>JARLTB010000068.1:9205000-9780000 GCA_030141615.1 Unio pictorum | reverse complement strand
AAAATGAAAATGTAAACACATCATATATTAAAAGTCACATTTTATTTTATTGAAATAGGTACAACTCTTACAAAACACCATTTAGTGATTTTGAGATGTTGTTATTGTGTAGTTTTGACTGCAACTTTTATTTTATCAACAGTACTTATGCAGGTAAACGGAAATGTTGTCTCAATTACCTACATAATTTTACGCGATATAATGTACTGTATCTAAGCGTGAAACTTCTTACCTTTAAATTAAAATCCAGTTGTTTCGTTAAACGTTGAACATTACAGTATGACATACATGGTGAGAAATGATCACAAATAATTCTGGACATTGTTTTAATATCCCCTTACGATAATTAGGGAGACTATTCTTGACGTGTTTGGAATACATTGTGCATTGTGTTGATTCTAGATGTGTAGACACCATTTTAGGCACGCATGGTGTCTTTGGTGAAATGAATTTAACCAGGGATAGCCTAAAAGAGGACCACATATTAGATTCGTGATTTAAATCTCATGTTTTACAAAACCAATGTCATATATTTCGTTAGTTCTGGAATAAAACTATACGTCTTCAATTATATTGTTTGTTTCACATAACATATATATTTTGTTTCAAAATTAATATATTTAACTTACGCAAACTTGACTAATACATTTTAGTACATTATCATTGACTTTATATTCGTAATATCAATTTGTCATTGGTTTTATTATTGTTTACAATCGTGTCTGAAATTGTCAATATTGAAGAAATGACGTAACACTTCTTGCTATGTGAATCATAATACACTAAGTGTAACGGGGGTTCTCGGTATCAAGCGCCATTGGTACAATATTGCACAAGCCACTGGTCAGAGGTATTGCGCAACTTGGAACACAACACTCGAAACCGCCTCCCACTAATACTCGTTATCTAAGGAATGACCTCTACGGTGTGAGTTGCCCGGTTATAAAATGGATATGGCAAACTGAGTCAATATCCTGAACAAAGACAACACACGAGCCCCCGTAAAGATAAAAAAAGAATTTAATCAAAATAAAATCAAGATAAGAAAGACACAGTAAATTACAATTTTCTTTCCTTCTGAATACTCTTAGTTTAGAAGCACTCTAAAACCGAAGCTTTAAAATAATTGATACATTAATCAAAATTCAAACACTAATAAAACAGACGAATTTAGCCGTTAATGGCTGATAGCAAATCGCATCACGAAATCGAGTGTTCATTAACATTTGATCGCTTGGTAAATTCACATGACCTGGGCGTCGACTGTTCTTTCTGCTTGCGTCTCGACTTTAACTTGCCCTCTGGTTGAACGTGGGATTGTCACAACTCTGACTTCTAAATTCTTTTTCCCCCTTTGGATCTCGACCTTCTCGTTATTTCTCTCTCCCCAAACAAACTATTTTCCTTTGAAAAGAAAAAATGTGTAAAACGCCCTAAGTATCTCGTTAGGTTTTGAGAGTTGAGATTGTCCGTCCGTCTTTCTTTTTCGAACATTCAGTTCTTACTATCAGTGATACCTTTTATACGGCTAGCAAATACTACGCAGATCAATACAGCTATACCGCTAGTTTTCGACATCAGAATTTGGGGAAGTCACATATATTCCCGTAAATCATTACGTAAAGTGAGGCAATATATCATAGCCCACAATCAGTATTCACTAACATGATAAATTCAAATTAATGTAACACTTTCCAATCATAAATGTACACGGCGTGTTTTCTACAACACCAATTAACCTACCGACGTATATAAGGTGAAAATTCTAATTAAGAATTCAAAAGTACATTACTAAATCACTGTAATAACCGAGCTATCCATACAAAATAAACACGTCATGCATCTGTAAAGACAATACATGACATAAATTACATCATAATAAATGTGAACGATTCCTACAAAATCAACAGATCATGCATCTATAACGAAGAAACATCATATAAATTAGATTATTATAAATGTGAATTTGAGTTAAATACCTTGTGTTTTTGGCGTCTTACAATCGCTCCTGGATTATAGATTTTCCCGGGAACCACAATTTTACTGACGTCTTTCCCTAAGATACCACCCGGAGTATACTAGCTATTTTTACTTCATCTCTTGCAGAAGTCTTCCCAGACTGATTCAAATTCATTTGTTTGGAGACTATATTCTCCCCACGACTCATGGATCGCCCCACCCCTGATTCCACATTTGACCAATCGGAATAAATGCTATTCCTATAGATTTGGAAAACTGCCTATCAAGGTGCCAAAAATGCCACCTGGGGTTGCCTCAACACCCTACCATTTGTCTCAAATCACTCTTGACAAAGTGAATTTTGCTTTTTCCAACTTGTCATACCACGAGGTCCTTTTTACTATAAACATAGTACCAGTATGACCTAAGTTAGGAAAACGTTACTCCGTGCAAACTCTACCAAAAGATAACAGTTAATTGTTGGCTCGACTAAGAATTAATTAATGGATTTCACTGACGAAAAATGTATCACTTGACACTAAGGTATGTATTATATTCACTGGATGGCTTAAGATAAAACTAACATCAATACTGGCTTTAGACATGCACATAACATGACGTTTAGTACGTATTCAAGAAACGCTCATATTTAGAATATTCCATTTCTCCATTGATACTATGTATAGCTTTCAAAAAATTAAACACACCCTGATTTGAGCAATCATTTTAGTATTAGCCAACACTTTGCCTGCCGCAATAGACTGGTTTTGCTTAGTTATTTAAGGTTAAATTCGATTTTTGATAAAGAATCTGGAAGTTTCTGAATTAATCTTTTCCAGTTAAATAATCAGCTTGAAAGGCAAAAGAACAGCACTGTCAAAGGCTCTCGCTGATTATCAGATTATCAAATGAGCAGACGTTAAAATGATGAAAATTTAGTTCCACAAAATCTATCTGCTCTTACATTTCTTTTTTATTCGCATACTTTTTACAACATCTATAGTGTTTCAAATTGTGTGCGTGTGTGTGTGTGTGTGTGTGTTTGCTGTTCGTCTGTCAATTCGCCGAACAATTCAATCTGCGAGGGTTAGATAGTATGGTTCTGTTCTGTTTTTGCGCCGGTGACTGTATAGACCAACCGTTGCACGAAATGTTCGTTTACATAAGGGACAGTGGATGTGTTCGAAATATCTAGGATGTAGTTATGGCACGTCCTTTTCTGACTTGCCTCTTGAGCTATGTGTACTTGTAGGCGTGTTTCATGAAAGTCTGAAGCAAACGTGTTGCCACTGAAACACAGGTGTATCAGTTTCTTTGTCTCCAGCAAGGTTGTAGGGTCATCCAGTGCTTCTTGTATGGGTAACAGGGGGAGACGACGGAGAGCCTCTTCAATGATAGATCCGACGGAGCTTCTGCTCTACAATTCTGCCAATATTGTTATACACATCTTTCCTAGGGGTCGACATGGGTTTTGAGGGCAGGTTTAAAGGTGACGGTGTTTCGCATCTGATAATCGGTTTATCTCATCGCAGTTTTGATTATTTTTGGTTGAGAGTTCTACAATTTGAGAACGCTGTGCTGTAGAAACGCTCCCTGAATGCCGATCAGAGATCTTAACATTATGATTGTTGAGAGGAATGGATTTCAAAATGTTCTTCCAGGGCGTCAAAAACAGACTGGTTGGTACTGGCGCATTTCAGCTTGGTCATTTGTTTTGAATTTATGAGCCAGGTATCCATGTGGGGTTCTTGTGCTGAATACTGATATTCAGCTTGGTGATTATGAGGCTGCGAAAGGTCCAGAAGTAAACACCACCCAATGATGTGGACACACACATATCATGCATATCCGTCTTCCTGACAATGATGTAGTCGATGACGTGTCCGTGCTTAGAGTGAGGGTGCATCCATGACGTCCGGGTATGGCTAAGAATTATGAGGATTGTTTTAGAGATCAGAAGTTCATGACTGGCTCAAGCATGGAGCAAACATATACCGATGCTGCGAAACAATGTGTTTTTTCGTAGCGTTTCATTCGAGCGTTATAATAGCCTTGTTTTGCATTCAATATGTTTACTCCCCATTTTGATTAGAGTGGACACAAAACTGCTCATCGTCTAATGTATAATTAGATTTAAATAAATCATAAATAATCTTAATAAAGGCTCCTGCATTTCTAAGCAGTGTTTAGTATAAAAAACCAACACATGGTCAATTATGACAAATTTGAACGGTATCAAGCCAATCGCATATATGTATTAAAGCACGATGGTGATCTGACGATTTAAATGGTCACATTTGTGTTTCACCAAGTTCATTAGACATCTTAAGAGTTAATAAATTCATTCATGATTAATAACAAGATCTTTAAATAAATGTTACATGTCAGTTATAATTTCGGGTGTGTGTTTGAGTGTGTGATTAACGTAGCTTTAACAATTCTCAGTAATATCGCTAAAATATATTTAATGTATAGTGATGCATAACACTTATCCATTTACATATAATAATACAAGTCCTTAAGTTAGAACAATATATTTAAAATCTACATTTGAACTATAAACATGCGAATCGATATATGACATAAATGCATTGAAGAAAAAACTACTTTCAAAACATATCATAGTTTAACCATGATCAAAGTGCCTTGAGGATTTAGTGCGTGTGAGTGGTTTGGAGTTTTTAACGTAACATTAACAATTTTTCGATCATGTAGCTACGATGTATATAGTGTGGCAGTTTATAGTGATGTGCAGCACAGGGGCATCATGCCGCAGACGTGTAACATAATGTCCCAACTAGTCACATAATCCTGACAGCAGGCCGAACAGTCCTAACACTAACCTCTTAATGCTGAGCGATATGCGAGGCAGCTGTTAGCACCATTTTGTAAGACTTTGATATTACTTGGTCTGTGACCGAACCCTCGATATCCCACTACCACAGATGACGCTCTAACCACCAGACCACCGGAGCGGTTAAGTGGATTCTCCGTCTACATATTGGATATCTGAGTAGAAGTGTCTTCATTATGAACTACTAGACCGTGACATGAATATATATAAGGTTAACTAGGATTCTCAATATTTAATTTTAAATGCCATATACATGTTGCTAGCTGTGTACTTACATGCGAATAATATATAGATCATTTGTTATAGTGGACATTAATCATTTGATAAGTTTTCGGGCGTTCAAATATGGTTGCAAATATTTAAATGTTTAACCTGACCATCTTTTATCTAATGACTTTAAATTTTATTTCTTCATTTGTATAACAAATGTGATCATTAATTTGTCAACCGAGTTTACATTAAAGCTTTATTAATCAAAAGCTAATGGTCTGAACATATAACTATACACATAATGGAATCAAGGGTGGAGCCAGTCAATATGTGCATACTAGGGTCTTTATAAATAGTATGTACTTGTAATTCTTCCTTGACATCCTTCTTAAGATGTATTAACAATTCAGTTAAAATGCCTATTATTGTGCAAACTTAGTTTTGAGATCTCCGGCAGATTCGATTGCATTTAAATGAAATATAAACAAATAGCCGATATTGTTTGTCTGATTGATTTTGGCTTCATTTAAGTAGAAATGCTTCTTGTTCATATTATTTTCCTACTTTGTTTAGTCTGTTATGTTTCACGCATGACTTGAGTGCGTGCCTTATATTTTACCCATATTGCTATACCTCGCGTTTGTCTATGCTATGAAATCTGTTTATACATGCATTGATGTTAGATGGGAAAGTGAAATCTAAGGCTTCATTTTTGTATTGGCATTATTTAAATATCCTTGCAGTAATGTCCATGACTAATCCGAACTGGAGGTAAAATTGGTTTTGGCTTGTATGGTTATGATGTCCTAAATGTTTCGATGTGTTTATTTTTTATTTAGTTTTAATAAGATTACACATGTTTTTGTACACATTACTCACATGCATAGCATAAACCAGCCATAATCAGTCTTCTTGATACTATAACTGCTCTAGCAGTCCCTACAACCAGTACAATGATTCACGACAGAGTTATGGGATCACATCTAACAAATACAGCATCGACAAAATAAACAGTTATTATATTACATTATTGTTATAATCGAAAGAGGTTGCACCGTCAATGTAGATTATAAATAAATTGTAAATACATACACATTCCTTAACATGTCGAGGAAATACGTGTGAATATGTGTAGCATGGGACACACACACACACACACACACACACACACACACACACACACACACACACACATATATATATATATATATATATTGGAATCGACCGATTAAGACACAAATTGTTTCATCTAGTGATCAATATATAGGGTCTATTAGAAATTATATTAAGTGCTATTCATGCGAACATCATACATGAAGTGTGAAAATTAGTAAGATTTCATAATTCAGGCATTTCGCTCGTTCTTAGGCGAAAAATAACATTTTGCAGTCTGTTACAAAGCGATATCCATGTTTTTCAACACACTTCCGCATACATTGGATCCAGTTGTTTAGTATTGATAGCGTTAGAGTTGGATGTTGGCAGTCACGCATTTATAAATGATCCGATTCACATAAATATTTATTACTAACTGTCGCTAATGAACTAGTTTAGGTACTCTTTCCGTTTGTTTGTTTGTTTGTTTGTTATATTTGGAATTTTAAAGTAGCTTTAACAATTTTTCAGTCATATCGGTACGATGTCTGCAGTGAGACAATTTATAGTGATGACTAGCACTGGGTAGTCACTTTTCATGATGTCCCACGCAGTCACATTATTATGATACCAGGCCGACCAGTCTTAGCATTAACCTCTTAATGCTGAGCGCGTGTCGAGCAGCTGTTAGTGTCACTTTTTAAAAAGTTTTTGGTATGACTCGTCCGGTGATCAAACGTACGACGTCTCTCTTCCGCGGCACATGCTCTAACTACTAGGCCACCGGAGCGGTTAAGTAATATTTCAGTTTGTATTATTCAGGCTTAGTCGAGTAGGTCTCATTCCATCAAGATCTTTTTTATATTTAAATATTAAAACAAGCGATGACCCATATTATAAAACAAAATATAAATATCAACTTCGTTTGAAACTTGATGCAATTTATTGTCATAACATGTTTACAAAATTGAGGTCAGTTTGGCATTATTTTTAGTTATGTTCCTTTCTAAAGATTTTCATTTGAAACGAACAGGACATTAATGAGAGTTGCTCAAATACACAACTCTAGCAAAGTATACAGTTTTTGTCTGTTAAAGTATCCATGACAAGGATCATATGATGGGTGTTTCGCTGGTAATATGTTTTCAATCAGAATAGTTAGAATGTCGGCAACATGTGATGAGTATAATCCTAGTCGTAAAGAAAATGTCTGGCAATTAAATCATCTTATACGTATTGCAAATGCAGTAAACATTCCACTAAATACACCACTAACTCTATTTTATAGTTCACGATGTCGCTGTCTAGGACAATAATGGTGAGTTTGATTACTAAGTATTTAAAACGTTTCGGCACCGAACAAGATTTTGTTAAAAACCGTAAATCTTCCTTAATCTGTATTCCCTAACACTGTCCATAAATTTCATTCTTATTCCCATAGTCCTGCCTCTCATAAGCGATTTCGTTAAGAAAATTGGCTAAACGAACTGCAAATGAAAGATCTACGTTTATTTACTCCGAACCAGATACTTTGAAGTAATGCAACACGTTGATTTGTGATGTGTTGCATTATTGACTTATTTTCGCATCAGGTTAGCATAAAGAGTTTCAGAATAACTGATATAGTTTTACATCATGTCTAAGAACCATACGAGAACATCATCAATAACAACAATGACAAAACCGTCAAATACAATGTGAACAGACAATATAAAACTACTTGTTTTGTTTAGATCATTTATTGGCATACAAGAACAGATTTAATTCTTCCTCTAAACAAACAAAAGTGACATTTGAAGATTTAAATTTGCACAAAGATTAAGAAGAATAAAACTTATAATTATTGCGAGAACTATAATGAGGTTTCGACGATAAATTTGAATTGTACATATACGAGACATGTGCAAATAAGTTGATTATACATATGTGCATTTCCTCAAAGACAACCACATTGTTCAACTACCATATCTACTAGTGTGCTGTTTATTGTTGATCCCCCGATTCTGTATGTAATATCTAAAGTTGACAGAATCGTCGGGACGCAGCAAGGACGCCTAATTTGAGGTTGTTCATATCTGTTGGAATAACTTTGCATCATGGAATGGTTTGTATAATCTGTCCAATTCAGTGGGTAATTACAATCTCCTTGGCAAGAATATAGGTTGGTTACTCTCGGAGAAACCATATAATTTTTCTGGAATGTAAATAAATATGCATGTATACGTGCATCTAACATTTTCTAAACACTTTGAAAATACAATTTGGACTCAAACGTATATTCATATCAAGAGATATGTACGTGTATATCATGGTCACTATATTAAGTTGCCACAAGATGTTCATATTGACTTGACATAACATACTGCAGTATATACGAATGCTGTTTATTCCTTACATATATTTTAATTATATTATTGTCGTAGGGCAACATCTAGAACGTGCGGAAAGGTCCATTTTGCCATAATGAGCAACGTTAATGAGTATGGTATAAATAAAGCATAGCCATGATATTACGTTTAAAAATTCTACACTCAATTTAAACAGTGCAAAACATTAACTTGAGCAGCGGAGAGAGTGAACCCACCTCCATGTTCTAGGGTCGCATTTGATACGCTCTTGCTTGTTACAAAAACAAAACAAAAATAACAAATTAGACAAGGTCGATTTTCGGGGGGTACGTTAATTTTGTTAATGATTTGTTTTTATTATATTTTTTTTTGTTATTATGCGAGCAAGTTTTACGTTAAAACACTTTTTCAATGTCACACCCTCTATGATGTTGTGTATCAAATCAATAGTGTATATCAATGCTATGGTATCGTTATATATTGCAGGTAAATTATCTCAAGAGCGACTAAAAGATGTAAGGAACTTTTTATCAGTCCGTGAGAGAAAAATTTCAAGAACGCTAAGATTCTACATTTGGCTTGCAGAACAAATATTAAACCTGTCAAAAGGTTATCTAAAATATTGCAGAAGCTACTGATTATCTTCTTCAATTAGTAAAACGAGCCGAAGGAAAAAAAACTTAGCAGAACGAACAACAAAGACAAAATAGATTTAAAAAAGCCTTCCAGCTGATATATTTGCTGCACAGTTACATCCACAAGGGACCTTTGCTAGAAATACCGATAACAAAATTTCCGAAGTAAAGGAAACGTAACAAAAAGAACCAGAAGAAGGTATACTATATAAAACAGTTACTAATGATCATATTAATGAGATTATAAGATACAACAATCCGACTTATCTTTCTGGTTTTGCGTTTGCATGTTTAGTCAGAAAGAAGGATACTTAAACCCTGAACATAATAAATCGTTAGGCAGAGATATCTGGTACATATTGATATATCGCATAATGAATGAAAAAAGATCCATTCTCAGACACGGATCCAATATTTACGAACTACTTTCAAATACGAATGTCTCCACAACAAAACAAAAACAACAAATTACAACCTTATGGAGAAATTATTTTACCGAATTTTTTATGCGCCTCACACTGGAGCTACTGCTAGTGGTATTTATAGATTGAATAAGTCAGGAAGAGGTGGTCTTATGTCTTGTCCTAAAAATGTTCTTTTCGATGTGGCACGAATATAAGTTCTCATTTGAGGAAAAGGAGCTGGACATAATTCTAGGGAAATAATTCATGTCGACGATTATGTTATGGTGGTATGATGGATATTAACGTTTACCGGGACGTTATCTATTAACTCGTTGATAACTATCATATTTGCTAGTTGTCTAATTAGGTAAAAGGATAGCAAATTCGATGATCATGAATCAAACCACACCGTGGGTGTGTAATTGTCACAGTAATAAATTCACGATTAACAGTATATGAAAAAACGTACGGTGATAATTCTGGTAATGCTATTCAATGGTTATTTTCAATAAATATCTCCAATCGCAAAACAATTATCAATGAAAGGTATTAGTGGTATTAATGAAAAAGCCATTTTTGTTATTGGTAAAATTGCCTAAAAGTCCTTTCCTGCCGCCAAGGATAGACTTACATGATTTTTTACTACGACGAAAATCTCCGTCAGAATCAGAAGGATCTACTGAAATTATGCCAAAGTTGGTCAGAAAAAAAATAAACCAAGCTGCGGATCAAAACCTAGCAGCCTTGATGAATCAAGAAGGATAACAATGTATAAATACTAGCTTTACGGGAGGGAAACTTCGTATGCGACGATGATTTAGATCTTGGAATATATAATATGTTTTAAACGTGTCTGGCCAACAGTCGAAATAAACTAACTGGTTCTCAAAGATGAATCTATACGCCATTATCAATTGTATTATGACGCAAATCAGCCAAATCAACGAGACCGAATTCAACAACAAGTTAGGTCACAAGTATATGTATTCTACCGGCTGGAACATTTATCGAAGGAGAAGGTGAAATTTTAAAAACAGATGATTCAGAATATGGGGTCTGTCAAAGTCGGTTTGTTAACAAAATGGAGTATAGGAGTGTTTGATAGCGCTACATATATGATCGATGGAAGAAATATTGAATCGATTCAAAAAGATAATTGGCCTAGCAAGATGTTTTGAAGACTATACAAGATCAGCTGGTCGGACAATTATGCTTTAAAAAGATGGCTCCTATCATCCTGATGACAGTATGTATGTTGTGAGATGACCCAACCGACTTGACACTCCTGTTGCTGATATTAATGTGGAAGATATGATTATTAATATTAGTTCTGATTACAATTTAGAATATTAAGAATAAAGTTAACAGTATATTTTCATGGCATATAGCATCACAACTCGGCGTTTCTGAGCCAAAAAAAATATGTTTTTTTTCGCTAAAGGATTATAAAAGATTGAATTTTCAGGATCGGAGTCAGATGCTATTTTTACAAACTCGGTGTTTCTCAGATTTTGTTAAGAATAAACGACCGACACGACGATTTTAAAAGAGTTTACTTTATTTTGGACAAAACATGAAGAACGTGCATATCCCGTTTAATGTAATTTATGGGACGTGATCATAATGTATACACCGCTCTGCAAATATCACAGCTAAATTTTGCAACATATTATCCGATTTATTTATTGTCGTTGGAACATCTTGATTTAACAAGACAGTCTGTCATTTATATACACTTTCGAGCTCGTGTAAATGTGCGGTTCCTCCAGGAATCCTTATCCCTTATTACAGAATAATCGCTGTTATACGTATCAATAAATCAATGTTTCTTGAGAGTTATTAATGCACGACTACAAAATTTGGAACACAATTAGTTTTATCGCAATATTCTAAATGTCATGTCATCATGCAAATGTCTCTCTCACTCTGCGTCAGGTTATAAACTACAAGCCCGTCAGTCAACAAATCCGTAACTAAACTAACGCTTAAACAGTCAGATGACACGTGGTGATACTAACTTAGTTTTGACAGAACGGAAGCGTAAAGAAGTCAATGATGCAACACATCACAAAACCGGATTTCGACTTACTCTGTCCGCGTGTGCTATTACTGATATAATCTAATCAGGTGGTATACTCACACACCTCTCGTGAATATCTGTATTGATTGCTACTCTGTACTCCACGCCCACGGTCGAAAAAGGAATGAGACTTCAAGTGAAGTTTTATTAGCAACGATGCAAAATTTTGATTTAATCGATGCTACTAGAAAACTAAAAAGAAAAATCTTCAGTTGTGTTTTTTGAGAGATCAATCACCACAACTACCGAACAACGGTGGAACGGGTTATATTAATCTCGATAAAAGCACTGGGCCGCATACGCAATTGATTTGGTTTATTTTGAATCGTATGGGTTAGCACAACCAAAAGAGTCTATCGTGTGTGCATGCGTAACCAATACCTCTATCGGATATTCAACTTAACCAACGCATAGATAAATCAATCCACCAATAACTGCTGTACTTGATGCTGTATCAAAGTTACCCAAACCATTTCATAAAGTTGTACGCAAATACGCTAGTAATCGCTATCTTTTTAAATAAATCTTAAATTAGAATGGTATATATTTGCAAGAGATCTTTCAAAAAAATCAACTAATGAATCAATTCAACTAATCTAAAATTAAGCCTAAGCTTTTCAATCGTAAAACGATATCGGACAAGCATATTAGGAATATACTACAGTTAGACAAATATCTACTCAAAATCATTCAAGGGGGCTACGGTCAAAACATTGACTAGTATTTACAAATTTAAAATACCCAGATATAACGCCTGACTGGATTGATCGAACAGATTAATAAGGAATGTCAGAAAAGAATAAAATAAATTTAATGCTATTCACTATCCAACATTATGAGCAGGGATATAAATATATTTGCAAGAATATGCCATTCATAATTATCAGTCATCCATTAGAACTGGATAAGTTGGCCTGACATTCTACTATTTAATCAGACAGCCAGAACCAACTCAGGATGATTTTATCGCAGATGCGCAGATACTAGATCGAAATCAGAGTACAGGAACACGATTTGGAAAAAAATTAATTACTCCATACTTTACCGCAGGGCGAAAAATTTGCAACAAATGATTTTGGATTTATTTACGACTGACACCATATGGCGGTTTTTGCATTGATTGTAAACAACAAAAATAAATAATAGTTTAAGAGAATTACTTGAATCCAAACTTAAACGAGATTTTGATAGATGGCACATTTTATTTATTAGAATCATACAATAAAAATCTGTTCGATAAATTATCACAACAGTCCAGCATATAATTCACTTAATCGACGATATTGATTACATTAATCGGTAAATTCGTAATAATATAAAGCTTTTAAATAATTAATGATCTTTTGGGGACGATCCGTACTCGAATTTCTTTATCATTCCAAAATAAAGATGCAGAATTAGTAACATTTGTAATACAATCACATGCAACCAATGAACAAAATAGTATGCTCAACGATGTTATCAGCGAAAACGTTCGGAAATAATCATTGCAATTATAACAATATCACCACTTTCGTCTTTCTCTGATACCATACTAATATATATGGAAGTTGTATACATATATCACCAGAAACAAATCGTATATATAACCTAGCTGATCGCAGTCAATCTTGTATGTGATGTAAGTGTCGGAAATTATCATACAAATATTGAAATATTACATCAGGTTCAGCAGCGATTTATTTTGTTCAAATTCAACACTCAGGTACTTACTGAAAATTTGATTATGCAGAAACCTATTAACATACACTTTCTCCCATGTCATGATTCATTTTTAACGATAATAAATTTCAAAATTACTGACCAAATCTGTAATGTATGTGATATCACGAGCACAAATATACAATTTAATATCTATATAAAATCTCAATGTAAGCTATAACTACTTAGGTTTGACAAAATCTAATCACTATAATCATGAAATAATTGTTCTATGTGACCATAATATGTACGAAAACAAAATAAGTAAAACATTTCACCTTTCTACGAGTAGCGAAATGTTACAATTACTATACCAATATTATATTTTGTCACATTTTGCCAGTGATTGTTTTATTTTAATATTATACAGGATCGAGGTGACAAAAAAAATGAATGGTACTGGGAAGTTTCAGTTGGCATTAGATTTCGTAATTTTTACTATATATATATATATATATAGATATATAGATATATAGATATATAGATATATAGATATATAGATATCTATATATATATATATATATATATATAGATATATATATATATATATATATATATATATATAGATATCTATATATATATATATATATATATATATATATATATATATAGATATATAGATATATAGATATCTATATATATAGATATCTATATATATATATATATATATATATATATATATATATATATATATATATCCAATCTCCACTCATTTGTTGCTTACTTTGTATTGAAGGTATACATGTATCAAAATATGTACCAGGTTCATTAATTGATTTATACATTTGTTTCTCACCAGTCTCTTTGTTTATAGTTTTATAGGTTTACTTCGCACTCTTTTGCATTTACTGTTAAAACCCATTACAGTATTGTCACTTTGTATGATAAATAGGGGGTTACATAAGCACATATTATTAGGATCTGCGTCAATATGGCCAATGTCAAGACCGCCTATGATTATCCCGTGAAAAGTCTCGACCATAAAGCGATAACAGTAATATCGCTTTTTTCTCAACAACAAACATAAGATAACCAGATATAATGTTATAAAAGCCGAATGTCCTTTTCAAGCGACAATTACTTATTAAACCATCACAGAATGCTTCATAATTCGTTATAATTGGACGCTCTACTAATTCGTGTCACGTCTATAATAATATAATTTGTTTAAGTCACTTTTTGTCTAAATTATTGCTTTGAAAACATATACAAAAACACTTCTACACATTTTAAAACCTTGTCACTGTATATATTTATCTTATCATAACATATTTGAAGTTCTCTATATCTTGTATTGCCACATTGCAAATACATTTGTGTTTGTTCTCTAACTTCAGCAACACATCGTAAACGTCCTCGCCGTACACTATGCTTACGCTATCCGCCTAATTAATTTTGCACAAGACTTATTACAAGTTCAATATTGTCTCGTAAACCGCCCACCTAACTGATGCTATATTTGAGTTATATATATATATATATATATATCATATATATATATATATATATATATATATATATATATATATATATATATATATATATATATATATATATATAAGATAATTGTTTTTAAAAAAAATTTGAGATACTATCGAAGTCGACCATCTAAAGATAAATATAACCTTGATAGCATATCTCCTGATTTCCAAAAAAAAAACTCTGGTTGATCCGAATAATTCAAATCTGATTAATAAAATCAAGAAGCTAGGAAGGAATATAGTAAAAATTGCAGATTTCATCTATGGTTAACATTAAAAATCGCTGGTGGTGTCGATGCCAAGAAGAATGACAAACGAGCGGAAAATATCAAGAATGATCTCGATAATCGAAAATATTTTTAAGGGTAACACATATTGCACTAGTAGAAACAGTTATTTGGATTATTTGTGACAAATATGATTCTTGTATTTTTAATTTTGTCATACTGTGTAAACGTTCTGCGACAGGGGAGTTGAATGATACTGACAAACTGTAATATGAAAGAGCGTATTCGATAACTCGGTTATTTATGCAATTCATCCGATCAGTGAAAAACTCAGTGTTGATAATCTGAAACCGATGATCAAATGTAAATTGTATAGTCGCACGAGTAATCGAACATATTCCAAAGGCGACACTTGGAAACGCGGTAACTGATCTAAGACGTAAAACAAATAAACAAGTTCTCTGATTCAGTTAAAAGTACCGGAGCTACAATCAATGATGTATCCACGTTAGACAAAAAATGCTAAAGTTTCCTATATTAGTACAAAACATGACAGAGGAGGTTTTAATACGATTCTAAACATTTAAAGAGGAGGACCTCAGATAAATAGCGTTGATCATAATGCCCAGTAGAGACTATGTCAGTAACAATATGTACACGGGATCGAACCGCATGATTTTACCTTGAGATAAACATGTTTGATTTTATTCACATATTACGTTAAAGCCAGTATTCCTATTTCAGAGTTCTGAACACTAAGGTGAACTTATTAGACCGTATATAAATATTTGTATCACATATAAAAGTAAGCTTGAACTATTTGTAAGATCTAACGGTAAAAAAGTGGAAAAGATATGATTAATGCAGAAATTAAAACTCTTGCACAAAATGTTGTATCGGATAATATTAAGCAATTACTAAAATATATGTTTTACAGTTCCATCAGTTGCAGCTCACTTTGCAAGATAGAAAAATTCGTGAAAGTCAACAGGATTTGAACTTTTCGAAGACGTAAACTTAAGTTGTTCTGAATACGGATATGGTGGATTGTGGAATACCAAAATAAAATTACAACGACCTTATTTGTGTAGATATGGTCACCTGTCATCGGCAAAATTTCTGGGCTACGGATAATGTTCTGGATATTTTACAAGATCTCGACATCTTGGTTGAGAGAATGATCTAATTTATAGCAGAGTAGAGGGTGTGAGCTTGAATAAGTGTTATAAAGCAAACATCGCTCGCATTAAAAAGTCAAAACATATCACAACAACAAAAAATAAAATCATTAACTAAATCTAAGAGTGATTATTTCGGTTAGGTATAGTCTTCGGTTTATTGTTATTGACGTTATTTTTTGGTATTTTTTTCCGGTTTTTGTAAGAAGCCATAGTTTATAAAATGGGATCCTATAAAATCAAAAGTATGTTCATCCTCGTTGCAGCACCTTGAAAAATCATTAATCTTAAATAAATCTCGAGTACATTACAAAACATACCACAGGCTTCAATAAAAGTATCAATCAATCAATATATATTATATTCAATCATTATTCTATTATTGTTTTAATCATTACGTTTCCGTCAATATATGATATAAACTTTTTTGGAGCTGTATTTCAGTTAAGAGGAGCAAAATAACGGATATACCGAATAATCTAGGTTGACATATGTTGCTAAATGCACTTTTTATCATAGATCTAGATGTGAACAATATGCACTGAGGGTGTTCAGGTCAGTTGATAGAATATACATATATATATATATATATATATATATATATATATATATATATATATATATATATATATATATATATATATATATGACTCTAGACAAATTAATTTCTAACATAGTCGATATATAAAACAAGAAACTACAAAATTGAACGAGAAAAAGAAATATTATAATACTAGTCATTTGTAAGTTAAAGTATTTACCCAAATTGTTGTATTGAAATCAACGGTCCAATTGACTCTTCTGCACTTTTGATTTTCGGTCACCTGGCGAATTGTTCTTCTACCTGGGGAAAATATAGAATCAAAATAAAAACAGCAAACAAAATGATACATTTAATAATGGATGCAGCATTCCTTATCTTAGATTGAATAAATCTTCTTATCTCATTCCATATATTATCATGTTAATTCGTCGTTACGTTGTCACGGACATTAAACCAGTCTGCGTCTGCCAATTTTGATCCATTCTGCAATTTGCTGAGTCAGTTTAATACATTGTATGCTTCTTTATTTCTGGTTTAGTTAAGCACGGGTACTTATTACAAAACTATATACGGTGTACACTTAGTAATAGAGTATACGTGTAACCCGCATATTAATAGCAATCGTGTATTTCCGTTATCAATGCAGTTTCATTGAAACTGAGTTTATTGTCCAAGAAATATTTTTCGCATTTGCTGACATTGATTGGTTTCTATTTTAAATTACCTTTTCCCGAATAACTGACCAATGGTATGTGCATCCTTTTTTCAGTATCGACTCTTTTACGATAATTATTGGTATAAATGCATCCAGTCAGATGACAGACCAGGTCTTTAATATACTTTGATTTTAATAAGTATCAGCATTATCTCTGAGCCTTAAAATCCACATTCGTACACACATTTGCTCAAAAGTGGACAAAAAGCATGCTTTCAGCACTGAATATCAACTCAGACAATCAGATGCAAAAAAAATTTTAACAGATGTATGAGTGTCAATGATTTTTTACAGTTTCTTGTATCATGATACTGTAAGGATATTTTCTGGAAACAATTGCCAAACGTTATATATTTTGTATAGAAGTGACTAACATTCCGTACCGTATGATAATCTTCCGACGAATGTCATTTTTAGATACTGACTAAAACAGGTTTAGTACCGATAATCTCACAGAACATACGTTGTTTCTCTTTCACTCACACACACAAGCTCATGTCCATCTAACTAACTAACTATATATATGAATAAGAGCACTTTAAAACAGTTCGTTGTATGGGCTTTCTTACAGATGATGTATGATTCAGTTACCTTCTTTGTGGTTAATTTCGTACTTAAACGGCACTGATTTAAGGCTTTGATTATTGGTGCGATCGACAGCACAAGCATTAGTGATAAAGATTTTCCAATTTGTATAATCGTCAAATTATTGACATTAATGCAACTAAATTGTCTGAAATATGAATATTTTCCTGTCAGCATAGTGTTTGTAGCGTGAGCAGAGTATATGATCTATATGCTTAAGGTCATTATATGATATTATATCTCTTTTATACCGACATAAACATAACCACATGCACTTTCGATTGCTTTAGCATACTATAGAGGTTTCAACTAGTTCCCGTGTTGTTTGAATGAATTAAACCCACACGTTCATAAAAATAAAAATGATGGACTCCTAACAATTATGACACCAGGCTTGGAAGAGAAAACATTACAGAACTTCATGCATTGGCCTTAAATATTACTTGTAACATATACTTGCTTCAATTTATTTCCAAGAGGAGTTCATGACACATTCATCTTTTTCAATTATTCGTAAGATCACATTGCATTCGAAAGATCATACATTTACGATCTTGGATTTGTATTTGTGAGACTAAAAGATTATACTGAAATAGATTCGGCCTGGCAGACACAAAACGAATGGATACGATCTAGATTGAAGTCAAGACGCAGATTCCATATCCAAATTTAAAATAATGGAATATATAGAAGAATCACCATTGCTATCTAGTTGTGACATGTCTTCCATCAATTCAGATACGGTAAGATCATTATCATGTAGAACTGCAAGGTCCGGCAATGAAAACATTTCATGAAGTCTGTTACAAAAAAAAGAAAAAGCAGAGCTAGAATGGAAAACATGTGTGCTACATATTTTAAAAGATGCAGACCTATAAATCTATTTATCTATCTATCTATCTATCTATCTATCTATCTATCTATCTATCTATCTATCTATCTATCTATCTATCTATAAAGTTTTAAAGTTTATGATATAAATCAAACTAATATATGATCCGCCCACAGAGCAATACTACACATATATAAACACCCTTTGACATAAATACTGTCGTTATATTCAAAACACTAATCATTAGAGATATTATTTAAACGACATAATGTAATACTAATCCCCGGTGTATAAATTAACTTAACATGGAACCCTTTTCGTGTCCGTCATCCCATTGCCTATCATGTAAAACAAAGGCAAAAACTGGATTGAGAACGAACAATACTTGTGGGTGGATGCCAGCATCGAAACTCAACGTGCATCAAGTAACTATGAAAAAATATGGTTTGTTTTAATGGTTATACCTACTTTTATTTATATCAACAATATTCCTTTTTATTATGATACAAAGTGGCACTAGACTGTCTTGGTTACTGATAGATAAATATATTCCATTATGTTGTGTTTCTTTTTCTCAAACTTTAGTAAAGTTCTAAATATCATAATAATATATAACTATTAAAGCATTAAAATGTCATCTCCCCACAGGGGCTCCGAGTGGCCAAGTGGCCAAAAGCGCTCTCCGTTATGGATCACTGCCATCTCACCTCTGTCAGCGTGAGTTCGAGTCTAAGATTCAGCTAATGTTGTTATGTGAGAAAGCTTGCCAGTAGCTTCTCGTGGGTCGGTGGTTCTTTAAATCGTATGAATGTCTTTCGCTGACTTAATGCTTGTCAGTACTGATATGTTGTTGTTGTTTTAGGGTTTAACGCTATTTTTCAGCACACGATAGTCTATACATGGCGGCCAGTATTAATGGTGGAGGAAGAACCCGGGAAAAACTATATAACTACATAAGCCTAGTCTTAGAATCGAACCAACGCAGACAGAGGTGAGACGGCAGTGGTACGTAACGGAAAGCGCTTTAGACCACTCGGCCACTCGGGGCCCCTAATACTGATATGTGGATTAACTTAAAAATATATATAGTGTGTACTCAGTATCACTGATATACGACATAAGTGTATACATCTTTCATTAATTGTTTACTATAAGTGAATGATGTGTACATCTCGCTTTGTATAATTTAAACTGATATGGGGTACGTGTTACATATGTATATATAGTTCTTTCTACAGCTAAGTTCATATTTATATTTGTAAACAACTTATTATAAATAGATTTATGGAAAATAAATAGCTTGATGGAAAATAAATAGTTTGATGGAAAATAAATATATAATCTGATTTAATCATCCCAACATGTAAATTATTCGTCATTATTCTTGGTAGCCCTCGCCTTAAATATGATGAGCATTGTCTGTCAGGAAATCAATATACACCGGTATTTGCGGGTACAAAAATCAGATATCAATGAAGGGAGATGTCAACGATGATTTCATTACCAACCAGTATGCAGCTTGATTAAATAGCTGTATATAGAGCTTATTAAATATATATTCTCGAATAGTGATTTATGCTTATATATGTTCTTTAGAACAATTCTCATTTTCCAACAAAATATAAAAATGTCAAAATGTGTAAAGTGGTTTAAAACAGTAAGAGATAACATATTGCAAAACCACACCATTTAAGACGCCGAAAACATACAACATTGTTATATTGACGTTTATACCAATACAATTCCGTTCAGTAGCAATGTATAATATTACAATGGAATAGGTAACTTATGATGTCACAATTATTCAAATGTAGAACGTATTAGTTAATGCATTGAAAACATTAAAGAATGCAATATTGAATTAAAAGAATCTAGTTATTTCACGTTTGTATTTCTGTTAAGAATACCAGTAGTATAAGCGCATCCAATGTCTCCTTGATCAAACTTAAAATACATGGTAATCTAAAAGTATTACCCACCTCAAAATATAGAAGAGAACCGTTCCAAAGAGTGCCACATTCATCTTCTGCAAAATACTATATGAAAGAAATATGTACAAAAAAAATGTTTTCAAAAACTGCGAACTTTGATTAGCTAAAATGACAAAATATCATGTTTCATATTCCCTACCGCTATGCAACCTTTAAGTTAGTCACATAAACGTAACACTATACATTTACAGACTTAAAACTTGACGCTAATGCATCAAAATAGTAGAATGTATTCCTACTGTTTGGAATCACAATAGGTAATTTACAACCAGGTATATGATATATTTTCAGACATTATGTTCTCATATAAAAGGATGTGCTTAAAAGGCGGCGATTCCAAAATTGTTCTGCATCAAAATATCATAAGGCATTAAACAGTAATATAAGAAGTAATTTTCATAGTGAAATAAAAAGGTGATACAAAGTGTAAGTTTGAGACGGATCGAAGACATGACATATGATTGATATTAAAGGGATTTTGCAAGACAATTCAAGTTTATATTGTGTAATGATGTAAATGAATTTGCATAACGTGTAAATTTTGTCATTGTTTTAATGAACAAATCATCAGCAGCAAATTACGTTTTTTTTTTTTAAATCATTTGAGATACATACATATGGCGGAATTTTCTATAAATTGAAAAAAGAATGGTGAGGTGTATATTGTATATAATATTTCATATCTCATAATTGATGTATATTGCGTTTCAAAATGTGTTTAAACAAG
Organism: Unio pictorum; assembly: GCA_030141615.1. Lineage (NCBI taxonomy): Eukaryota > Metazoa > Mollusca > Bivalvia > Unionida > Unionidae > Unio > Unio pictorum. The sequence continues at coordinate 9,758,434 of JARLTB010000068.1, read as the reverse complement.
TCTCGTGCTTATGAAATAATTATATTTATGGTGGATTGTTTTTACTATAGTACAATTTATGTTAGTATATAAACTGGAATATAATCTGATGGAAATCTTCTTAAGCAGTGGTGTTTATCGAAAAAACAAATTACATTAAATTGTGATATGTAATGTAATACAGCATTCATCCGTCCAAATATATATCATATTTACTTTTAACCGATTAACAACATTGTCGAAAAAAAAAATCAATACAGAAAATATATTAAATAAATGGATCAGGTTATCACTCAAAGTAAATATATAGGTTAAAAAGCAACATGCATCTGTTAGTTCGTTCTTATACTTTTAAGTCTGATACAATTTCATTGCTTTATATTATATTACAAAAGGTTATACTGCTATTGATCATATAAGACAATAAATCATGTTATTATGAAATCATACATCAGATCCTATTTTAGTAAAGAATGTATGATTTTACGTGGGTGATTGTTATTTAGAATTTTTAATTATCTTTAATAATAGTTCAATCATATCGCTGCGATGCTTGTAGTGAGGCAGTTTATAGTGCCGTCAATTACTGGGACATCCTGTCGCAGATACAACCCAACATATAACAAACAATAACAGTATCCTGACGACAGGCTGACCTGACCTAACCTAACCTCTTAAAGCTGAGTATCGAAGTGCAGCAGGTGCTAGCACAATGTTGCTATTACTCGAACGGGATTAGAATCCATGAACTCCCTCATCAGAGGCAGACTCTAACAAGTAGACAGTTTGAGCAGTCGATTCTACTTGAAATGTTATTTATGATGATATTATAATACAATATACAGTATTACATGTGAACCGTTAATATAAATGTTATTACAGCGGTTAATAAAACAAGGTTAAACCTGATAGCTCCAAATATATTTCAAACAATATTTCAAATATTAGTACACTAAAGGTATTCCAACTATTACTGAAAGATACAATAAGTTATTGAAGCTTAAATAAAGTATACACAATGAATTTCCGACATAAAAGAATATTCCCATGTTCAATAAGATTGAAAATATGCAAAGTTTATAAGGAAAATTGGAACAAATCAGACTTTGAACTAAGTTGACGTACTTGGAGCAATTATTTCAAGATATCCTAAAATAAAGCATATTTAATCTGATCCTCACGCTAATCGAGCTACCTGAGTAATTAAAAAAACAATCAGAACTTAATTATGTAACATTTTTAATTAAATGACATTACTATAAATATCAAAATTAAATATCTACCCAAATATTACGTATATAACATCTTCTACGTGCCAAATCTACTAACCTAACTGATTCATTTCGCAAATATATCTAAATACTATTAACCAAAACTGGTGCTTATTTACCCAAATATTATACGTATATAACATATTATACGTGCCAAATCCACTGACCTAACTGATTCATTCAGCAAATATATCTAAAAACTCTTCACCAAACTAGTGTAGTCAGTAAAATACGAAAAGGTAAAGAAATTTTCATTGCAAAAAACTGTTTTTTGTTAGTACGAAATAATAAACTGACTCAACTCACGTAGCTTCCGGTGAAGACTCACTAATGATCACACTCAGCAGCAATTGCTAGAATACAATTGACAATGCCTTTATATATGCTAGCCTTCAGTACATGTTGTCTTAACTCGACCCATGTCTCGGGACATGTAGCACGTGCGTACGTCCCGATTAATGACCTAACGCGTGGCCTCACCATAATCACGAGGATAATGAATGTCGTCGATCTGGTGGAGCTTCAGTAAGAAAAAAAAAACATTTGGTCGAAACGTCTCAAAAACTTAACATTTGTTATCTTGATGACTTTGTTGTGAATGTATAAAACAAAATGCATTACAGTGTACTACGTACACCTTCCTTAGTCATTAAACGTTATGATTCCATTTGCTCAAGTTCACACACATACTCATATATATGCATGTACGTACGTACATATGTATGTATGTACGTATGTATGTGCGCACGTAATTAGGTATTATGTAAGTACGTATGTAGGTATTTTCGTACGTATGTATGTATGTATGTACGGACGGACGGACATATAGACGGTATGAATGGATGTCTAAATGGAATCATTGATGAATGCATTAATAGTTGCAAGCATGCGGTGGTACATTGTTATTTTATGACTTCTTCATTATTGTAGATTATATAGGTTATTTTGTACATTTTAATATTGATAATAAAATACCATTATATTCAGCAAACTAGACATTACACGTTTGTGTGTACAACAAACACATTACAGAATGCAAATGGAATGTAGATCATAATAATGCATTCATATGTTGCTTACGTTGGAGAGAGCAATATGTACATCTTGTTATGTACGAGCAATGTATTGATATGAATAAGGCGAATCGGTAGCCAATCATACTACATAAGTGGAATTCAAAATTATAAAATATTATTATCCTGTGTTTTCTCATAGCATCATAATAAATTTTTCAGCAACACTGTATAGGGTCATTCAGGTCAAGCCAAGACAAAACAATCGTTGTGAACTGTACATGACACGCTCAGTCTGGTGCTGAAAGTGTTACAGTCTTTATGAAAGTGGTAAATGTGTTTCTGATGCAGTATGTTTTAAATCAGTCATGCAAATTATGTTTTTCTTTGCAGTGGTGTAATCCATAGCGTTGGATTAACCTTATATAATCATCCAAATTAATATGAACATGTTGGGAGCTATACGACTGTAGTATTTATTGTGAACGATAACCTAGGTAACTTGCAAATAAACAAACGACTCAGAACAATAGTGGATACACAATATCAAGTAAATCCTCCACTTTAAAAACACTGAGAACAACGTAGCTTGCAAATAAACATATTTTCATATATACATGTGCTTAACACCAGGTACATTGCATCAATACATTTTGATTGTAGAAATATTTTGCAAACAAAACATAAATATAGATTTCAAAGTAGCCAATAAGTAACTCAAAATTTCTGCATTTGCTGTTATAGGAAATGATACATTTTCAATAATATAACTTGATTGAATTGCACATTCTCTTGGTTTTTCCTCATTGTTTAAATTTTCTTTCAAACATATTAACATTAATTAATGCGTTTTAGTAATCAAAACTTGCAATAATTGTATATCTCGTCATGACAAACATTTGGAAATTCAATATATTGATGTAACTCTTCATATTTCGTTACACTATATCACGCATTGTACATAAAACATTCTGAGAGGTACAGATGTACTGTTCAAATATATCACTGGTAAAAGCTGTATATAATGTACATATTTTCACAAAAAGGAATTTTCCAAAACAATTTGGTCAAATATAATGCTTATTGTATTTAAATGTACTTATTGTGCTATAATGTTTGTTATGTCTTTCATAGTTTTGCCCTCGAGAGAGTTTCATTATGGACCGTTTACATGGAGAACAATAAGGTTGGTTGACCTCAGGTAGTGTATACAATTAGGAATGTTCCTATATTTACGCGTGAACTGCATTACCTGGGTCAGGCTTCGGATGATTGTATTCACATTTACAAAAAAATATCTGTATTATTTAGGGTCTCGAATCCAGACGAGGAATTTATTTAAAAATACAAATATTCACATCTACCGCTATCTTAGCAGAGTAGCAACGCTTTAATTTCGATGGCTGCCATCCATTAGTATCACGGTGTTTATCTTGAGAAGGATGACCGTGTTGATTACAGAATTGGCGAAAAAAAATCGTTCCTGAATTTAGGTGTTCAGAAAAGGTTGTACATTTGCAAGCCAATACTATCGATTAAGTTTACTTGAATGCAATCATTGTTTTATACAAGCAAATTAAATTGAAAAAAGTAATGACATGTCATAAACCGCTAAAACAATTATCGCCACCCTCTCGTGTTCATCAATAATACATTCAATGGGCAAATCATAATAACGTAATGATAATGAAACACTGAACAGCTAAATACGTATAGTCATTTTAAACGCGAAAACAGATATTCGTCCAGTGCGTACGAGAAGACAATTAGCATTAAACACTAATCAGCACGGGTGAATATCGTGTCTGCGTTTTTTTATCAGGCATCACAGCGTTGATATACTACCAGCATCTGTGTTCGACGGTCACCACATCATCGTTCCTATGGGCTACGTGGTGGATCATGTTAACGATACTAAACTTTATATATATATATATATATATATATATATATATATATATATATATATATATATATATATATATATATATATATACGAATTGAATTATAAGTTTTGAATAAGGACGCTTCGTTGTGTTTCTTACCTTCAATAAAGGAAATATTGTGTCAATGTATTGGAGATTGTAAGCTATTTAATTAGAGATATAGTTTGTTTCCAAACCAACATTAGAAGCGATTTCTACCTTCAAAATCATAATGGTTCTTTGGTAATCGGATTATTTTTGGAGCCGTCGTGGGCGAACGTACTTTATATGGTTATGCATGCATAATTGTTATGGGCTGTCATTGTCATAAGTATTCATTACTTTTTTCTTTTCCAGCAATTGATTTACATATGAGTAAGCAACTGAAATTTTGTAATAGTAATAACGATGTTATACATGCTGTCAAATACCTTCAATTCAGACGGTTAAGAACATTAGAATAAAACTTTAAAACATTACAAAGGTTTAATGTATCACTTTGCTAGTATACATTAATGTTTTATTTTTACTTTTGTCTTTCCTAAGTCCATTTCATAATTTTAAATTTCACTTCTCCATAAAATCCGAGCATTTATTTTACTGAATGTTTAGAGACTGTCGCTGTATATTGTACATGCCTTTCCTGATATATAGTAAATATAGCTCAATAGACAATTAATGTATTTGCCCCATCATTTTGCATTGATTTAAGTGTCTTATTTGTTTTGAGCTGATTCGACTAATTTCAATAGCTTGGCTGCAACACGTGTATAAATTCGTTACTGATCGGCATTACTCGGTATTTCAATAATACTTTGTTTTCTTATTGCTGTATTATATGCAATATTTTTTTCTTTTTCTCTGTAAATAAGTAATATTAAAGGCCTCACGCAAACAGGTTCCACTTTTATTTTAAAGCGATTGGCAGATGTCAAGGTTAAAACGGGACTAGGAAATTAAAAAGTAAACGACTTGTTATTGTTAAAGTAAAAGTTAGAGATTTTCATCAGGGTATTGTTAGGTGTCCGTGACATAAGCCTGATCACGTGAATCATCTTCACCCCCCTACCCCCTAGATTTCTTGATTTTGCAAATTGGGGAGTTTGTTCGAAATTGTGTATCAAAATACAATATAATTTTTTTATTTAGTGAAATATGCTAAGCTTTGGACGTTTACACCTGAAGTTAAATAAGTATATTTAGTTGTAGCTAGTTCTTGAATCCATCTTATATTTTATTGACATAAGTTGGATTTTAAAGACATAATTCGTATCTCTGAAAATAGCTGTTGTGCTCATACATATAATGTGATAAGCTAAGAGTTTGACAATTTAAGTAGTGGATTATTCTTGGATAAGTTTTTGAATGATTCTTAAAATTGTTAGTGATTTTTACATTTTGTACAATCTTTTTCAGGGAAAAAAATATTTATTCAATTTCATAAATCTTCTTTTTTCGCTGTTTCTTTGTAACCGTTTATTAGAGCCTAAACGAGTGGAAATATATATAAGACACAAAACTTTTGAAGGATATGTAAGGCTTATTAGCTTTTATGTTTAGCACTATATATGATAAAGTTAGTAATACAAAAACGCATCAAGAAAATGAGAATGAGTATGTTGGCGTAAAAAAAAATAATAACTATGAAAAATGCAATAATAAAACACCTATCTAGATTTCACTGGCATTCATTTTACTAAAACGTTTAGTTAGATGTTACAAATGTATATTATTGAAACATTATATGAAATCTAGTATTTTAAAATTTTAAACCATATGTAAGATTTAATAATTTATACACATCTTTCTTAGCCGCACAATAACATGCATTATATTACAAATAGATACCCATCTCCAACACACCGCCAAAACTACTGTTTATTTGATGTCATTTGATATAGCGTAGTCGCTTCCATCTTCATTTTAAATTACGTAAAAAGAGAATCGACATACTGCACCGGTGGTCTAGTAGTTAAAGCGTCCGCCTTGACTGTGGAAAGTCGCTGTTTTGGACCAGGTCTCAGTCGTACCAAGGACATTTTAAAAATTGTATTAACAACCAACTCGCTAGGCGTATTCTTAGGACTTCTCAGCCTGGTGTCAGGATAATAGATCTGAGTGGGGACGTAATGTTACATGTTTACAGCTTATCTTAATCTTTCGGTATATATTTCATCAAATTCGTGTAGTTGTCATTTTTATATGTTGATAATCAACTTACATTTATTTCGATAAACAACACACTTGAATTTTTAGTAGTGGCCGCTACACTAAGAAACCAGACCCTTTGTACAAAATATAAATGTACTGCACAATATTTAGGAATGAATGAACTGAAACCACTATAGGCACTTTTCAAATCTTGCTATATTCTGGCAAGTTTCATTAAAAGATGTTCCATCAAGCGAATGTGTTGTGTTTCCAAATTAAAACGCGCAATAACCATAAGGATAAATTAAAGACAGATATCAACGTTGTTAGCAAACGAAAAGTGATACATTGTATTGTTATCAATGTTTTGAAAAAATCATTTGGTCACTCTACATGTGGATATGTTTATAAGTTATGTACATACCAAGCGTCAGCTTGTCTTTTCTACTAGGAGGGGACGGGGCGGTAGAGGCAGTACAATGAACTGACCTTCGTTCCAGTTTGAATTTTGTGTTGAGTAGTTCAAACAGTGTGTGGCAAGACATATTGGCATGGAATTACGTGTAAATAATGCAATTCCACCTTCGCAAAGATTGTCGGTGGAACGACTGGATGGAGTAAACAGTGTGTGTTTAATATGAGCACATTGGCTCATTGCGTGATGTTTGTAACTATGTTTATGTCAGGAAGAAGACGTCGATATATTAATATTTGATTAACTATTTATGATTGTTGTTCTAGTCTTCCTACTGATTGGGCGTCGACACTAAGGTTGACTGTTTAATTTGCACCAGATTATCTATATTAACAGCCGAAATTTTACATTATTTCTGGAGAAATCGAGATAACTATAAGTATTCGTCATGTTCTGCCAGCTTTGAAGCAAATTTTCCTTTCTCGCTTCTGTTTACATTTAAAAAATGATGAATAGAGCCCCAGTTTGTTTACTTTTCAGCAGAAGTTAGTTTGGAAAGATAAGTAGTGGTCATTTACTGCAATTAATGAAGGTCCGTCATAGCATAAACATTTGTACTGGCAATCACGTGATAGCGATTTAATTAAAGGCAAAGGCCTTAGTAGCAGTGGAGCAAGACAGCTGAGAAAATTTATAATTGATCTCTTTTCCAAAATAAAGAGATAAAAAAAAACACGTACGAAAGGAACTGACAATGCGAGGTGAAGCGCAAAGAAGTGGAAAAAATAGACAACGAGAGCATATATCATGACAAACAGCACACAAACGGAAGTGTTGATTCAAGCTGATTAATCGGAGGACAAACTTTATTTAGATATTTAGATATTAGATTTGCATACTAGACCAGACATGATTCCTTCTCAAAAGAACCTAAAGTGATATTTGCATATCATTTGCAAAAGTAATCTCATTTAAACGATTATGTAGGGTAAGTACAATAAAACAGATTAATATATGGTGAAAACTAAAATACGGTATAAAGATAACCACTGAGCTTATATATATATATATATATATATATATATATATATATATATATATATATATATATATATATATATATATATATATATATATATATATATATATATATATATCTGTATATATATCTATATATATATATATATATATATATATATATATATATATATATATATATATATATATATATACGTCTACGACAGAAAATTTGGTGATGGAGTTTTGTACTTTCTTCAAGACAACCAACTACCATATTTTCCATACACATGCTTGCTGCTGTAGTCATGTTGACATGATAGGTGAAGTTTAAACATGATAGTTCCATTGGGACGCAACAGGGCTGGTCTGCATCTGTTTCAGCATTCCTGTTCAAGTAACTCTACATCAACGAATAATTTGATGCATATGTTTAATTCAGTGGGTAAGTGCAACTTCCTGCGCAATAATATAAGCCGGCCGCTTTTGGAGACTTAATGAATGAGTGCAATGAATATAAAGATACATGTAAAAGTGTATTTCACATTTTCTGCACACTTTCCAGTAAGTATTGTGGCCATGACAGATTAATACCATTAGATCAAATGTGGTACCTCATGGTAATTATATTTTGTCCCTACCAGATTTTGATATCGACATGGTACCATCCTGAATAATATACGAATTACGTATATTCATTTTTTCGTATTAGATTTATGTTCAAGATTGTGTTTGGATTATTTCAGAATAGTAACGAGAATTTTCATTGTAATAACAATGATACCACTATTCAAATCACTGTCACCACAATGTTGTTAACTTATACTTTTATTGTTGTCGTGATGAGTCTTTCTGGCCATGAGGAAAAGGCCCTTCTTCCAAAATGTTCAACGTTAAAATTCTATCAAGTCGATGAAATGATTTTAGGTTGTATAATAGTAATACCGAACATTACATAGCACAATATTCAATAAAGTTATCAATCAATTATTATTTTATTAATTTTAAAAATTTCTCAAACAACATATAATTTCCAAACAATATTCGATAGGCCCTATTTTGGTACTACCATCCATTTCCTCGAAAGTAAATATCATGAACAAAGTAATCATCCATCCATCCATCGATCTATCTATCTATCTATCTATCTATCTATCTATCTATATATCTATCCATCCATCCATCCATCCATCCATCCATCCATCCATCCATCCATCCATCCATCCATCCATCCATCCATCCATCCATCTATCTATCTATCTATCTATCTATCTATCTATCTATCTATCTATCTATCTATCTATCTATCTATCTATCTATCTATCTATCCATCGCTCTATCTATCTATCTCTCTATCTCTATCTCTCTATCTCTCTCACTATCTGTATATATATATATATATATATATATATATATATATATATATACATACATGTATGTATGTATGTATGTATGTATGTATGTATGTATGTATGTATGTATGTATGTATGTATGTATGTATGTATGTATGTATGTATGTAAGTATATTGACATCACAAGCATTAGAAAATATTGCGATGAATCGGTTTTATCTTCTCTTAAAACATTGTCATTACCGAAACTAAACTTTTTTATAATTGTAATGAATTCCGTGTTTGTAGTTTATAGCATAATATTAGATATGATCAATGTTCCTAAAAGTGATCTGGTTTTCGAATATTACTTTCACGTGAATATGAACAGAAAGCCATGCAATGTTGAATGTGTAAGTATACATGAAAGGGTTTTAAGAAATTGTTGTTTTGATTGAATTAGTTAAACATACATCTCTGTACCAACTAAACATGTTTCAACCAGCACCCTTCCACGTGTTTAAAATTGCATGGGCTATATATGCTTAATACAGACGAATAAGCTCTACTAGAACGTGTATATAAGAGTTAAGGTAAATGTTGGTTAATGCCACTGTTGTAATGAATTGTTATCTCTGAACATGAACTCGCGGCGAACCTACTATTAAAGGAGCTACAAACATGTCCGTACTAGTTTTAATGTATAATTGCAAAAGGTTAATTTAAGGCAATGTATTAAAATAGTTGCTAGCAAATGTATAATATGCTGGATTCATTTAAAATGCATGTGATCCTATGCCCACCAACCACTGTCGCTGTATTCAAACAAATGTGTCAGCTCAGTAATGCGTATAGCATGTAAAGTTCACACGGATGATTTTTTTTGGTGTGAAATTAATGGTAGTGACCTCATCGAGTTTACTTAAAGAACTATATATGACAATCGGAATAGATCTCATGCTACAGAAGGTTACATTATCATAATATTTGGAAACTTGAATTTCACTTATCTCGTACGGTTGCCGGCCATTTTTCCTAACTCATACCAATATTTTTCATACACAAAACACGTTACACCACCGTTCCGGTGGCATAGTGGTTAGAGCGTCTGCTGCAGACGAACGAAGTTATGTGTTCGATTCCCAGCAGAGTGATAACAAAGACTTTCACAAATTGTACTAACAGCGGCCTCGCTTGGTGCTCAGCATTAAGAGGTTAATGTTAGGACTGGTTGGCCTTGTGTCAGGAGAACTTGCATGGGAGGGTTATGATGTTACGTGTATGCGACAGTTTGCCCCAGTGTTAGATATCACTATAAACTGCCTCACTGCAGACAACGCTTTTGGGCATACCGAACAAGACTGGAATAGGCACAGTGTGGTTTATGCTGAGCAGTCCCATATTTTATTTGAATAAACTACTTATTGATTGACATTTTAAAAAATAAAGACGTTTAACACATATAGCATATGAAGATCAGTTACGTAGCCTTTTAGGGTCAACGAGTGGCCGTGTGTCCAAAGCGCTTTCCGTTACGGACCACTGCCATGTCACATCTCTCTGTGTATATCCATATTGCTTTTGGTCATAGAGGACAAAGCTGAAATATGCTCATAGTGTTGTTAATTATTAACAAGTCATAATTTACTTGAGCTGCATGTTGATATGATGATATATAGATATATATACCATGGGTACTAATATATCACCTAATAAACACATTTAGCACCTGTAGCAGTTTTATATAGCCTGATGTATTCCACCTTGGGGATATTAGTGATTTATTCGCTTTAAGGTAAAATATGTTTTACACACTCCTATTCAAACATTATATAAAAACAAAAATATTAGATTTTTTTCAATTTGCATCTTTTTTAAAAGGTTGTTATCGAAGCCTAATAATCAGTTTTTCTAATTGTTTTGAACCTTATTTTTAGCTTGTGTATTCTCATTTGTTCTCATTTGTGTACACATTCGTCAATTGCGGAAGTCGCATATTTATCTCTTAGTTCCTTTTCTTATATATATATATATATATATATATATATATATATATATATATATATATATATATATATATATAATGTTAAGTTTACACCTTAGGTTTAGATTATATGCATATCTATTAAACAGAACTGTGCCCGAGAGAATTATAATGGACGTGCAAAATTCACAGCGGCTCAACATTCACTGTTTCTCTAATTGTCTGCCACCCTCTCTCTCTCTCTCTTTCTCTCTCTCTCTCTGTCTCTGTCTCTCTCTCTCTCTCTCTCTCTCTCTCTCTCTGTGCATACATACATACATACATACATACATACATACATACATACATACATACATACATACATACATACATACATACATACATACATACATACATACACACCTAACTAAAAGCATGGATGTACCTACCGACCTACCTGCCATTCTACCAATCTGCCTACATACCTACCTACCTAACTACCAACCTACCATCCAATCTACCTACATACATACCTAATTACAAACATTCATACATATATGCATACAAGCATACATACATACATACATACATACATACATACATACATACATACATACATACATACATACATACATACATACATACATACATACATACATACATACATACATACATACATACATACATACATACATATTTACATACGTACATACATAAATTTGTCTATATGTTAGTGAATGTGTACCTAGGTAATCAAATACATGAATGTTTTGCATTGTACACTTTGATGATATTCGCTTTGTCTAGTAAGATCAAGGTCTTAAAGTTTCCATTAATATAATCATTTTACACGTTTTACCACATGTTGTTCCTTATAAAACCTCCCATTTATCGACGACATTCATTATATACGTGACTATAGTATGGTCACTCTATGTGTCATCGTTAGGGGCATATCCGCGTACTACATGACCTGAGACATGGACAGAGTTGAAACAGCTACAATTAAATTCTACTATATTTAGAAGGTATAATAATTTGTACCATAGCAAGTAATGCTGGCTTTGACTATTCGTGAGTTTTCAGCGGAAGGTAGATTACACCAATAGTTAACATCTTACTCAGTAAACATTTTTTTTTGCATTGCAAATGTATTTAATTTATGTATTAATATACTGATTTCAACATTTTGGTGACGGAGAATATTTGCATATATTTGCTGAAGGAAACAGTTAGGTTAGTGGTATTGATATCTAGCACATTTTCTACATGCACACTTTGGATAGTGATTTTATAATGATAATGTACTGTAATATTCTTCAATTAGATATGTTAATTTAAACTCTCAATCGGCAAGAAGAGGGGAAGTTCTGCTATGTCAGTAATTTATATTAAGAATAACTCAAATAAGGAATCGCTTATTTTCGTAATATATGAAATCATTTATGAAACACCTTGGATATTTTTCGAATTAGTATAATTTAATAATCAGTGTACTAATTTTGGACATTTAATTTCAAATATTAATTTGGGAGATGAAGTTTTTATTTTCATTATCTCTTTATTTGTCGATGTAATAACATTGGAAAAAATATAATAGATAATAATGAATAATTTATGTTTATACATTTTAAAATTAGGTTTCAATTCCGATCGACCGTTTTTGTGGTTTTGTTGTTAGAGTAGTCATTTTGGATACTGGTATTCGCGTAATCGATCCAAGACATAGTCATACTAAATATTTACACAAGTGGTACAAACATCTAATCGCATGGGGCTCAGCATCGAGAGGGTGGAGTTAGCAGTTGTCGGTATGTGTCTGGATAATGTGAGTCTGGGAGGTGAGGCTCAGTGTTTGGGGCATGATGTGCCTGTGACACACTGCATACATCGTAGCTATATTATTAAAACATTGCTAAAACAACTTTAAAACCTAGATAGCAAACACACATATAATCATGCTCTCATTAATACATTGCGTTTATTGTAAGATTTCAAACTAATATGATGCATTGGTTTAAACTCTAATGTTATGGCAGCAAGCCATTTTATATCTCTAAGCATAATGTAAAATAATAGTCTTATTACCTTTTGTAATATAATATAATATAATATGATATGATATGATATGATATGATATGATATGATATGATATGATATGATATGATATGATATGATATGATATGATATGATATGATATGATATGATATGATATGATATGATATGATATAATATAATATAATATAATATAATATAATATAATATAATATAATATAATATAATATAATATAATATAATATAATATAATATAATATAATATAATATAATATAATATAATATAATATAATATAATATAATATAATATAATATAATATAATATAATATAATATAATATAAGCAGAGAGGGTGAACCTCACAACTTTTCGAGCGTCGATTTGGAAATCTGAGGCTTCCACCAAATAGTAAAAAAAATAGCGTCTATTCGATAAAATAAGATTTCCTTATATACGCCAACGTCGTTGTCATCCACCCTCTCTGCTGCTGCAAATGTTTCATTTGTGGTTAATAATTCTTTTACGAGTTCAACCAAATATTTGATCGAGTCCGATACGATATCGTGTCCGAGGATCATGTAAATTTATTGTTATAAATCCGTGCGGAGTCGACTGAGCGTTACTAAAGAAATTTTTAAATTGATTGAAGTCCATATCAGAGCACCATGTCTGCCAAATATTTCGAAGCGTATGAGTATCAACGCCGTTAAATACACACAGTAAGTTACAGTTGTCTCTAATCACTTTTGGAATCTGAGTGTATCGTTGAGTGACATATATCACGTCAGTGTTTTTGTGCCTGCCTCTGGAAAATATTCTAGCTGGGTTTTTTTGATTGTCTAACATCACATCGTCGTATACGACTAAATTGTTAATGCTCCCATCAAGGTCATCCACGGATGGCGCCTCGTCAATATCAGTTATAAAATCAATGGTATTCTCACCTTTAATTTCTGATGCATTCTCGTTAAAATCCTTTAACACTTCATAGCATCGTTGATCATCTACGCTAGGAGCAATTAAATACAACTTATCCCACTTCATCCATCTCATTATTAAATTGAGCAACAATTGAGTCTTGCCGGATCCAGATGGCCCGATTATAATTGCACGGATAGAGTTTGGTAGCGCTGCATGATGCTTAACTGGTTCTCTTATTTTAGTCGCTGAAAAATCAATTATATTCATATCTCTATACATAAATTATGGATCTATATTGTGTGAAGTGTAAAACGCGTACTAGCACAAATGATGTGACGACGGTTACAACTAAAAATAACAGATCAGCACTAACTGGTAGATGTGCAACATGTGGTATTAAAAAGTTCAGATTTGTTTCTACAAAATCAAAGATTTTACAATCCGGAGATGTTTTAAAAAAAAACGAGGAGGTGATATCGCAGCCAAATTGGCAAAGCTCCCTGGAACCCCATGGGCAAAGTACCCCGGAGAAAAGCACCTTCCAGGATATAGCTACTGTGGCCCCGGAACACGATTAGATATCAGACTTGATGATCAAAATCAACCCCGACCCGGCGAGTATCCGATAAACGCTATTGATAAGGCGTGTCATGCTCATGATGTTGCATATAAAAGCAGTAATCTGCAAAACAGGCATCTCGCGGATGTGAAATTAATTCATGCGTTAAATGCTGTTCCTGATAAATCTTTGAAAGAAAAATTGGCTTCGTGGTTGGTAAAATCAGCTATGAAAGGCAAATTGATGATGGGCGCTGGTAATTAATAATATGGAATCTATTTATTATTCTCCGAGGGGATACTGGAGGGGTAACGCTGCAATCAATAAACTCGCCAACGCCGCAAAAGTGAAAAAGGCTACTGCGGCTAATTGGTTATCCAAACAGGCTATATGGCAAATTTATCTACCGCGTCCTAAACAAATCAATTTCTCGCATTTTGATGTGACTGTCCCTAATGAAGTTCATCAGGCTGATTTATTGTTTTTACCACATGACAACGGTTACAAATACGCGCTAACCGTAGTTGACGTTGCTAGTCGATACAAACAAGCAGAACCGCTAAAAACAAAATCATCACCTGAAGTTGCTTCTGCATTTGAAAAGATTTATCGACGAGGCCCTCTACGCTGGCCAAATCTGTTACAAGTTGATCCTGGCAAGGAATTTCAAGGCGCTGTTTTATCAGCGATGAAACATCACAATGTCACCATCAGACAAGGACATACTGCACTACATCGCGATCAGGCAATTGTTGAACGATTTAATCGGACTCTTGCTGAACGGTTATTTGGATATCAATACGCGAAGGAGTTTATTCAGGATAAAAGATCCCGTGAATGGGTTAAGAGATTACCAGCTGTGATTACCGCGCTCAATAACGAGATTACTCGAACAATTAACATGAAACCTGTCAACGCGATTAAGAAAGCGTCTATACCAAAAATGGAAATCCAAGGAATTTCACAAAAAGATTTCAAAGAACCAATTCTTGGTAGTAATGTCACTGTAAGGTACTTATACGAACCAGGAGAGCTTGAGGGTGGTAAAAAAAGAGCTACCGATCCTATTTGGAGTGTTACTGCACACAAGATATCTACTATAACACGATCTACGGGTAGACCAGCAATCTATAAACTGGATTCAACTGCTCCTCAGCGAGGATTTACTCGACAACAACTACAGGTAATCCCCGAGGATACTCAATTACCACCGCGTGGTCTTAACTAGCACCCGATGCCAGAGGCATTGTGCTTGCACCTCTGCGTCTGTTGCACTCAAGACAAGTCAGCATAACGTTATCTTTGATATGACCAATGCTGCTATTCTTTCTGTCTACGGTAAATTGGCGAGGATCTTTATCCGAATACTGCCAACGCATTATACAATTGCAACTCGCGCAGTGATTATTCTGTTGTTGCTTCAGCGTAGTTATTAATTCAGCATCAATGTCAAATTTTCTATTATTTTTTTTATCCTGTTATTTATAACCAGAGAGTTTTTTCTGATTATATCCTTGACGTTGTCGGCGTTGATTGTGGTGTCATCATCGCCACAAATGATTTCATCATCGCCACTGGCTTCGCCAACGACAACTCTTCGAAGCTGATTTATTCTTCGTACTCTGGATACTGCGAGATAGACTAAATTCGACCATTCGATGCGATTATCTACCATCCAAACAATTGTATCTGATATAGTTAATCCCTGTGAAGAATGTATCGTCGCTGCGTATCCTAGCGTCCATGGGGATTTATTAGCACGCAATGCATTTTCGACGACGCTGATATCAACCAGCACAATATCATTTAACACGAGAATCTGCTTTTCACTCTTCCCTGGAATATCAACTTCAATATTCTGCTTTCGTGTATCCGAAGGCCTATAACACAACGGTACTGGAAGTGTTGCAAATTTTTCTTTATGCGTTTCAAATAACTTCATCTGAAGTGTGTCTCTGACTATTTTTCTACTTGCTACTATCAAATCATTTGGTCTCCACGTTTCCCAGAAATCATTCATGGGAGTTTCTGAAATTATTTCACGCGCTATTTCGCATTGGATTTTATCCGGTTTTAATCTAATCAGTGCTTTGAACTCGCGTAATTGTTCATCAAGTGATCTATGGTCGGTATTAATTTCTTCATAATAGTCTACAGAACCCTTTAGCCATTCATGTGGAGATCCACCGACAAATGGTGGTGGTTGGCCGTGATCACCGCACATGACGACTTTTGTGTTTTTGTTTAACAACCACTCGAGAAATGTTTGTAATACTCTCAACGATACCGTGCATATTTCATCCCAAATTATGATTTCAGGAATGAATTTATCACCCATTCGATCAGGGGTCCATTCATCGCCTTTCCATCGAAAGAAACTATGATAAGTACAGGCATTTACCCCTCGCTGTATCATCTCTCTGGCGAGTCTGTGAGTCGGTGTTAACACAATCATGTTTGTGAAATCCGTAGGATTTTTCCGACGATATAATTCAATTGCACGAGTTGTCTTTCCTGACCCACCACAACCGTTTAAATAAACTGTCTTGTATCTACATATTGGATCAGATACCGGTGGTGCATTAGAAAATTCTGATTGAATCTCATCACATTTTAAGTACTTTTCATCCATGGTAACATCTGCCGATTCACAATACTCATGTAGCGTCTCCTTTTTAAATCTCCAACCCCCCCACGCTTCCTCCTGGGATGTGAATTTAGCTACATCTGATTTGTATTTATTGTGTATATACATCGAATCAGTAGCTACTCTAACCGCGGTATTAGGAAATCTATTTATCATCGAAAATAAATTGATAGAAGCATAAGCTAGCATAGAACTTCTCAAATGTGTGTACTGGGAATTATATCCATCACAGTAGGTAACAACCGTACCCAATTTCTCACCATTGGATAGAAAAGCATCCTTACGGGATACAAGTTTTCCCTGTTTCGTTAAATCCGTTACAAGAAAATCGTATTCAGCGACGTCTATGATCAACCGCGAGGAAAATTTTGCATTGTCGTATCTTCCACCCTGGGTAAATTTACCGATTATTCTTCGTCCAAAATCCTTTGCTTGTTCTTTTTTAATTTCAAATAACTTCTTAGACCAATTCATGATTTGTTCTTCATTGAAATCAGGGAATTGTTTTCGCAATTCGCTGATTATACGATCTAGATCGGGTTGTGGTAGCCAAACTTCTTTCTGAGCTCGATAGCATATAATAGCTTCGGAAACAATCAACGATATCAGCATGCCACAATCAATCATATATCGTAGTAACACTATTGGCATCCAGGCCTTTTCAGATAGGTGTCTACCGAGCCAAACATAACTACACGGATGTAACCCTGTAGCGAGTTCAAATGATATCACACGAGCGAATCCGGTTAAATCAAAATCAGGTAATGGTCCATTAATCGCAACACGAGTCATTTCATGCGTGGGGTGTCCAAATCGTTTAAAATAGTTACTACATTCTCCATACCCGAGAAAACTTCCAGGATAACACGCGGATATATCAATTGAAATCATACCGTCACGATGGTATTTTGTATTCCACAGTCCTCCATGACCAAATTCGATGCAACTCAATTTAACGTCCTCGAGAAAATCACTTCGTGTTGGACGCCAGGAGTTTTTTTCTCTTGCGAAGTGAGCTACCACTGAAGAAATAGTAAAACTATCCGTGAGTAGTTTTTCATGGAAACTCTCTGGTGAAAAATCATTAGCGATTTTTCTCATTCTGTTATCTAATTCTTCAACGCGATATAATTCACCATTTGGTCTTACAAATTGATCGAATCCTGATTCGGAACCAGCACTGCTAAGTAACCACACTGACACAGGGTCCTCTTTACACAACGCATGAATAGCATCAAATAATTTCTCTTCATAGAAAACATCCCCGGAAAATTCCGGGGGGATATATCTCACGATTCGTTCTCGTGGAAATATTGTTACCGCAGGTGTCCACGCGTGTTCGTTATGATCAATAATTTGTATTGGCGCTCCTTGTAATCTATATTTCGGTTCGTGTAATACTTCCCCGGTTATTGTCGTTACTGATATTGGGAATTTTAATAATGTCTCTAATTTAGCTATATCAGAAATCTTTGCACCGTGCTGTTTCACTGTCAGTTCCCATTCTGTTATTTTCCTACGTCGCAGATCAGTTAGTTTATTTCCTCGGGATGCATTTGTGAAGTGTTCCATTACCCGTGTTGCTACACAATTGAGCCTTAACGAAGTCAATGGTGAATATTTCATAGGAGCTAGTTTTGCAATATCGGGTTTATCATTTAACGGATATATCCCATAAACGATTGCTGTTACGGGATAAGATCTCTCGTAGTATGGTTTGTCAATTCCAGTTAGAATTCCTGGTTTGGAATCTCTACTTACAATGACAGTTTTTTATCCTTGAGGATTGGTTCAAATTTATCCCTGATAATCCATTTGCCTTCGACTTCGATAATGAATTTTATTCTGAAAAAAATACTTTTGTTGGGAATTGCTTTGTTTGGGAATTGCTTTGCTTGAAATCTTTTGGATTTCCACCTTTGGATTTCCACCTTTGGATTTCTCATGGGAATTGCTTTGTTTGGGAATTGCTTTGCTTGAAATCTTTTGGATTTCCACCTTTGGATTTCCACCTTTGGATTTTACGCCAAGGTGTGAAATTATCTCAGCTGCTCTTTTATCGTTCATAGTAGCATCGATGATGGGTACATTGACATCATCATTGATAATTCGAAATGTCGACCAACAGTATGCTGCACCGTCTCGGTAGAATTCATTAAAACACTCCCTGATTTTACCGAGTATAGTTCTATCACCGATTAGACGTTTTGGTGTATTAGAGACTCTATCAAGATTGAATTTAGTATTTTTCCAGGGCTTAATTTTCGATAATCTTTGGAACTCCCTATCAAGATTGAATTTAGTATTTTTCCAGGGCTTAATTTTCGATAATCTTTGGAACTCCCTAGCAAGATTGAATTTAATATTTTTCCAGGGCTTAATTTTCGATAATCTTTGGAACTCCTCCATGTTATAATTAAAACAAGTATTTAAATAGAAAAATATAGTATAATGAATCACTGTAAGTGGCTTATGATTGGATCAACAACCCCGTGTAACAAATCATGCAGAAGCGAATTCTGTGGGTATCATATGCAAAGCGTTAGGCGAGGAAGTTTTGGCCCTCTCCCATGCCTCCAATGTGGGGTGGGCGTTAGAGGAAAATCGCAGTTGTGTCTTGCTTGTGGGGGTAAACGATACAGGGAACTAAAACGCTATTATGACAAACGAATCAATGACTCCGTCCTTGATAAAATCAAGGACAAAATCATCAAAACCCCGCAAGATTATATCAAGAGGTTTATAATAAATTAGACAAATAGTATTATTATACAAATGAGCCAAGATTTCAGACCTCATCCAGTGCTTGTTAATTACGAAGCCTCCAGTGATGGTGTTGTCAGGCACCGCAGACTAAAAAAAACGGTTGGATATCTGAATAATATGGGTTATTTGTTGTTTAGTGCTAGAAATAAAACATATCTTTGTCACAGAATTATTTTTGAATGTCATAACGGATTAATCGAAGACGGATTTGTGATTGATCACATAAATGGCGTGAAGACTGATAATTGTCTTGAGAATCTTCAAGCCGTCTCACAAAGTCTGAATGCAAAATTAGGTGGAACAGGCAAATATGCAAAACGTCCTAGGGGAGTTAAATCGTTTGATTTAGAAACCAGCGAGGAGAGAATCTTTCATTCGATAAACGAAGCCAGTAGATACTTTGACATTTGCGTGCCTTCAATTCGATTTGTTGCACAAAATTTAATTAAAACATCTCTGTCTAAAAAAAATGGTCATAAAGTAAGATTCGTATACACCTGAAACGATTCAAGGGAGATAAATCCCCATGGACAAATCCAACCACTCAAAACACTCTACCTACTAAGTTCCCTTGTATTATGACGTCAAAGGAATTTGTCGCCTGCTATATTACCTGTACTTGACTAGGCGTGCCCACGTGACTGTAATGGAGATCGATAGAGAATAAAACTTTTTATTGTCGCTTGTGGGCTAAAACTGTATTATTTATTTAAGCTAACTCGTTCTTTTCAGTACAAAATTTTTTATTTATCTACATATCTCATGTGTGGGGGGTGGGTGGACTAGCAGTAAAGCAGACAGCTAACTCGTTCTTTTCAGTACAGACGTTCTTTATAATCTACGCATTACCTATGTTCGCTCAGCCGGAACGCGAGTGTTTCCTATTCATTGAAGTAGGTGGGCGTGGTTAAAATTCCTTGTATACAGCTCTTTATGAATGTATTTTATCTAGAGAATTATAACAGAGTATATAAAACGCTGTTTTATTTAACAACTAAAATGTTGCAGCATAAAATTGTCTGTTTTAAAAATCTCTTATTGTTAAGTATATCAGAAGATATATATATATTAAAAAATCTCTATTCTGTATGACAGCTCCGTGGTGTAATGGTATATCGTGTTTGTCTTGTAAACATAGATCTATCAACTACGTGTTCGGTCCCCATAGCAGATACATTATTTGATGGCGAAACGGAAGATGTTTTTCTATTAATTGGGGGGGAGGGGCGATCCCCCTCAGCCAAACCAACATTGTAACTCATGCTATCGCATTCTCGGTAGCGTGGGTTGGTGTTTTTTTCCAACTCATGCAACCATGAATTCGATTTCATGGGTTGCCATGTTGGTTTGGTTTACCACGCCCACATCATTACCATCATCGTTCCATTGAATTATAATCCATCCTTAATTAAGTACATGTTATGCCTAAAATTTGCCGCAACACTCGAGCGGAGATATATATGGCATTGTGCCGTCCATGTTGTGACGTCCCCCCCAAGCATATCTTCTGGGCGGTCTAAGATGGCGTTTGCCACCTTAGGCCTCCCGCCGGAGATGTATGTTTCGGGTTCCCTTGGGCTTACTTGGATGCGAAGGCAACCAAGGAGTTCCAAAGATGTGTTGTCGTAAACCTCTGGGTCTCTCTGACGTCATAGGGCGCCAGCGAGATTGCCAAATGAGTGTTTTTTGTTTTGTTTTTTTTTAATAATTAGAGATATAGTATACTATATTTATATAAAACTATAAATAATGGATATCAATGATGTAAATGCTATAATTGCTGAAATTTCAATTTTAAAAAATAAAGGGGTATTATTATCTGAAGATCTTGACGCTGACAAGATTGCCTCGGAATATGAAGACATTGAGTATCAGTGTAGTAAGGGTCGTTATGTTTTACCCAAGATGTACAGGCTCGTGAAAGGAATTCAAAAATCCATCAATGCTTGTTTGTATGGTAACGACATTAATGTATTCATAACGCTATTTAGCACCGTTGAAGCAATACGTCAAAAGCTCGGCCAAGAGTATCAAAAACGAGCTGAAATTAGTTCTAAGGTTCGTGATCTTAGAAAAATGTTAAACGAGGAAAAACCCGTATCTTAACCACGTGAGCGTTACTATAAAATAGGCTTTCAGTAATTTTTATTAAAAATAAATTTTTTTTTAGCGTTTTTTGTAACACTTACATAGGATTTTCTCCTGAAAGGATACTCAGCAGTCTGGACTTGCCCATGCAGTTATGTGCATAATGGATGATCTGGTCGTAGTAGCAAGTAATCACCGCGACGCCTCTATTTTTACGTAGTTGTTCTTGTTGCCGCGTCGTTAACACAAATCGTTCATCACCGTTCTCAGATATTACAATTCTGAAACCCCCAGCGATGTTATTTCTGAAACATTCACGGATAGCGTCGTACAGTTTAACCCTGTTGAAGATGGATACGTTAGCTTGATGGTACATTATTTAATAACTAAGTTATTTAATAACTAAGTTATTTAATTGTGATAGTTTTACATTTGAAAATTTAGTTCACAAACAATATATGGTAGGTGAATCACTTACAACTAAATTAGCCCGAGAGCGGCTAGCAGCAATTAAAAAGTTTATACCGATTCGAGACAGACTTCGCGAGAAACTTCAACAACGACAACAAGCGCAGACTGACTTTTCTGTGTCAAGTGAACAACTGTTTACTCCGATAACAAGTGCGACCAAAGATGTGAAAACAGCAACTGAACGAGCAATATACGGAGATATTCCTAAGGAAGGCAAGCGACGAGAAGTGCCTGTTCTTGGTGTGCTTGAAAAGATAGCAGCAGAGACCGGACAAACACGCGCAGGGATACAACAGTTATCCAGTGATATAAAAACTCAGCGCGAGTATGAACGACTAGCTGATATTGATGATTCTGCGCCTGAAACTCAAAGAGTTTCCACACCTGAACCACAACCTGTTGATGTCGTCACCCCAAGAGGTGTTTCCTTTATAGACAAACTCACCGAAGGAGCTATAGCAGAAATCAAACGACCTCAATTAATAAAACCCGAACATTATAAGATTTTTGGTAATTTTGCCGCCCAAAGTTTTCATTCTAGAAAGGACTTTTTAAAAGACGAGTATAAAAACAGTAGAATAAGCCGAGATGAATGGGTTGATTGGTTGTATAAAACGAATAAGGGGATTGGCCGTTTAAATAAAAGAGAATTGGGATATAAAGAATTTAGAAAGGGAATTGAAGAGTATGACGAAACTGGTACAACTGAGAAAACAAGCGGAAAAGGATATTCGATTAAAAATTCAAATGATTTCAACGCTGGAGTCTTTGACTCTACAGTGACATGCCCTGGTAACATTCTAAGTGATATATCAAGGTTAGAGGTTCTCATCGGAGGGAAACGAGCCGGAAATAACTCACCGGAAGTAATTAATGAAGCAGCTGATATCTGTAGACGATTATTTGCCGGCGGTATCATGGACATTGATGTATATCGAGAACTTATTGCTGAATTAGTTGAAAATCACAACGATGACAACGTCATTGA
Source organism: Unio pictorum (assembly GCA_030141615.1). Classification (NCBI taxonomy): domain Eukaryota; kingdom Metazoa; phylum Mollusca; class Bivalvia; order Unionida; family Unionidae; genus Unio; species Unio pictorum. The sequence continues at coordinate 9,734,874 of JARLTB010000068.1, read as the reverse complement.
TGATGAAAATCCAATGGATGTAAGCGATTAATCACTAATTGAAAAACTACTAGTTTTATAACAAGATGATTATACACTACAACCATGATAAACCAGTAAGCGTCTACGTGGTGAACTCACGATTGCCTGTTTATAGAGCATATTACGGAGATGGTTTCGGCAATACCATTGCGGGGTTATTTACAAGAATGGCTCCCAAGGTAGCGCCGTTAGCTAAACAATTATCAATGAAAGCCATTGATGCTATTCGTGATAAGGGAATCAATTTCGTTGGAAATCTTGCAGGAAAGGCATTTTCTGCCGCGAAAGATAAAATAGCATCATTGGTGCGAAAGAAACCAGGAATGACTTCGTCAGTGGTGAAACCAGGAATGACTTCGTCATTAGTGCTGCCATCAACTACAGTGATGCCTGCAAAAATCAGCAAAGCAATAAATAACGCAGTGGAAGAAAAACTAGCGCAATTGACTTCGTCACCACCGGTAACAGATAGCGCTATCATGAACGCGATAGCAGGAAGTGGTTTGAAACAAAAAAGAAATTCGAAGAATTTTCAACGACGATGATTATTGCTTTGCAATTCACCAATTGAAAACACTAGTAATGTTATAAATGTTTAAACGAACAGCTGATCCCGCGTTAGATATGGAAGCCCCAGTGCGCAAAGATGATTCCGTCCGCGATTATCAATACTATTCCTATCATGCAATACAACCCGACCTACGATCGCGAATTGAACTTCAAGTTCAAGATACCAGTAAATACTTTTTGCCGTGTGAAGCATTTATTGAAATCGAGGGAAAACTCGTAACAAATGTTGCAGCTGATACACCATATGAAAATGATCCAAATATCCGAGTTGGTCTTGTTAATAATGGTATAATGGCGTTATTTGAAAGTGCAAGATATCTCATTGATGGAAAAGAAATTGAATCAATAGACCGCGAGGTTGATGTTGCAACAACAATAATCGGACTAGCAAGATACTCCGATGATTATACAAGATCGGCTGGTCCATCTATGATGTTTGCAAAGGATACCTCTGATAACGCTGACCACCTTCAATACATTAAAGTGTTAACACCGCAAGACACTTCAGTTGATAATCAACGAGAAGCAACTAATCCAGAACGTCGAGCTAGACCAGGAGCTGCGTTTGATATTCTTAGAGGCGTTAATGATAATTTCAATTTAGGATTTGCAACACGAAAATTAGCATTGCAAGAACAAGAGAAAAAGTTTTCATGTGCGATTCCACTCCATCATATATTTGGATTCTGCAGAAATGTAAGAAAAGTCATCTATGGAGCCAAACACACAATCGCGTTAGTGCGAAAAGGCAATGACAATGATGCAATTTGGCGTACTGGTGCCGATGAAGGTAAAGTTGTTTTGAGTAAAATAGTATTATGGATGCCAGTAATGACTCCATCAATTACCACGGAAGAGCGGCTGCTCTCATTTATGGAAACAGGTGGTAAATCATTGCTAAGTTGGCTAACAACAACGACTGATGCTAAAGAGGATAATGTTAATGGTACATTTACATGGCACCTGGCATCAAAACAAGGCGTTTCAGCTCCACGTCATATATTTATAGCGCTGCAGAATCGGAATCGATTAGGTTCCCAAGAACGCAGTCATATGATATTTGATCGGTTAGGGGTAAGTGAGGTTTCACTGAGAATAAACGGACAACAAGAACCATCTGAGGATATACAGCTTAATTACGGAAACAACCAAATAGCACGTGTGTATCATCGGATGCTGTCATATATGGGTCGTGATCAAAATGTTGATACCGGTTTGCAAATATCGCAACTCGATTTTAAGAACTTGTATCCAATTTATTACTTTTCACTGGAACATCTTGATTTAACAAGACAATCCGTTGTTGACATACATTTTAGGGCTCGTATAGATCCTGGCGGTGTTGATTATAGAGCGGTTGCTGTTATTCTCAGCGACAAATCAATGTTGTTAGAAGGGGCTGGCGGACGAATGAGACTCGTTGATGCACCAGTAGAAAATCTATGATTGAAATCGTAAACGATTTTCACAATTAGATCAATTGAAAGCATAAATGTGTTTTACAATAAAATGCCATATAGTATTGTTAGTGTCAAGCTGACTGATGGTCAGGTCAAGAAATTAAAATCAAAATCCGCTAAAGAATGTGGAACAACAATAACGTTAAAACCAGCGCAGATGTCCGGCGGTACACATAAAATATCACTGACGGATCGTCAAATAAAACATTTCAATGATGCAATGAAAAATAAGCGAGGAGTTCAAATAGAATTTTCAAAAGCCGCAGTCGCCAACATGATAAAATCAGGTGGTATATTTCCATTGTTAGCTGCAATACCAGCATTGATTGCAGCGGCTGCCCCAGCGGTGGCGAAAGCGGCAGCGTTGGGAGCCGTTGGTACCGCGGCAGGGATGGCGTTGAAAAAGGCAACTGGGAAAGGATATAAAAAAAAGGGAAAGGGGTTGTACCTACCAGGAACCCCGTATTCATGGTACAGCGGGAAATCCGTGAACGGATCGGGTCTAAGAAGAATACCAGGAACGGTTTATTAATTCAGAAATCTTCGATTTCCGAATCGTCGATTTCCGAACCTATGGTTCCTATGTCCAATTTTGATTTAATTGATGCTGCTAAAAAACTAGCGATAAAAAACTTCAGAGGGGTTTTTCTGAGAGATCAATTACCGAGAAAACCAAATGACGTTGAAACCGGTATTATCAATCTTGATAACAGCAGCGGATCGGGAACTCACTGGGTTGCATACGCGATTGATCCACGTGGGATTGTCTATTTCGATTCATATGGGTTAGCTCCACCAAGCGAGTTTATGCGGTATATAAATTCTTCGATGAAACTCAAAAAGTTTCCGATTTTTTATTCCACGCTGCCAACACAACAATTAAATGATCCACCGATATGCGGCCGTGATGTATTAAATGTCCTCGCGGAGATTTCATTAAAATCCTTTGGATCTCCGTGGAAACCACCTCATCTGGTTGTAAACGAATACACGAGTGGGAAATTACAAGGATCAATAAATTGAAAACACAAGTTACGATAACAATAATGATTGATATTTGGGGACAATCTCTGTCAATGTCGGAACCCACCGATGAAACATCTGCGGGTTCTATCGAGGATGTAAAAAAAATAATTGAAGATGAAATCGCTGAGATGTTAAATTTAATAGATGTTGACCCGAACGAATTAGTTGTATTTCAAGACAAACAGGGTAAATTGAAAAGCAGTAATATATCCGTGAATGACATTTTGATACGGCAGAGCGATGCCGCTGAAAACTCTATTGCGCTTTATTCCAACGGTGGACGACTTAAACCAGGTGCACTTGTGTCTACGATCACCGACGCGATTGCCGCCCACGACAACACGATTGCCACCCACGACAACACGATTGCCACCCACGACAACACGATTGCCACCCACGGCCGTGAGCTGAATGATCTTATACGAGGTTATAATAGTTTTCGCAAAAATGTCGTACATAAATTCTTTGGAACCCCGCTTGTGGTTGGCATGACTCTAGCTGAAATTAAAGACTTGTTGAATTCATTCTTCGCTAACAAGGAAGCTGGAAGGATGATGACTGCTTCAGAAATCAAGGCAAATTATCTCGAGATTTCTAAACTAATAGAAGATCAAAAACCCACTAACGACGTAGTTGTTAAGTTTTTTGGAACCCCACTTGTGGCTGGCATGACTCTCGCTGAAATTAGCGAGTTTATCGGCAAGCACACTCACAATGCCTACATCGCTAATAGTTTCTTTGGTGTCCCAGCTACATCTACAATGACTCTCAAAGATATTAATATGTTTATGGTGAGACAAACAACACTTAATACCATCGTTGATAAATTTCTTGGGAGAACACCTGTTTCTGAAACCACATCGTTGACAGGCCCGACCCTCGCTGAAGTTAAAAGCGCTATTGACGAACAAAAATCCACTAATGAAATGGTTAATAATTTCTTTGAGAGTTCTAAAAATTACAAGATCACGACGACATATTCTCAACTCGACGCGAATTATAGATCCCAAACAGGTTTTGGAATTAACCTCCTTGTGCTTTCATTTTTTAAACGCCACGATATAAAGACGATGAAGTATACCGAAATCAATAAAACCTATTCCGACGTTATTGACGATATTATTAAATTAAAGGAAGATCAAAAACCAGTCAATGACATTGTTGATAAGTTTTTTGGTGTCCCGGCTACATCTACGATGACTCTCAAAGATATTTACAATGATATTCGTAAACTAAAAGAAAATTTTGAAAAGATAAAGATTCCGCATCCACATATAAGAATTAAAAATGTCGTGTATACAGTCGATCATGGAACCATGGATTGGATAAGAGACGTTTATACTACATTATCCACTGGTCTCTGGACGAGGAGTGATGCGGGGGGCGATATCTACAGTACAACGGGGATTGAAGGTATCTACAGGCTAACGTGGATCTCTAAAGATCAATTTAATATGATCGCGGACGGTAAAACCTACTCTGGTGGCACTGCGATGTTAATTATCAAGAGTAACGGTCAACACTTTAATGTCGTCGCGGTTGATAGCACCACCATTAGATCAAAAATAACTTGGTGTTTAGAACTCGTAGATGATTTTTCAGGCTGAAGCTACTAACAATTCCCGCTAACGATGGCAAATAATTGAAAACACTAGCGGGTTTAAAATAACAATGATTTCATCAACGCAATGTCGCTATGATCAAGTCAGAGAATTTCAGACTAGACTCAAAACCCTCACTGAGGAGTATCAAATAAAAATAAAAAAATACCGACGAAGAATCACCGCAATTGATATTACTATGTACTCGGTGTCAAGCGTTCTCGCTGGCGCCGGAATAATACTTGCATCGGTTATAATGATTGCCCCGGTCGTAGTTCCAATTTGCATTTCTGCGGTGGCTACAATCGGGGGTATATCAACCGGGATAGCAAAAAAGATATCATCATGCAGCCAGAGTAAACTGCAGAATTACTTACTTCAATTTCATATTGCATCAACCGCATATTCGCAATTATCATTGATGATATCATCGTCACTCGATAATACAATTATATCAGATAGTGAATTCTCAGCGATGGTCAGTATTTTTGATTCAGCGATATCAAAATTAGAGCAACAACATGAATATAATAACAATGACAACACCGATGGAATCAGAAAACACAAACCCAAAAAAAACCAAAATGATCTCAATAATCTCAACCATACCAGATTGTGAGTTCTCAGTGATGGTCAGTATTTATGATTCCGCGGTGTCAAAATTAGAAATACAACATGAGTATAATAACAATGACGACACCGATGGAATTACTTCAACGAGTAGTGGAGAACACGAACCCAGTACAAACAAGCATGATATCAATAACATCAACGAGTCCTGAATTTAGTGTGAACTTCCCTTCTCCGATTCCAGTGCGTGAGATCGCGCTGGCAAAATTACGAGTATATCATAGCTGGCCTAATATCAGATCGGTTGCATTTGGTGGTCAGCAACCCAATAACGCACTGGTGTTCTCGTATAAGAATAAACCCGATGGTACTCCAGAGTGGGAAACTGTTTCGTTACCAACTGGGTCGTACCAAATTAAGCAAATCAATGCTGAAATTCAGCGTAGAATAAAATCAATCACTGGAAAAGAATCAAAAATAGCTATTAATCTTCATCAACCGACGCTCTCATCGTCGATCGAAATAAGCACAGAGGGATACATTGTAGATATCTATAACAGCTCGTTAGGAACAGTGTTAGGATGGCCTGAAAAACCACCGGAAAAATCCGCCACCGACTTAACCACGGACGTACAATCATATCATGAAATCAATCCCAGTTATCGAGATAATTTATCTGATATAAGAAAGGGAAGAATCGCCGATAGATTTATATTTACCAACAAAGACACATTGCAATGGGATTTTATCATTAAAAGAACAACCGACTCATCTGTTACTATTTCATTTACGCTAACTGACGTCCGTGGTTATTTTAATGAAATTAAACAATTATATGAAACACAACTAGAACAACTACGGAAAACAAAATCGCAAAAACACGTTGAAATAATAAACCAACTTATATCTGATATGGAATATATCTATGAACTAATTATTCAAACAATAATTAATGACAACAGCGACAATAAACAACGATTCCTAACCGATTACAATATCACAGAGGACAATCTGCGTAATTTCAAGTTTCCCGGGTACAAAGCTGATGAACTAGCAAGAATTGTTAAAACCGATATCAAGGCGCTACAAAAACAAGATCCATCTGTCCTCTTCAGGTATAATAATGATCCAGATGGTGGCGGTAGGCATATTGCCCCTCATAATGTGAATATTTCAACGGTGATTGCGCTCAATTTAGTATGTGATGTTATCGAAGGAAGCTATCAAATTAATCTCGAACGATCAAATCAAGCTCAGCAAGGATATATTCTTTATTCGTTTGCACCAACAGCTCCTCCAGGATTCCTAATTATTGAGAACCCAATTAATCCTGTCTACATGCGATGCCATAATAATTCGTTAACGAGAATTAATTTCAAACTCACCGACCAGTCAAATAATCTGATTGATTTACAAGAAGAGGTGTTAGCGATTAGTTTGTTTGTGAAATCCTAAATTGCTTTGCAATTTCAAAGGATTTTCGTCCTAAAGACTCGATCAAATATTTGGTTGAACTCGTAAAAGAATTATTAACCACAAATGAAACATTTGCAGCAGCAGAGAGGGTGGATGACAACGACGTTGGCGTATATAAGGAAATCTTATTTTATCGAATAGACGCTATTTTTTTACTATTTGGTGGAAGCCTCAGATTTCCAAATCGACGCTCGAAAAGTTGTGAGGTTCACCCTCTCTGCTGCTATATAATATAATATAATATAATATAATATAATATAATATAATATAATATAATATAATATAATATAATATAATATAATATAATATAATATAATATAATATAATATAATATAATATAATATAATATAATATAATATAATATAATATAATATAATATAATACGGTAATATCCTATTACACTTGAAATTAGATGAACTAAATGACATATGCAATCTCTTTTTTAAGCCTAAATATATTTACTTCAATTGATCACGTAATGCATTTATTTGAAATATTCTGTTTATGGATTATTTTTCAGACGCTAATTACGTGGTTAAAAATATAAAGTATATTTTTTTGCTTTAATGAAAAAGTTAATATTTCATTTCAGAATTTTAATTTATGATATTTTGGATGAGTGCAATACATCATAATTTACAAGGATAAAATATTGCCGTAATTTACGAAAAGATTTTGATACTAATATAAACTTTAAAAGGGTTTATGAAGCAGTCGATACAGTGATTATTGCATACACATCTGAATAGATGAAAAACTCTTGAAATATAATATACAAAATAATATATATAATTTTACAAATATGAAATCTGATGTAGTATATTCTTCTTCACTATTTTCACAAATAATGTCACATTGTTCGATACATCTTTTTTATAGATCACAATGGAAATGTATATTACATGAACTAACTTTATTATGTTTTATTAGGTTACATTACATTTGTTATGGAAATTATCAATTATTACGAATGCATTGAAAGCATAATGAACATTAAGATTTTTTTGGGAAAATCACTATTTAATTTACATTCTATATCATATATTATGAAATAGTCCCGGACTGATCTGCATCACCATTTAAAATCTGTAAGTTTGTTACTTCGTATATTGCGGTTTATAGCAATAGCGAAATGTTTATGTGTATCACTGAAGGAATTATCACTCTTTAAGCGTACTGGTAAATATGAGAACTTTATTTCGAACAATCTTTTTATGCGACTATTTGTTGTGAATGTCGCTTCTAATTTGTAAAATATTACGAATTAATTCTACTAATCCGTAGCAATCGTGTTAAGTGTTTATAGTGCATTTGTATGTTGTTGTATTGATATAGCTGACACAAAGTTTATCTAGCGGCGGGAAACCATTTTAAACGTGTTCCGTTATATATATATATATATATATATATATATATATATATATATATATATATATATGTTTGTGTGTGTGTGTGTGTGTGTGTGTGTGTGTGTGTGTGTGTGTGTGTGTGTGTGTGTGTGTGTGTTGTTGTTGTTGTTGTTGTAGGGTTTAACGGCTTTTCTCAGCACATGATGTGCTATGCATGTCGGCCAGTTTTAGCGGTGGAGGAAAGAACCCGGGAAAACATCCATAAAGAACCACCGACACTCGAGAAGGTACTGCCAATCTTTCTCACATAACTAAAATAACATAATCTTAGTCTCGAACCCAAGCAAACAGAGGTGAGATGACAGTTATCCGTAACGGACAGCGCTTCAGACCACTCGGTCGGAGCCCATGTATAAATATATATATATATATATATATATATATATATATATATATATATATATATATATATATATATATATATATATATATATATATATATATGATACTGAGTAATTCTAAGATATCCATTTTCATAGTTTTGAGAGAGATGTTGAACGAGACACGGTCAAAATCTTTCTACATATAATCAATTTTTGATTATTATATTTTTTTTGCAGATGATGAATTTGACATTCTTAGGATTCTTTTGCCTGTATTTGTAAAGGTGGATAATCCCGATAGTTTCCCATGTATTATAAGTTTGACCAAAGAGTGACTCGATGCAATTGTGCTATTGATTTTTCTTGACACGGTTACATAGATGATATCTAGATGTGATGTTTGTATATTTGCAATGGATTAAATGATCCTATCTACAATGAAATAAATGTTACAAAAATAGTTACGTGTTTCCTTTAATTTCAGAAATTCCATATCTAATATCATGGTCGACAACAATAAAGACGATTAATTGACGTGTTGGGATGATTGATTTTATTCAGATCACTATATTGATAATAAGTTGTTCAAGTGCTAAAGCAGAACCATGTTGTAAGTTAAATGGTGTAAGTTCGGTCTGAACATGTTGTGTGCAGCGCACATTATTTGGCACCTTCAATAAATAGTTATGCGTTTACATCCCTTTTGCATTAGGAGATGGGGTAACATAAACCAGAAATGATTGTGATGAAATTATGTATCATATTAAATTCATTGAGTGAGAGATATTATTGATAATTTTCATCGTGATGAGTTAAAGTCACCACTTGAAAATGAGTGGAAAATCCAAATTGATCAACGTATCTAGAATCAGCAGCAAACAAATGTGTTTCCATGTGGAATTGTCGTTAGCCCGCTGTTCATGTGTGTGAATATTTCGTTAATTGTACATGGATGGGAAGTAGACACAGATAAATAAAGAGCTGTATGTGAAATTCTTTTATAAAATAAGGATTAATATTTCCTTGTCATTATAGATCTATAATAACGAATGGTTTGTAATGAATCATTGATGAATTAGTATAGAATGACATCAAACGGTTCCCAAAATTTTAATATTTGCTTGTGATTGCACCATGAGTTGGTGATAACAATTGATGAGGTAATGGTGTATAAATTTGCTTTATACCAACACTTTAAAATGTATGTTTTTCAATTTGACAGAATACATAATATATTTTCAATGGCGGATAATGCGTATCAACATGTTTTGTACGTTTGCGATATATATATATATATATATATATATATATATATATATATATATATATATATATATATATATATATATATATATATATGTTTTTCATTTTGACATAATACATGATATATTTTCAATGGCGGAAAGTGCATGTCAACATGAACAAACCTTGTTCTCTCTGTATTGATGCAAGCGAAGGCACGGCTAGATGCATATGGTGATTCATCTATTATATCTATTCTCGCATATCCTTTCATTGCCTTTTGTGTCTCCTTTTTAAGTTTGTTTGATTCTATCATGTATTATCTGTCAGAAGGTATATTTTACGTTTAACCCGATTGTCTCTCAAGTACATATGAATTAATGAAATTTGCGATCATACGTTTCAATGCCAAAGATGACAGTATTATGTATAGCTCAAGACGATAAAAATATTGCTGATAAACATGTCTTCGTAAATACTTTGATGGCAGAAAACAAATGGAAATGCTTCCACTTGCCACTTCAAAACACATTCCGTCACAATCAATCTTCATGTAGAGCATGTCTGGTGAACCTCAGTAAACAATTGAGAAGTTATACATAAACGTACTATTTTATGACCAGTATTTGGAAATGCTCACATAATTTATAATTGGACTAAGAAGAGAGACACTTATAATCCATCTTCAACCCGAACCTGAAACTTGTGTATTTGAAATGAGAGTCTAAGTAACAAACACTTCCGTATAATTAAGTAGTTTGTTTAAATCTGCTAGAAAGGTTTTGCATTACAAGGAAAATGTGACAATATTTTATGATGGTGTCTTTGAATTGATTGTATTTCTGAAAGATCTAGATGGCATCTTCGATTGGAAAATTGATCAAGTGAAAATAATTCCACATCATTCATATTTAAACCTCTCTGTTGAAACAGCATTGTATCCTAAAACGTATGAATAGGGACTGACGTTTTATTATCTAAATATGAATTACTTTCTCACTCAAAACTTTGCGAAAACCTATGTGCATCATTTTAAAGTTAATGTAATTTAAAAGATGCATACAAGTACATATTATATTACGGGATTTAACAAGTCCTTACGACTTATTAATTGATGTAATATCAGAAAACGAATTGTTGCCTAAAATGCTTTCTGATAATTATAACTATATTTAAACATCCCAATGAATAAAGAATGTTAGAGTGATAGAGAGACAGATAGAAGAAGGTAGAGAGATTGATAAAGATATATATATATATATATATATATATATATATATATATATATATATATATATATATATATATATATATATATATACATATATATATATATGGATGGATGGATGAATAGATAGATAGATAGATAGATAGATAGATAGATAGATAGATAGATAGATAGATAGATAGATAAATAGATAGATAGATAGATAGAGAGAGATATATAGAGAGATAGATAGAGAGATGGATATAGCTATCTGTATTTGTAAGTGTGGATGTTTTTGTGATTTATTGAATATGTTATATTAATTTGTTTTAAATTATTAGTAACACAACATGGTAGGTAATGATGCTAAATAGGAGTATAACTATTTTCATTTTGTACCCTTTTTACCGCAATTCATATTTATGCAAATATTTCACAGGATTGACTGTTCGTTACATTATTTCAACAGTACTAATTTATGTTTAATATTTTACTATAGATACATATATATATATATATATATATATATATATATATATATATATATATATATATATATATATATATTAAGGTATTATCATAAGTATATAAGTTGAATATTTGTTTAATGTTATATTGATACAGATTATATACCTGATCCTCTATATAGTCATCAAATCCCGATACAAATGGGATATTTCAGAATGATAAATGGCTATCATGACAAAGCTGTTGAAAGCATAGCATAATAAGCAACATGTTTTTAAATTATTAGTCGTTATTACATCAAATTGGGTGATGGTTTTCCGACTATGGAGTTTCTTATTTTGATTTAATGTTGAATAACCTTGAGATATAGTCCCATGTCATCAAGATCTTGGGTGACCATGTTAGTACTTTTAATTGAGGCAAATTTATGACGTGACGTTGCAAGTGATTAGAAAAGCTTTCGCAGCTTTAACAATGTTGCAGGGTATCTGATCCGACTAATTAAATGATCAATATATGGCCATCTTATCAATTTTGCTAATGATTGTAAAATACTTTTTTTTTTTAGAACATTTTGATCAGACAAATTAGCATTGTGCAACAGAAAATATGTCAGTGTGGTAAAGAGGACACTGAACAATACATTTTTCAGCCTGCATTGATAAGAACAAAACATCTGAAAAATATAGAGTAAAGGAATTCAAGACATTCCATTTTATGGGACGAACTGTTCTTGGACACTCAACTCCATTTCCTAACAATTACATTAAAGAGAGCAAAACAGCAAATCAGAATTCCTGGTAGTACGTGTGGTACAGCTCTATATCATCACAACCTTTATTCCGTCCTCCGTCCTCAGATGTGTAAGGCGTAACCGAATCTAAATAATATAAGCCTTATAATATAGAAAACCAAACAAGCAGATATAGGGCTAGAATCAAATTGTGTGACTACGCAATCGGCAGACCTAGTTGGTTTTGTAAGTGTATGTGTGTCTGATTTAAACTTTAACGTAGCTTTAACAATGGTTCAGTCATAACGCTACGCTGTTTGCATTGTGATAGTTTATATTGATGTATTGCAATGGGGCATCCTGCCACATGCATTTTGAGCGCATTGATAGGCACCCATCAATATCAATGTTGTAAGCAGTTGGTATGACTCAGCCGGCAGTCGAATCGACGACCTCCTTCATCCGACAGTTTGGTTTAATATCAGTGACGACATATTGATGAATAATAAAATCATATCGAATGAGAAGATTTCTTCCCTAAATGAAGTGGAATGCTGCATCACAAATAAATTCACCATGTTTTTTATTAGTTTCATATTGGTTTATCTTTTACAAGAAATCAATATATTATTGATTTTCTCCTTTATCAGGTCGACGATCCACCCGCCAGGTGCCTGAAAATCAGAAATGCAAAAGAACCAATTAGACTCTTGTATAAAATGAACTAGGATTAGTATATTCTGCTTAATGTAATACGTTGCATTACCATTTAGTTTCGTAATGTATTGTTGTTTGCTTCGAAATTTGCATGAGATCAATTTAAAAGAGAAATAGTTGAGCTATCAGTCGAGTGGATGACTCACATTGCATAGTTTTCAAGTCGAGGTCTGCGCAACACAAATTTCATCAACCTCGATTACTTTGTTCATGATATTTACTTTCGAGGAAATGGATGATAGTACCAAAATAGGACATATCGAATAGTGTTTGAAATTATATGTTGTTTGAGAATTTTTAAAAATAATAAAAAAATAATTGATTGATAACTTTATTGAATATTGTGCTATGTAATGTTCGGTAGTACCATTATAAAACCTAAAATCATTGTATCGACTCATTTGAAAGAACTTTACCGTCGCACATTTTTGAAGAAGGGCCTTTCCTCATGGCCAGAAAGACTCATCACGACAACAATATAAGTATAATTTAATAACATTGTGGTGATATTGAATTGAATAGTGGTATCATTGTTATTACAAAGTGAATTTCCGTTACTCTTCTGATAAAAAATCCTAACACATTATTGAACATAAATCTAATACGAAAACAATGAATATACATAATTCATATATTATACAGGATGATATCATGTCGATATCAAAATCTGGTAGCGACAAAATATAGTTACCATGAGGTACCACATTTGATCAATTAGTATTAATCAAATCTGTAGTGGCCTCAATACTTATTGGAGAGTGTGCAGAAAATGTGAAATACACTTATATATGTATCTTTATATTCAAAGGAGTCATTTATTAAGTCTCCTACAGCGGCCAGCTTATATTATTGCGAAGGAAGTTGCACTTACCCACTGAATTAAACATATGCATCAAATTATTCGTTGATGTAGAGTTACTTGAACAGGAATGCTGAAACAGATGCAGACCAGCCCTGTTGCGTCCCAACGAAACTGTCATGTTTAAACTTAACTTATTATGTCAACATGACTACAGCAAGCATGTAATTTATTTTTTGATGAACTCCACTGCTTAAGAAGATTTCCATTAGCTGATTTTCCAGTTTATATACTAACATAAATTGTACTATAGTAAAAATAAGGCACCATACACATATTAATTTCATAAGCACGAGACATTTTTGAAACGCAATGTACATCAATTATGAGCTATGAAATATTATCTACAATGTACACGTCACCATTTTTTCCAATTAATATAAAATTCCACCATATGTATTTGTCTCAAATGATTTTAAAATAAATACACGTAATTTGCTTATGATGATTTTTGCATTAAAACAATGACAGAATTTACATATTATGCTAATTCATTGACACAATTATACAATTACAACTTTAATTCTCTTGAAAAATCCCTTTAATATCAATCATATGTCATATGTTCAATCCGTCTTAAGCTTACACTTTGTATCACCTTTTCATGTCACTATGGAAATTACTTCTTATATTACTGTTTATTGCCTTATGATAATTTCTATAACAACACCTTTGGAATTGCCGCCTTTTAATCACATTCATATATATAAGAACATAATGTCTGAAAATATATCATATCACTGCTTGTAAATTACCTATTGTGATTCCAAACAGTAGGAATACATTCTACTATTTCGATGCATTAACGTCAAGTTTTAAATCTGTAAATGTATATGTTTGCGTTTATTTAACTGGCTAAAAAGTTGCATAGCGGTGGGGAATATTAAGAATGGTATTATGTCATTTTAACTAATCAAAAAGGTTTTTTGTAAATATTTAATTCATATGGTCTTTTTGCAGAAGATGTATTTGGCACTCTTTGGAATGGTTTTGCACTATATTTTGAGGTGGGTAATTCTTTTAGCTTGCCATGTATTTTAATTTTGATCAAGGAGAGACTGGATGCGCTTATACTACTGGTATTATTAAAACAAATAGAAATCTGAAATAAATAGGCTCTTTTTATTCAATACTGCATTCTTAAATGTTTGCAATGGATTAACTAATACGTTCTACATTTGAATAATTGTAACATCAAAAGTTACCTTTTTTATTTTAATGTAATACATTGCTACTGAACGGAATTTTATTGGTATCAAGGTCAATATAACCATGTGTTGTATGATTTCGGCGTCTTCAATGGTATTTTTTTGCAATATGTTATCTCTTCTTTTTTTAACTCCTTTACACATTTTGATAATTTTATATTTTGCTGGAAAATGAGAATTGTTCTAAAGAACTTAGATAAGCATAAATTACTTTTCGAGAATATATATATTTAATAAGCTCTATATAAAGCTATTTAATCAAACTGCAAAATGTTTGGTAATGAAATCATAATTGACATCTCCCTTGATTGATATCTGTTATTGTACCCGCAAATACCAGTATATGTTGATTTCCTGTCAGACAGTGCACATCATATTTAATGCAAGGGCTACAAATAATAATGTCGAATAATTTACATGTTGGGATGTTTAAATCAGGTTATATATTTATTTTCCATTAAACTATTTATTTTCAATCAAGCTATTTATTTTCCATCAAGCTATTTATAATAAGTTGTTTACAAATATAAATATGAACCCAGCTGTAGAAAGAACTATATATATATATATATATATATATATATATATATATATATATATATATATAACACGTTTTCCATATCAGTTTCAATTATACAAAGCAAGATGTACACATCATTCACTTATAGTAAACAATTAATGAAACATGTATACACTTATATCGTATATCAGTGATACTGAGTACATACTATATATATTTTTAAGTTATTCCACACATCAGTACTGATAAGTCAACAAAAGACATTCATATAATTTAAAGATGAAATGTGACTTTAATAATAATAAAACTTTATAAAAGCGTGATTGCCATCTTTAGCACTAGTCTCAGCTATGCCGTGTGAATGTTTTTTACTCTGCTATGAAGTAGATCATTCTCTCAACCTAATATGGTATCAATACCAACAGGATATCTTGATATGGGGTCATGCTAATTTTTAGTTTTTAATCCGTGTGGGGTGACTAGCGCTTTTGAAAATATTTTTTTTAAAAAACATTTAATTGTATTTATATATCAAGTACAACATGTTTGATGAATGTTTCCTAAAGTGTTGTATATCAGTTCCATTAAATACACCTAAACATTTCCAGTAATCCCTAATTATTTTCATAAATTATTTGTATCGTTGAGTAACATAAATAATTTCTGCATGTTAATGTCTGCTTCTAAAAATTATTTTTCCTGTCTTTGATTGTTTGTCCAGCACCAACACTCTCATATACTACTTATTATTGAATGAATCCAACAAGTCAATCAAGCGCTTCATCAATATCTGTTACAAATTCAAGTTATCGTTTTTTTCGTCATTTAATAAATTTGCATTCTCGTTAAAATCATTAAAAACATCGTAGCATGATTTACAGGTTGTGATACTAAATACAACTTGTCCTAATTATCAACTTAAGTAACAGTTGTGTTTTACCACGTCCATATTGGATATATTATGATTCTCCAGATACAATTTGGTAAAGCTGACTTTTGTTTTAAAGGTTCAAGCTTTCGTGTCACCGAAATATAAATTATATCCATATTTTAATTATTTGGATTTATATTGTTAACGATATGGAGTATAAACTCCAGCTACTGATTTATGTACGGTTACAATACATAATTTTATAAATAGCATATGGTGGAAAATATCCTGTGTTTGAGAAAAAACATTTTTGTTTTTTTACATAAAATGCAGCGTCAGATGGTGGTGATATTGCTACATTAATGTAAAAGTTTCCCGGAAGTACGTACGGCTAAATAACCTGGAGAAAAACATATTCCAGGTTAGTATTATTGCGGTGATGGTACACAACTTGATATTCGACTAGATGAACACGAACGACCAAAACCTTGTGAATATCACATAAAGGATAGTGTTCCAGCATGGCACATTTATGATGAAGATTATAACAGTAAAGATTAAAACAACGAGACATTCCAGATGCAAAGTTGATTCATGTGTTGAATTCTTTAAATAAAATTTAATTTTTCAGAGAAAAACTTGCTAGATTTTTTGTACAATCCGTGATAAAAGGCAAACTTTCATCAGTGGTGGTAATTAATTAACAGCTTAATATACAATGTAATACATTTATTATAGCATAAATGGATATTGGAAACGTAGAGCAGCAATTATTAAATTATTAAGGTCACTGATGATTTCTCAGGTGTGAAACAACATGTTGCTGAAAAATGGTTAACACGACATAGAATATGATGAAAATATTCAGCACACACATTTTTATGTTTGTAATCCTAACGCAGTTCATCAGGCATATATTTTATTTTTACCACATGACACTATCACAATGTGTAGACGTCAAATAAATAACGTACAAACACGCACTGACTGTCATTGAGGTTCAAAGAACATATAAAGAAGCAGAACCACTACCAACTAAAACTGCTGCGGAAGTTGTGTCAGCTTTTGAGAAAAATTATCAACGATCATCCTTGCGATGGCCACAACTATAACAGGGCGATCATGGCAAGGAATATCTTAGTGCAGTATCTTCTCTGACGTCAAAACATAATGTCAAAATCAGAGGAGCACATGCACAATTCAACGTGATCAGGCCATCGTTCAATATTCGATCCGTATTGGAATACTGCCATAACATAACTGTATTTACAGTTCGAACAATTATTGTTTTGCTGTTGTTTCATAATCGTTGTGCATTCAGAAAAATCAAGTTTATTTTTCTGGTGACACTGTTTTTAACAAGCTAACGTTTCAAGAACATGGCCAGTGGTTTAAACAATCTGTGATAACCACCTGCAACTGAGATATTCTTCTAACTCAAGACACTGCTAGAATAACTAATTTTGACCATCCGATACAATCATGAACAATCCAAATAATTTTCTCTCATGTAATTAATCCGTGTGACGAATACATCGTCCTAGTGTCCATAAACTTTATACTTTTAACGCATCTACAACAACACTGCCAGGAACTAGAACAAAATCATGTAACTGAAGATTCAGTTTCTTGATGATCCATGCATTTCAACATCAATATTTTGTCATCGCGTATCTGCCGGTTGAAAACATAACGGAATTCGTAATTCTTTTCTCTGCGTAACTGAAGCAATTGTTGTTGAACTTTATCTTTGACTATCGTTCTTCTTGTAACTATCAAATAATTTTGTTTTCACAAATTACAAAAATCCATCATAGAAGTTTCTGAAATTATGTCATACATTATTTTACACTGAATTTTATTCGACTGTAATCTGATTAATATCTTCCATTATCTTCATTTTGGATCCATGGCAATATGATCATTATGTATCTCCTTGTAATAATCTTTTAACTTTTTTAATCATTCCTATGGAGATAATAAAACAAATGGTGGTGGTCGACCATGATCGCCACACATTACCACCGAGATATTTTTCAACAATAACCAATCAAGAAACATTAGTCACACATCTAATGAAAAGGTCCATTTTTCTCCCCAATTTACTGTTTAAGGTTTATAGTTTACGCTATTTTGTTCAGCAGTCCATTAATCATTCTTGCACCATAAGAAGCTGCGATAAGCACATATGTTCGTACTCCGCGTTGTTTAATTTATCTTGCGTGTCAGTGTGTAGGTGTCAAAACAGAATTATCATCCGAACTCTGAAGAAATAATTCAATAACTCGAGTTGTTCTTCGGCAACCACCTGGTACATTCAGTTAAAGAGACCTGTATAATACATCGCATACATATGGCGCATATGAAAATTCTGATTTTTGTTTATGTTTATATTATAAATATATTCGATTTCAACATCTACGGATTCATTAAAAATAATATATACTGTCTTGTTTTATTCTCCATGTTCGCTACGATGCGTCATTGGCTGTCAATTTAGTTATCAACCTCGAATATTTTGTTCCATATATAAAAAATCCGTTTAAAATCTGACTGCAGTGTCAGATACTATATTTGTCATCGATAATAAATGTATAGGAAGTATTGACAATCTTAGATATGTATACTGAGGCGATATATCATAGATATAGCCAACAATTGAACCTAACCGTGTTCTAGAATTACAAAAATATCTATCGATGTTGCATCTGCAATTATAAAGAAAAACAAGCAATATATTCAGCATTATTTATAATTAGTCATGCATAATTTCCGTTGTGGTCATATGTCCAACCTTTGGTAAATGTACCGATGTTGTTTTAATTCCGATATCATTTGCGGTTTTATTATCATCATTTGGTCGTATCAAGCCTTCGGTCTGCTTCCAACATGATATAATTGTTTTTCTTACAATCAGCGATAACAGTATCGTATATCGTAAAACAAACTATTGGTGCAACTATTATTAGCCTAGGTAAGCAAATATAACAAATTGGATGAAGACTTCTAGCAAACTCAAATTATTCAATACGAGCGAGTGCAGTTAGAGCAATATCGGGTAGTGGTCCATTTATTGATACTCTGGTAGTTTCGTTTGTGGGGTGTCGAAATCTTGTAAAATATCCAGAACAGTACCCGTAGCCTAGAAACTTCGCCGATGACAGGTGACCATATCCATATAAATAAGGTCGTTGTAATTTTATTTTGGTATTCCACAATCCACCATATCCGTATTCAGAGCAACTTTAGTTTACGTTTTCAAGAATTTCAAACCCTGTTGGCTTTCACAATTTTTTCTTTCTTGCAAAGTGAGCTGAACTGATGGAACTGTAAAACATTTTTAGTAAGTGCTCAATATTCACTGATACAAATATTTGTGCAAGAGTTTTAATTTCTGCATCAAGAGTATCTTTACGACCTATTTTACCGTAAGACCTTACAAATGGATCAAGCTTACTTTTATATGTGATACAAATATTTCCATCTGGTCTAATAAGTTCACTGTAGTGTTCAGAACTCTAAAATAGCAATACTGGCTTTAACGTAATATGTGAATAAAATCAAGCATGTTTATCCCAGTTTTTCTCAAGGTAAAATCATGCGGTTCTATCCCGTGGACATATTTTTACTGACTTAGTCTAGACTGGGCATTATGATCAACGCTATTTATTTGAGCTCCTCCTTTTTAAATGTTTATAATCGTTTAAAGCCTCTTCTGTGATGTTTTGTAACGAAACTTTAGTATTTTTTGTCTAACCTGGATACATCATTGATTGTAGCTCCGGAACTTTTAACTAACTCAGAAAACTTGTTTATTTGCTTTACATCTAAGATCAATTAACCCGTTTCCACGTGTCGCCTTTGGTTATGTTCGATTACTCGTGCAACTATACAATTTACATTTGATCATCGGTTTCAGATTATCAACACTGAGTTTTTCACTTATTTGATGAACTGCATACATAATCGCGGTTACAGAATACGCTCTTTCATATTACGACTTGTCAGTATCAGTCAACTTCCCTGTTCTGGAACGATTACTCAGTATGACAATTGCTTCGAAAAAAATACAAGAATCATATGTGTCACAAATAATCCAAATAACTGTTTCTACTAGTATAATATATGTTACCCTTAAAAAATATTTTCGATTATCGAGATCATTATTGATATTTTACGCTCGTTTGCCATTCATCTTGACATCGACACCACCAGCGATTTTGAATGTTAACCATAGGTGAGATCCGCCATCTTTGCTAAATTCCTTCCTATCATCGTGAATTTTATTAATCAAATTAAAATATTTCGGATCAACCAGAGTTTTTATTTGTAAATCAGGAGATATGCTATCAAGATTGTATTTATCATTAGAAGGTTGATTTGGATAATCTCACAAACTATTTCATTTTTTTTAAAAACAATTTTTAAAAAAATATGTTATCTCAATAACTCAAACAAAGCATCGGTTAGGTGGTTTACGAGACAATATTGAACTTGTAATAAGTCTTGTGTAGATGAATTATGCGGATAGTGTAAGCATAGTGTACGGCGAGGACGTTTACAATGTGTTGCTGAAATAAAAATTACAAAATTCTTATAACAACCGAATAAACCTAGTACCATTCAGTTATTAGTCATCTCGATACTGTATTACATACAAATCAAACAATCACTCGCGAAATGTGATAAAAGATAATATTGTTATAGTAATTGTAACATTTCTCTACTCGTAATGAAATGTTTTACTTATTTTGTTTTTGTATATATTATGGTCACATAGAACAATTATTTCATGATTATAGTCATTTGATTTTGTCAGAACTAAAAAGTTGGTTCTTACATTAGTATTTTATATAGAGATCAAGTTGCAGATTTGTGCTCGTAAAATCATATAAATTACAGATTTGGTCAGTAATTTTGAAACGTATTATCGTTAAAATGAATTATGACATCGGAGATTGTCGTATTAATAGGTTCTTGCATAATCAAAATTTCAGTAGGTACTTGAGTAGTAAATTTGTACAAAATAAATCGCTGCCGAATCTGATTTAATATTTCAATATTTGTATGATAACTTCCATCAGTTACATCACATACAAGATTGACTGCAATCAGCGAGTTTATATATACAATTTGTTTCTGGTGATATATGTATACAACTTCCATATATATTATTATGGTATCAGAAAAAGAATGTAGTGCTTATATTGTTATAATTGCAATGATTATTTCCGAACGTTGTCGCTGATAAGATCGCTGAGCATTTTATATTGTTCATTGCTTGCAAGTGATTGTATTACAAATGTTACTAAGTCTGCATCTTTTTAGTTGTAATGAAAAAGAAATTCGAGTACGGATTGTCCCCAAAAGATCATTGATCATTAAAAAGCGTTATAGTACTAAAAATTTGCCGATTAATGTACACAATATCGTCGATTAAGTGATTTATATGCTGAATTGTTTAGACAATTTATTGAGCAGATTATTATTGTATGCTTCAAACAAATAAATTGTGAAATCCATCAAATTCTTGTTTAAGTTTGGATTCAATTAATTCTCTAAAACTATTATTTTTTTTTCGTTTGCAATCAATATAAAGACCGCCATATGGTGTCAGTCGTAGATAAATCCAAAATCATTTGTTGTATTTTTTCGCCCTGTGGTAAAGTATGGAGTAATTCAATTTTTTCCAAATCGTGTTCCTGTACTCTGATTTCGATCTCGTATCTGCGCATCTGCGATAAAATCGTCCTGAGTTGGTTCTGGCTGTCTGAGTAAATATTGGAATGCCAGGCAAACCTAGACAGTTCTAATGGATGACTGATAATTATGAACGGCATATTCTTGCAAATATATTTCTATCCCAGTATTATATATGTTTTATTATTTTTCTGGAATTCATTATTGATCTGTTCGATCTATCCAGTCAGCCGTTATATCTGGGTATTTTAAATTTGCAAATACGAGTGAATGTTTTGACCGTAGACTCCCTGAATGATTTTGAATAGTATTTGTCCAACTGTAGTATATTCTTAATTTCCTTGTGCGACTTTTTATACTAAAATGTCGATTGGAAAGTTTAGGCTTAATTTTAGATTAGTTGAACTCATTGATGTCATTCTTGTCTTCGGTGTATTTTTTTAAACTATCATGTGACGATTCATAAGTTGTTTATTTTCGTTTTGAGTAAGATCTCTTGTAAATATATACCATTCTAATTTAAGATTTTTTTAAAATAATAGCCATTACTAAGGTATTCGTGTACAACTTATGAAATATTTTGGGTAATTTTGATACAACATCAAGTACAGCAGATATTGGTCGGTCGATTTATCTCTGCGTTGGAAATGTTGAATATCAGATAGGAGTATTGGCTATGCTTGCATGCACGATAGACTCTTTTGGCTGTGCTAACCCATACGATTCAAAATAAAACATATCAACGGGGATCAATTGCGTATCCGACCCAGTGATTTTCAGGTCCAGTGCTTTTATCAAGATTAATTTAACCAGTTCCAGCGTTGTTTGGTCCTTGAAGTAATTGATTTATCGAGATTAATATAACCAGTTCCACCGTTTTGTGTTCGTTGTGGTAATTGATCTTTCAAGAAACACAACTAAAGATTTTTCTTTTTAGTTTTAGTGAAAATTGTACAACGTTGTTAATAATCCTTCACTTAAAGTCTCATTCCATTTTAGTACCGTGCGCGTGGAGTACCTAGTAGCAATCAATATAGATATTAACGAGAGGTGTGTAAGTATACCACCTGCTTAGGTTATATCAGGAATAGCACACGCGGACAAAGTAAGTCGAAATCCGGTTTTGGATGTGTTGTATCATTGACTTCTTTTCGTTTGCGTTCTGTCAAAACTAATTTATTAACACCACATGTGAGCTGACTGTGTTTAAGCTTTATTTTAGTTACGAATTTGTTGACTGACTGGCTTGTAGTTTTTAACCTGATCCTGAGTCAGAGTGACATTTGCATGATGTCATGACATTTAAAATATTGCGAGAAAACTAATTGGGTTCCAAATGTTGTATTCGTGCATTAATAACTCTCAAGAAGCATTGATTTATTGCTACGTATAACAGCAATTATTCTGTAATTAGTGATAAGGATGGCTGGATGAGCTGCACATTTACAGGAGCTCGAAAGTGTATATCAATGACAGACTGTCTTGGTAAATCAAGATGTTTTAACGAAAAGAAATAAATCGGATAATATGTTGAAAAATCTTGCTGTGATATTTGCAGACCGGTGTATACGGTCTGATCTCGTCCCACGGGATATGCACGTTCTTAATGTTTTGTCCAAAATCAAGTAAAATATTTTAAGATCGTTCGTGTCGATCCTTTATTCTTAACAAAATCTGAGAACCACCGAATTTGTAAAATTAGCATATGACTCCGCTCTTGATAATTCATTCCTCTGTAATCCTTTAGTGAAACAAATATATGCTTTGGCTCAGAAAAGCCGAGTTGTGAAGATATATGCCATGTAAATATGCTGTTAATATTATTCTTAATTTTTTAAATTGTATTCAGAATTAATATTACTAATCATATCTTCCACATTAATATCAGCAACAGATGTGTCAAGTCGGTTGGGTCATC
The DNA here is from genome assembly GCA_030141615.1 of Unio pictorum. Taxonomy (NCBI): domain Eukaryota; kingdom Metazoa; phylum Mollusca; class Bivalvia; order Unionida; family Unionidae; genus Unio; species Unio pictorum. The sequence goes on along the minus strand of JARLTB010000068.1, from coordinate 9,710,975 downwards.
TCACAACATACATACTCTCATCAGGATAATTATAGCCATCATTGTCCGACCAGCTGATCTTATATAATCAGCAAAACATTTTACTAGGCCAATTATCTTTTTGAATCGATTCAATATTTCCTCCATCAATCGTATATGTAGCGCTATCAAATAGTCATATACTCCCATTGTTAGCAAACCGACTTTGACAGACCCCATATTCTGTATCATCTGTTTTTGAAAGTTCACTTTCTCATTCGATAATTGCTCCAGGCGATAGAATACATATATTTGTGACCTAACTTGTTATTGAATTCGGCCTAGTTGATTTGGCTGATTTGCGTCAGAATGCAACTGATAATGGCATATAGATTCATCATTGAGAACCAGTTAGTTTATATCGACTGCTGGGCCAGAAACACGGTTAAACATTTTATTATATATTTCAAGATCTAAATCAACGTCGCATATGAAGTTTCCCTCCGGTAAAGCTAGTATTTGTATATTTTTATGCTTCTTGATTCATCCAGGCTGCTAGTTTTTGATCCGCAGTTTGGTTTATTATTTTACTGACAATCGCTGGTATAATTTCAGTAGATCGTTCTTTTACTGACGGATATTATCGTCGTATTAAACAATCCTGTAAGTCTATCCTTGGCGGCAGCAAACGACTTTTCGTCAATTTTACCAATAACACAAATATCTCTTTCAAATAAGATAGTTATCAACGAGTTGATAGATAACGTCCCGGTAAATGTTAACATGCATCATATCACCAAAACATAATCGTCGACAAATATCGGCGCGTCATGAATTATTTCCCGAAAATTATGTCCAGCTCGTTTTCCTCCTATGTTAACTTATATTCGTGCTACATCGGAAAGAACAGTTTTAGGATAAGACATAAGATCACTTACTTCTGACTTATTCAATCTAGAAATGTCACTTGCAGTAGCTCTAGTGTGAGGCGCATCATAAAATCAGTAAAATAATTTCTCCATAAGGTTGTAATTTGTTGTTTTTGTTTTGTTGTGGAGGCATTTATTTAATAGATTGTTGTTGTTATTTTTCCTGCGGTTGCGGTGGAAGTTGGTATTGTAAGCTGGACTGTTGCTGAAAACTTTCAAATTAATGTGTTTTTTATGTAAAACGTAAATATTGGATCAGTGTTTGAGAATGGATCTTTTTTTTTTTCATTATGCGAAATATCAATATGTACCAGACATATATGCCAAAAGATTTATTATGTTCTGGGTTTAAGTATCTTTCTTTCTGACTAAACATGCAAACGCAAAACCAGAAAGATAAGTCGTATTATTGTATTTTATAACTGCATTAATATCATCATTAGTAACTGTTTTATATAGTATACCTTCTTCTGGTTCTCTTTATTCCGCTTCCTCTACTTCATTGTGGTTGTAACGGTGCAGCGACTATATCAGCTGGAAGGTATTTTTAAATATATTTTTGTTGTTGTTGTTCGTTCTGCTATTTTGTTCAGGCGGTTCGTTTTACTAATGGAAGAAGATCATCAGTAGCTTCTGCAACATTTTTAGTAACCCTTCGACAGCCTTAAATATTTGTTCTGCAAATCAATTTTTCTCTCACGGACTGGTAAACTGTTCCTAACATCTTTTGAGATAATTTACCTGTAATATATAACGATACCATAGTATTGATATAATCTGATGATTTAATACACAGCATCATAAAGGGTGTGAATTTTAAAGTGTTTTAAAGTGAAACTCGCGCACATAATTACATAAAAAGCATATTATAAAAACAAATCAGTAACAAAATTAACGTACATCCAAAAAGTGACCTTATCGCTTTTGTGTTTTTTTGTTTTGCTAGTCACCCCACACGGATTAAAAACTATACATTAGCATCACCCAATATCAAGATATCGTGTTGGTATTGATAACATATTAGGTTGAGAGAATGATCTAATTCATAGCAGATTAGAGGGTGTGAGCTTGAATAAGTGTTATAAGACTGACATCGCGCACATAAAAAAGACAAAACATATAACAACAACAAAAAAATAACATCATTAACTCAATCTAAGAGTGATTATTTCGGTTAGGTAGAGCCTTCGGTTTATTGTTATTGACGTTATTTGTTGTTATTTGTTGTCTTCTCGTTTTTGTAAGAAGCCATTGTTTATCAAATGGGATTCTATAAAATCAAAGGCATGTTCATCCTCGTTGCTGAACCGTGAAACATCGATAATGTTAAAGAAATATCGAGTACTTTACATAACATACCACAAGCTTCAATAAAGGTATCAATCAATCAATATATATCAGTTTCAATGATTATTATTTTATTGCTATTACGTTTCCATCTATATATGATATAAACTTTTTTGGAGCTGTATTTCTGTTCCGAGAATCAGCATCGCGGATAAACCAAAATAATCTAGGTTGATATATGTTGCAAAATGCACTTTTTATCACAAATCTAGATGTGAAAATATGCACTGAGGGTTTTCAGGTTATTTGATAGTATAAACATATAAATATATTTATGACTCTTGGCAATTTAGTTTCTTGCATAGTCGAAATATTAAACAAGAAACTACAAATTTGAACGATAACAAGAAATATTATAATGCTCATCATTTGTAAGTTAAAGTATTTACCCAAGATGTATTCTTGAAATCAACGGTCTAATTGACTCTTCTGCACCTTTCATTTTCGCGCACCTGGCGAATTGATCTTCTACCTGTGTAAAATACAAAATCAACACATTATCGATTACTTGTGAAAGATAAATAAAAAAAACAGCAAACAAAATGATACATTTAATAATGGATGCAGCATTCAACATCTTAGATTGAATACATCTTCTCATCTCATTCCATATATTATCATATTAATTTGTCGTTACGTTGTCACCGACATTAAAACAGTCTGAGTCTGCCAATTTGGATCCATCCTGCAATTTGCTGATTCAGTTTAATATATTGTATGCTTGTTTATTTATGGTTTAGTTAATCACGGGTACTTATTACAAAACTATATACGGTATACACGTAGCAATAGTGTATACGTATACCCGCATACTAATAACAATCATGTGTTCCTGGTATCAATGCGATTTGATTGAAACTGAGTTTATTGTCCAAGAAATATTTTTCGCATTTGATGACATTAATTGGTTTTTATTTTAAATTACCTTTTCCCGAAAAACCGACCAATGGTATATGCATGCTTTTCTCCAGTTTCGGCTCTTTTACCATAATTATTGTGTATATAATTCCCTAAATGTCATTCATGTTCCAATTTTTAGTTAAAATAAGAAAAACGTTAAAAAACGAAAGAAAATAAAAAATATAAAATCATAAAATATGCACCTTTTATACAAAATGCATTTGACATATTTTCAACAATATATATATATATATATATATATATATATATATATATATATATATATATATATATATATATATATATATATATATATATATATATATATATAATTTTAATTCAAAGGTTCAGTGGCCTAGCAATAGAGCTTAAATAGCAATAAAAAATAATTCAAAATCCGAGCCAAATTATTCAATAAATTTTCATCCTTAAGACACTATAACATTTTTAGAAGCTGACAGACACATTTTACGGCGAAAAATATACCAGTAGATAGAAACATAGTGAATATGTAGATTAAATATAAGCAGGTTGATATTCGTGGCCCAATACATTATCAAATACATGTTCGGTAGTTTCACATAGTTTTATATAAAACAGGGTCGCAATCAGTGATGTCGAACAAAGGGAGTTTATTAGGGGAAACACATCCAATCAGATGACAGACCAGGTCTTTAGTATACTTTGATTTTAATAATTATCAGCATTATCTCTGAGCCTTAAAATAAACATTCCTACTCACATTTGCTCAAAAGTGGACACAAAAGTATGCTTTCAACATTGAACGTCAACTCAGACAATCAGATGCAAAAAAAATTTCAACATATGTATGGATGTCATTGATTATTTACAGTTTCTTTTATCATGATAATGTAAGCATAGTTACTGGAAGCAATTACCAAACAGTATATATTTTGTATAAAAGTGACTAACATTCCTTACCGTATGGTAATCTTCCGATAAATGTCATTTTTGGATACTGACCGAAACATGTTTAGTACTGATCATCTCACAGAACATACGTTGTTTATATAATAATATAATTTCGAACTAAAACGGCACTGTTTTAAGGCTTTGCTAATTGCTGCGATCGACATTAGGATTCGTTTGATAAAGATTTTCTAATTTGTATATCATCAAATTATTGACATAAAGCAACTAAATTGTCTGAAATATGAATAATTTTATGTCAGCATATTGTTTGTAGCATTAGCAGAGAATATAATCTATATGCTTAAGGTCGTTATCTGATAGTAGTAGATCTCTTTCACACCGACATAAACATAACCCCATGCACCTTCGATTGCTTTAGAATACTATAGAGGTTTCAACTAGTTCCCGTGTTGTTTGAATGAATTAGACCCACACGTTCAAAAATTAAAAAATGATGGAGTCCTACAAATTCTCCCAGCACGCTTGGGAAAGATAAGATCACAGAACTTCATGCGTTGGCCATAAGTATTAGTTGTAAGATACGCTTGTGGCAATTTATTTCAAAGAAGAATTCATGACACATTCATCTTTATCAATTATTCGTAAGATCACTTATCATTCAAAAGACCATACAATTACGTTCTTGGATTTGAAATGGTGAGACTAATAGATTACACTGAAATAGATTCGGCCTTGCAGACACCCAACAAATGAATACGATCTAGATTTAAGTCAAGAGGCAGATTCCATCTGTGAATTTAAAATAATGGAATATATAGAAGAATCACCATTGCTATATAGTTGTGAAATATCTTGCATCAATTCAGATACGGTAAGATCATTATCATGTGAATTGCAATGTCCGCCATTGAAAAAAAATTCAGGAACTCTGTTAAAATAAAAGAAAAGCAGAGCTAGAATGAAAACCATGTGGGCTACATATTTTAAATCTATCTATCTATCTATCTATCTATCTATCTATCTATCTATCTATCTATCTATCTATCTACCTACCTACCTACCTACCTACCTACCTACCTACCTACCTATCTATCTATCTATCTATCTATCTATCTATCTATCTATCTATCTATATATATATATATATATATATATATATATATATATATATATATATATATATATATATATATATATATATATATATACTCATGCATTTTAAAATTTGTGATATACATCAAATTAATATATCGTCACTATATCAAATTGTGATCCACCCACAGAGCAATACTACACATATATGCACATCCCGTGACATATTAACTGTCGTTCTATTCAAAACATTAATTTTGTTTGTTTGATTAGGATTTTTAACGTAGCTTTAACAATTTTTCAGTCATATCGCTACGATGTCTGCAGTGAGGCAGTTTATAGTGATGTCTAGCACTGAGACATCATGCCGCAGACATGTAGCATGATGTCTCACCCAGTCACATTATCCTGACACCAGGCCGACGAGTCCTAACACTAACCTCTTAATGCTGAGCGTCAAGCGAGGCAGCTGTTGGTACCATTTTTGTAAGTCTTTGGTATGACTCGACCGGGGATCGAACCTACGACCTCCCGCTTCCGGGGCGGACGCTCTAACCACTAGGCCACCGGAGCGGTTCAAAACATTAATCAGTAGAGATATCATTAATACGATATAAAGTAATACTAATTCCCGGTGTATAAATCAATTTAACATGGAACTCTTTTCGTGTCCGTCATCCCCTTGCCTATCATGTAAAAAGGACAACATCGGCAGAAACCTCGGGTGAGAACGAACAATACTTGTGTGTAAATGCCAACATCGAAACTCAACGCGCACCAAGTAAATATGAACACATATGGTTTGTTTAAATGGTTATACATACTTTGAATTATATCAACAATATTCCTATATACTATGATACCAAGTGGCACTAGACTGTCATGGTTACTGGTCAATGAATATATTCCACTATACTGTGTATCTTTTTCTCAAACTTTAGTAAAGTTCTAAATATCATAATAATATATAACTATTAAAGCATTAAAATGTCATCCCCCACTTGGGCCCCAAGTGGTCAAGTGGTCAAAAGAGATCTCCGTTATGGATCACTGCCATCTCACCTCTGTCTGCGTGGGTTCGAGTCTAAGATTTGGCTCATGTAGTGATTTAGAAAGCTTGTCAATAGCTTCTCGTGGGTCGGTGGTTCTTTCCGGTGATTTTCTGGCCGCCATGTATAGCCTATCGTGTGCTTACAAATGGCGTTAAACCTAATACAACAACAAACCCCTCTCTCTCTCTCTCTCTCTCTCTCTATCTCTCTCTCTCTCTCTCTCTCTCTCTCTCTCTCTCTCTCTCTCTATATATATATATATATATATATATATAATTCTTCTGATTTTTTCAGTTAAATGGTTGACCGTTTAATGGTCGGTACGGTAACGATGTGTTTAGCCTGCTTGACTGTCTTCGATATGAGTCTGATTTATATTGATTAAATAGATAGAAGACCACAAAGGAAAGCCAACAACTTATCACGAAGCATAAGCGACATTTTGAAGAGACACACTCGGTAGGGACGTAATGTCATTCGGTCGGTTTCCCGTAGTCAGTTAAATAAGAAGTCAGAAAAGTCCAATATGGTCAACACAACCACGCTGTGAGACAATCTATTTGAACTGGCGGCTAAAAACCTGAAATGAAGCCGGATATGGTAAAGTACTAAGTAACATGCTAGACACGGCAAAACCAGATACCAGAAACCCGGAAACGGAAGACGAAATTTTTTTTAAAAAAAAAAACGGATTTAGCATTTCCGATTAATCAAATCGTATCCGGAATCGAAACAATTTTATGCCCAAAATCCGGAATCGGAAATCGGTAGAAAAATGCTAATCGGTTATGTCCTAATATATACCACTCATAATCCCTTAGGAACATTAAAATAATGTTGATGAAAAGTATTATTAACACCCCTTTCTTTGTGGACTTAATTCTATACACAATTTCATATTTAAATCATAAGAATGTCTTCCGTTGACTTAATGCTTGTCAGTAATGATATGTGGATTAACTTAAATATATATATATATATATATATATAGTATCCACTCTGTATCACTGATATACGACATAAGTGTATAAATGTTTCATTAATTGTTTACTATGAGTGAATGATGTGTACATCTCGCTTTGTATAATTTAAACTGATATGGGGTACGTGTTATATATGTATATATAGTTCTTTCTACAGATCGATTCATATTTATATTTTTAAGCAACTTATTATAAATAGCTTGATGGAAATTAAATAGCTTGACGGAAAATAAATAGTTTGATGGAAAATGAATAGTTTGATGGAAAAAAATATATAATCTGATTTATTCATCCCAACATGTAACTTATTCGACATTATTATTGGTAGAACTTGCATTCAATATGATGACAATTGTCTGACAGGAAATCAATATATACCGGTATTTGCGGGTACACCAATCAGATATCAATCAAGGGAGATGTCAATGATGATTTTATAACCAACCAGTATGCACCTTGATCAAAACGCTGTTTATAGAGCTTATTAAATACATATTAAAGAATAGTGATTTATGCTTATCTATGTTCTTAGAACAATTCTCATCATCCAACAAAATATAAAATTGTCAAAATGTGTAAAGAGGTTTAAAACAATAAGATATAACATATTGCAAAACCACACCATTTAAGATGCCGAAAACATACAACACATGGTAATATAGACCTTAATAACAATACAACTCCGTTCAGTAGCAATTTATTAAATTAAAATAAAAAGGTAACTTTGATGTCACAATTATTCAAATGTAGAACGTATTAGTTAATCCATTGAAAACATTTACGAATGCAATATCGAATTTGGAACCTAGTTATTTCACATTTGTATTTGTGTTAAGAATGCCAGTAGTATAAGCGCATCCAATTTCTCCTTGATCAAACTTTAAATACATGGCAAGCTAGAAGAATTACCCACCTCAAAATATACAGAACCATTCCAAAGAGTGCCAAATACATCATCTGCAAGAAAACAATATGAAACAAATATTTACAAAAAAATGTTTCAAAAACTGCAAACTTTGAATAGTTACAATGACATAATATCATTCTTCATATTTCCTACCGCTATACAACTTTTTAGTCAGTTAAATAAACATAACACTATACATTTACAGATTCAAAACTTGACGCTAATGCGTTGAAATAGTAGAATGTATTCCTACTGTTTGGAATCACAATATGTAATTTACAACAGGTGAGATGATATATTTTCAGACATTATTTTCACATATATATAAATTTGCATAAAAGGCGGCAATTCCAAAAGTGTTGTGCATCAAATTATCATAAGGCAATAAACAGTAATATAAGAAGAAATTCCCAAAGTGACCTGAAAAGGTGATACAAAGTGTACGTTTGAGACGGATTGAACATATGACATATGATTGATATTAAGGTATTTTGCAAGACAATTAACGTTCTAATTGTACAATGATATCAATGAATTTGCATAATATGTAACTTCTGTCATTGTTTTAATAAAAAAAATCATCGGAAGCAAATTAGGTTTCTTTATTTTAAAATCATTTGAGACAAATACATATGGTGGAATTTTATAATAATTTGAAAAATAATAGTGAGGTGTTTATTGTATATAATATATCATATCTCATAATTGATGTATATTGCGTTTCAAAAAGTGTTTAAACAAGTCTCGTGCTTATGAAATTAATATGTGCACGGTGGCTTGCTTTTACTATAGTACAATTTATGTTAGTATGTAAACTGGAATATCAACTGATGAAGATCTTATTAAGCAGTGGTGTTTATCAAAAAAAAATTACATTAAATTGTAATATGTAATATAGCATTCATCAGTCCAAATATATATTATATTTAATTTTAACCAATTAATAATATTTTCGAAAATAAATCAATACAGAAATTATATTAAATACATGGATCACGTTATCACTCAACGTTAATATATGGGTTAAAAAGGAACATGCATCTGTTATTTCGTTCTTATACTTTCAAGTGTGATAGAATTTCATTGCTTTATATTATATTACAAAAGGTAATACTGCTATTGATAATATAAGACAATAAATCATGTTCTTATGAAATCATACATCAAATCCTATTTTAGTAAGGAATGTATTTTTTTACGTGAGTGGTTGCTATTTAGAATTTGTAATTATCTCTAATAATAGTTCAATCTTATCGCTGCGATGCGTATAGTGCCGTCAATTACTGGGGCATCCTATCGCAGACACAACCCAACATATAACAAAAAATAATAGTATCCTGACGACAGGCTGACCAGGACTAACCTAACCTCCTAAAGCTGAGTATCGAAGTGCAGCAGGTTCTAGCACAATATTGCTATTACTCGAGGCAGACTCTAACAACTAGACAGTTTGAGCGGTCGATTCTACTTGAAATGTTATTTATGATGATATTATAATACAACATACAGTATCACATGTGAAATGTTAATATAAATGTTATTAAAGCGGTTAATAAAACAAGGTTAACCCTGATCAATCCAAATATATTTTTAACAAGATTTCAAATATTTGTCCACTAAAGTTGTTCCAACTATTATTGAAAGCCGCAATAAGTTATTAAAGCCGAAATAAAGTATACACAATAAATTACCGACATAAAAGAATATTCCCCTGTTCAATAAGATTGAAAATGTGCAAAGGCTATAAAGAAAATTTAAACAAAACAGAGTTTGAAATAAGCTGACGTACTTGGAGCTATTATTTCAAGATATCTTAAAAGCATATCTAATCTGATCCTCACGCTAATCGAGCTACCTGAATAATTAAGAAAACAATCAGAACTTAATTATGTAACATTTTTAATTAAAGGACATAACTATGAATATCAAATTTAAATATCTACCCAAATGGTACGTATATTACATCTTCTATGTGCCAGATCTACTAACCTAACTGATTCATTCAGCAATTATATCTAAATACTCTTCACCAAACTGGTGAAATCAGTAAAATACAAAAAGGTAAAGCCTTCAGTAAATGCTGTCTGAACCCATGTCTCTGGACATGTAGCACGATTATTGGAGTTGGAGAGAGCAATATGTACATCTTGTTATGTACTGGCAATGTATTGATATGAATACGGCGAATCGGTAGTCAATCATACTACATAAGTGAAATACAAAATTAGAAAATATTATCATCCTTTGTTTTCTCATTAGCATCAGAGCAATAACGATTACTATATATAATAGCAGCAGAGAGGGTGAACCCTACAACGTTTTGAGACAAAATTTGATTGAAATCCTAAAACGAGCCGTCCTATAATCTCATTTCAACCAAAAAGAGGGCGAATCCTACAACGTTTTCAGACAAAAAAAATTGATTGAATCCTTAAAACGATCCGTAGGATTTCGTTGAAATCTACGAAATCTCATTTAACTAAAAAAATGAAAACGAAGATTTTTACGATTTTTTAATCAATTTTGGTCGCAACTTGTTGTCATCCACCCTCTCTGCTGCTTAGTGATTTCATCACTGGGTTAACAAAAAATAATAAATGATTTTAACCGAATATTTGATCCAGTCCGATACGATATCGTGTCCGAGGATCATGTAGATTTATTGTTGCGAATCCGTGCGGAGTCGACTGAGCATGACTAAAGAAATCTCGAAATTGATTGAAGTCCATATCAGAACACCATGTCTGCCATATATTTCGTAGCGTATGTGTATCAACGCCGTTGAATACAGAAAGAATATTGCAATTATCTCTGATGACTTTTGGAACCTGAGTGTAGCGTTGAGTGACATATATCACGTCAGTGTTTTTGTGACGCCCACGGGAAAAGATCCTAGCAGGATTTTTTTGTTTATCCAACATTATATCGTCGTATACGACTAAATTGTTAATATCTCCATCAATATCATCAATACTCGGTGCTTCATCGATATCGGTTATAAAATCAATGGCGTTCTCACCGCTAATTTCTGATGCATTCTCGTTAAAATCTTTTAGCACTTCATAACATCGTTGATCATCTACGCTAGGGGCAATTAAATACAACTTATCCCATTTCATCCATCTCATTATTAAATTGAGCAACAATTGCGTTTTACCGGATCCAGATGGCCCGATTATAATCATCCGGATAGAGTTTGGTAGTGCTGCATGATGCTTAACCGGTTCTCTTCTTTTAGTCGCTGAAAAATCAATTATATCCATATTTCTATACATAAATTATGGATCTATATTGTGTGAAGTGCAAAACGCGTACTGGCACAGATGATGTGACGACAGTTACAACTAAAAATAACCGATCAGCGCTTTCTGGTAAATGCATGCAATGTGGTACAAAGAAATTTAGATTTGTGTCTATGAAATCTGATTTAAAAAAAAACGAGGAGGTGATATCGCAGCCAAATTGGCAAAGCTCCCTGGAACCCCATGGGCAAAGTACCCGGGAGAAAAGCACCTTCCCGGATATAGCTACTGTGGACCGGGAACCAGACTTGATATCAGACTCAATAATCAAAATCAACCCAACCCCGGTGAAGAACCAATAAACGCCATTGATAAGGCCTGTCACCTTCATGATGTTGCTTATAAAAGCAGCAATTTGCAACACAGGCATCTAGCAGATGTGAAATTAATTCATGCGTTAAATGCTATTCCTGATAAATCCTTCAAAGAAAAATTGGCTTCATTTTTAATAAAATCGGCTATGAAAAGCAAATTGATGTTAGGTGCCGGTAATTAATAATATGGAATTAATTTATTATTCCCCAAGAGGATACTGGAGGGGTAAATCAGCAGTCCATAAACTCGCTAGCGCTGCAAAAGTGAAAAAAACCACTGCGGCTAATTGGTTATCCAAACAGGCACTATGGCAAATTTATCTACCACCGCCTAAACAAATTCAATTCTCGCATTTTGATGTGACCGCTCCTAATGAAGTTCATCAGGCTGATATATTATTTCTGCCACATGATCGTGGTTACAAATACGCGCTAACCGTAGTTGATATTGCAAGTCGATACAAAGAAGCAGAACCGTTAAAAACAAAATCAGCCACTGAAGTCGCTTCTGCATTTGAAAGGATTTATCGACGAGGTCCTCTGCACTGGCCAAATCTATTGCAGGTTGATCCTGGCAAGGAATTTCAGGGTGCAGTATTATTTACAATGAAACATCATAATGTCACCATACGACGAGGGCATACTGCGCTACATCGCGATCAGGCCATTGTAGAACGATTTAATCGGACTCTTGCTGAACGGTTATTTGGATATCAATACGCAAAAGAATTCATCCAAGAAAAAAGATCCCGTGAATGGGTTAAAAGATTACCATCTGTGATTACTGCACTGAATAACGAGATTACTAGAACAATCAACATGAAACCTATCAACGCGATTAAAAAGAAGTCAATACCCGTACAACCACAAAAAGATTTCAAAGAACCAATTCTTGGTAGTAATGTCATTGTGAGGTACTTATACGAACCAGGAGAGCTTGAAGGGGGTAGAAAAAGGGCTACTGATCCTATTTGGAGCGTCACTACGCATAAGATATCTACTATAACACGATCAACTGGTAGATCTCCAGTCTATAAACTGGATTCAACTGCCCCTCAGCGGGGTTTTATTCGACAACAACTACAGGTAATTCCCGAGGATACTCAATTGCCACCGCATGGTCTTAACTAGCACCGTTGCGTCTATTGCACTCAAGACAAGTCAACATCACATTATTTCTGACATGACCGAGATTGTTATTTTTTCTGTCTACGGTGAATTGGCGAGGATCCTTATCCGAATACTGCCAACGCAGTATACAATTGCAACTCGCGCAGTGATTATTCTGTTGTTGTTTCAGCGTAATTATTAATCCAGCATCAATATCAAATTCTCGTTGTTTTTTTTTGTCCTGTTGTTTGTAACCGGAGAGTTTTTTATTAATGATGCTAACATCAATATCATCCATTGTTGTGTCATTATCATCGAAAACAACTCTTCGAAGTTGATTTATTTTTCGTACTCTGGATACTGCGAGATAGACTAAATTCGACCATTCGATGTGATTATCCACCATCCAAACAATTGTATCCGATATAGTCAATCCCTGTGAAGAGTGTATTGTTGCTGCGTATCCTAGCGTCCACGGGGATTTATTAGCACGCAATGCATCTTCAACGACATTGATATCAACCAGCACAATATCATTTAACACGAGAATCTGCTTTTCACTCTGTCCTGGAATATCAACTTCAATATTCTGTTTTCGTGTATCCGATGGCCTATAACAAAGGGGTACTGGAAGCGTTGCAAATTTTTCTTTATGCAATTCAAATAACTTCATCTGAAGTGTGTCCCTGACTATTTTTCTACTTGCAATTATCAAATCATTTGGTTTCCATGTTTCCCAGAAATCGTTTATTTGAGTTTCTGAAATCACTTCACGCGCTATTTCGCACTGGATTCTATCCGGTTGTAATCTAATTAGCGCTTTGAACTCGCGTAATCGTTCATCAAGTGATCTATAATCAGTGGTGATTTCTTCATAGTAGTCTACAAAACCCTTTAGCCATTCATGTGGAGATGCACCGACAAATGGTGGTGGTTGACCGTGATCACCGCACATGACGACTTTTGTGTTTTTGTTTAACAACCACTCAAGAAATATTTGTAATACATCTAATGACACTGTGCATATTTCATCCCAGATTATGATTTCAGGAATGAATTTATCACCCATTCGATCAGGAGTCCATTTGTCACCCTTCCATCGAAAGAAACTATGGTAAGTACAGGCATTTACCCCTCGCTGTATCATCTCTCTGGCGAGTCTGTGAGTCGGTGTTAGCACAATCATGGTTGACCGACGAAATAATTCAATTGCACGAGTTGTCTTTCCTGACCCACCACAACCGTTTAAATAAACTGTCTTGTATCGACATATTGGATCAGATACCGGTGGTGCATTAGAAAATTCTGATTGATTTTCAGCGCGGTTACAACAAAGATATTTATCATCCATGGCAACGTCTGCGGATTCACAATACTCATGTAGCATCTCCCTTTTAAATCGCCAACGCCCCCAATTTTCTTCGGGATCTGTGAATTTAGCTACAGCTGATTTGTATTTATTGTGTATATACATCGAATCAGTGGCCACTCTAACCGCGGTATTAGGAAATCTATTTATCATCGAAAATAGATTAATAGAAGCATAGGCTAGCATTGAACTTCTCAAATGTGTGTACTGGGAATTATATCCATCACAGTAGGTAACAACCGTACCCATTTTCTCACCATTGGATAGAAAAGCATCCTTACGGGATACAAGTTTTCCCTGCTTCATTAAATCCGCTACAAGAAAATCGTATTCAGCGACATCTATGATCAACCGCGAAGAATATTTTGCGTTGTCGTACCGTCCACCTTGAGTGAATTTACCGATTATTCTTCGTCCGAGATCTTTTGCTTGTTCTTTTTTAATTTCAAATAACTTCTTAGACTGATTTATGATTTCTTCTTCATTGAAATCAGGGAATTGTTTTCGCAATTCGCTAATTATACGATCTAGATCGGGTTGTGGTAGCCAAACTTCTTTCTGAGCTCGATAGCATATAATAGCATCGGAAACAATTAACGATATTAGCATACCACAATCAATCATATATCTCAATAGCACTATTGGCATCCAGGCCTTTTCAGATAGGTGTCTACCGAGCCAAACATAACTACACGGATGTAACCCTGTAGCTAATTCGAATGATATCACACGAGCGAATCCGGTTAAATCAAAATCAGGTAATGGTCCATTAATCGCAACACGAGTCATTTCATGTGTTGGGTGTCCAAATCGTTTGAAGTACTCAGCGCATTCCCCATATCCGAGAAAACTTCCGGGATAACACGCGGATATATCAATTGAAATCATACCATCACGTGAGTATTTCGTATTCCACAGTCCTCCATGGGAATATTCGACGCAACTCGATTTAACATCCTCAAGAAAATCACTTCGTGTTGGACGCCATGAGTTTTTTTCTCTTGCGAAGTGAGCTACCACTGATGGAATAGTAAAACTATCCGTAAGTAGTTTTTCATGGAAACTCTCCGGTGAAAAATCATTAGCGATTTTTCTCATTCTGTTATCTAATTCTTCAACGCGATATAATTCACCATTTGGTTTTACAAACTGATCGAATCCTTCATCACTTCTAAGTAACCACACTGACACAGGATCATCCTTACACAACGCATTAATAGCATCAAATAATCTCTCTTCATAGAAAACATCCCCGACGAACTCCTTAGGGATATATTTCACGGTTCGTTCTCGTGGAAATACTGTTACCGCAGGTGTCCACGCGTGTTTGTTATGATCAATAATCTGTATTGGTGCTCCATTTTTGTTATATTTCGGTTCGTATAAAACCTCTCCGGTTATCGTCATAACTGTTATTGGAAATCTTAATGATGTTTCTAACTTAGCTATATCAGAAATCCTTGCACCGTTCTGTTTCACTGTCAGTTCCCACTCGGTTATTTTTTTTCGTCTTAGATCAGTTAGTTTATTTCCTCGGGATGCATTTGTGAAGTGCTCCATTACCCGTGTTGCTACACAATTAAGCCCTGACGAATATTTCATAGGAGCTAGTTTTGCGATATCGGGTTTATCATTTAACGGATATAGCCCATAAACCATTGCTGTTACGGGATAAGATCTTTCGTAGTATGGTTTGTCAATGCCGGTTAGAATCCCTGGTTTGGAATCTCTACTCACAATGACAGCTTTTTTATTCTTGAGGATTGGTTCAAATTTATCCTTAATAATCCACTTGCCATCGACTTCAATAATGAATTTGATTCGGAAAAAATACCGTTTTTCCCCAACACGTGAAATTATCACTGCTGCTTTTTCATCATTCATGGTAGCGTCAACAACACCATCAATTCGAAGTGTTGACCAACAATAGGATGCTCCATCACGCTTGAATTCATTAAAACAGTCTCTGATTTTATTAATCATGGCTTTATCAAGAATTGTATTCTTGGGTGTATTAGAAACTATATCGAGATTGAATTGAGCATCTTTCCAAGATAATTTCTTGGACGCTTTTGAAATCCGAAGGATTTTGGGTTTATCGAGATTAAATTTGTTACGTTTTTTTGGTCTATCGAGATTAAATCTAGGACTGATTTTCAATAATCTCTTAAACTCTTTCATGTTTCCGTCTCTTGGACGTTTGATACGTTTTTTTGGTCTATCGAGATTAAATCTAGGATTGATTTTTAATAATCTCTTAAACTCTTTCATGTTTCCGTCTCTTGGACGTTTGATACGTTTTTTGGGTCTATCGAGATTAAATCTAGGATTGATTTTTAATAATCTCTTAAACTCTTTATCAGCATTGAATTCAGCATTTTTCGAAGGCGTTTTCCTTAACTCCTTCATGCTATAATTAAAACAAGCATTTAAATGAAAGATTTTTATATAATGAATCACTGTAAGTGGCTTATGATTGGATCAGTAATCCCGTGTAACAAATCATGCAGAAGTGAGTTTTGTGGGTATCATATGCAAAGCTTTCGACGTGGAAGCCTTGGTCCGTTACCTTGTATTCTATGTGGGGTTGGGGTCAGGGGAAAATCGCAGTTGTGTTTGAATTGCGGTGGAAAGCGATACAGGGAGTTGAAGCGATATTATGATAAAAGAATAAAAAATAGACAATCAATCAGAAATTATGACCCTGACGCTGACACTGATAAAGTCAGTATTCTTGACGCTGACAAAGTCAGTATCAAGGATAAAATCATAAGAACTCCTCAAGACTACATCGAAAGATTTATCATTAAACCAAACAATGAATTAGACAAACAATAGTATTATGTATACGAATGAACCAAGAATTCAGACCACACCCTGTGATCACAAATTATGAAGCATCAAGTGATGGTGTTGTAAGAAACCGCAGACTGAAGAAACCAGTTGGTTCTGTGAATAATCAAGGGTATTTGATATTTACTGTTAGGGAGGGAAAAGAAACGAAAACTTATCTCAATCATCGTTTCACATTTGAGTGTTTTTATGGATTGATCGAGGATGATTCTGTCATTGATCATATCGATTCTAATCCGAAGAACAATTCCTTATCAAATCTTCAAGCAATCACACAGAGTGAGAATTCCAAACGAGGGGGGACTGGGAAATACTCGAAAAAAGCGAGACCTGTGAAATCTTTGAATACGATAACTAACGAAGAAAAAATATTTCAATCAATAACCAGCGCTGGTAGACACTTCGATATTTGTTCACCCTCAGTACAAAGAGTTGCAGAGGGGATTTGTCGATCGGCTATTTCAAAAAGGACCGAACAAAAAATTAAATTTAGTTATGTCTGATGCGTCATATTTTTCATTTAGAAATATGTCATTGCTATAGAATAATGAATTCTGAAAACATGAATAGCATCATATCCGAGATTTCAAAATTGAAAGGTTGGGATATTGAACTATCAGATGGGTTAAATCCTGATCAAATCATGTCTGATTTTCAGGATATAGAATACGGAGTTAACAACAATAAATACATGCTGCCAAAGAAATATGCACTCATCAAAAGAATTCAGAATTCTATTAAGGACTCTCTCGCATTCTCCAGTGACGTAAGTGTGTTCGCTCCGTTATATACCATCGTAGAACGAATACGAAAAGAATTGGGGTACGAATACGAATTGAAAAAGGAGGTTAATTCTAAAGTTAGAAACCTACGAGCGTTAATTCAAGAAAATGAACAATTTTGATTGACTGACCATTTATCATTATTTGATTGACCGACCATTAATCATTATTTGATTGCCCGACCATTAATCATTTTTTTTTAGCCGACCCTCAAGGGATGTCAAAAATCGATGGATGATCAATGGAAAAGTGGGGAAACTATCAGTATTATTTATTTATATATACAATTATGATACTTTCCCCATCATTGATAGAGCCGTTAAAACACTTCCATGGTGGTATCAAAAATCATCCGACATGTCAAAAAAGTGGGGAAACTATCAGTATTATTTATTTATATATACAATTATGATACTTTCCCCATCATTGATAGAGCTGTTAAAACACTTCCGTGGTGACTTTGTCACTGGTGTTAGGTCGGATTAAAAAATTGTTTTGCAATTGAAAAATTGTTTCTGATTTCAAATAATGGTCAATGAAGCATTAACAACCCGATTGGCTCGTGAACGACTGGATGCAATTAAGAGATTTGTACCAATTCGCGACTCTGTACGGAATAAACTACAACAACGACAAAGTCTTCAGACTGATTTTGCTTTGGGATCTGAAGAATTGTTTAAACCAGTAACCACAGCAACGAAACAGATAGTGTCAACAATCTCTGAAGAAGGAAAAAAACAAGAAGAGTCTTTTCTTCCTGTGTTAGAAAAAATAGCAAAAAGAACTAAACAAACAAAAAAATCATTGAAAACACTTCCTCAGGATATATCAACCGCTTCAGAACAACAACGAGAACTTCAAGAAGATATCCCCCTACCCGAATTTCAAGAAAAAGGGGAGGATACTACTAGTGGACGAGTTGCATTCAATGAAAAACTTCTTCCCGGTAAATTAGATGAATTGAGAAATAAAAAATTTGATTCTATGGAAGAATTAGCCGAATTTGTCACTAGGAGTTTTCATCAGAGAAGAAAATATATCCACGGTGATTATAATCTCCCTCCTAAAAAAGATTGGTATAAGGGGTTATATCGTATACTATCAGGTTCCCCTCAAGCAAAAGGAGATGATAAAACTTTTCAGGAATATATGGCAGCAATAAAAAAAGCTGAATCATCTATAGAGGAGCAATCGGATACCGGATTTCTTAGACTACCAGAACAATCAAAATTTATTGATATAACACAATCCCCCCAACAGATGAAAATAACGAGAGAAGCTGATCATGAAAAAGGTGCAACCGGTATCACTGATAAAACCAAAGGATTTTCAAAAACAGGCAGTGGTTTAGTTGAAAACTCTTCGAGGGAAAATCCTTGGATTTCATGTCCTGGTAGTGTTCTCAGTGATATATCACGATTAGAGGTTCTTGTAGGAGGATTCCGAGCTGGAAATAACTCACCGGAAATAATTAATGAAGCAGCTGATATCTGTAGACGATTATTTCAGGGTGGTATCATGGATATCAGCACATATCGAGATTTCATTGGCGAGTTAGTAGACGGTGAAACCGTCCATGGTTATCATAGTGACTGAATCGATTAGATAAATAACAATTGAAAAATTGTTTCTGATTTAAAATAATGATCATACACTACAATCATGATAAACCAACCCCCGTCTACGTAGTTAATTCACGGTTTCCGGTTTATAGAGCATACTACGGAGATGGTTTAGGCAATACCATTGCAGGGTTATTTGCGAGAATGGCTCCAAAAGTGATGCCGTTGGCTAAACAATTATCAATGAAAGCAATTGATGTTATTCGTGATAAGGGTATTGGTGCTGTTGGAGATCTTCTTGCCGGAAAAGCGTTTTCAACTGCGAAGAATAAATTAACATCATTAGTGAGACGAAAAAAGAAACCGGTACCATTGCCATCTACAGCGGAAATGCCTGCGAGTGTTAGTAGAATTATAAATAACGCAGTAGATGAAAAATTAGCGTCGATGATAAATCAAGGGGATCAAAGCAATATTGCAAACATGATAGCAGGAAGTGGCTTTAAAAAAACACGATGATGAAATGGGAAATCGCGATTTAGACTCTGATAAATAGAATAAAATGTTCAAACAGTCACGTGATCCAGCATTTGATATAGACGCCCCAGTTGGCAAGGATGATTCTGTACGCGATTATCAATATTACGCCTATCATGCAATAGACTCAAATAGTCGAGCAAGAATTGATCTTCAAGTCCATGATACCAGTAAATACTTTTTGCCCTGTGAAGCGTTTATTGAAGTAGAAGGAGAAATTGTAACAGCTGCTGATACTCCTGCTGTACCAGCACCGTATCCAGCTGGTACTCAAGTCGGTTTTGTCAATAATGGTATCATGGCGTTATTTGAGAGTGCTAGATATCTCATTGATGGAAAAGAAATTGAGTCCATAGATCGCGATGTTGATGTGGCTACAACAATAATCGGGTTAGCGAGATATTCTGACGATTATACAAGATCAGCAGGACCCTCTATGATGTTTGCAAAAGATGGTAAGAATACCGCTGGAGGAAATCCATTTGTTGTAAGACGACCAAAAAAACGTGATAATAGTGATGCTGAGGTCGAGGATATGATTATAAACAACGATCCTAATTTCAATCTAGGAGCTGCAACACGAAACTCAATGTTGGGAGTAGGGCGTAAATCATTTTCATGCGCGATTCCACTGCATCACATATTTGGATTCTGTAGAAACGTCCGAAAAGTTATCTACGGGGCGAAGCATACAGTATCGCTTGTACGAAAGAGTGATGATAACGACGCAATCTGGAGGATTCCAGCAGACAATGCAAATCCAAATGATGATGCCGGTAAAGTCAATTTAACAAAAATATCATTGTGGATGCCAGTGTTGACTCCAGCAATCACCGCAGAAGAACGATTACTATCATTTATGGACCAAGGAGGAAAGTCGTTGTTAAGTTGGTTATCAGTGAGTACAGATGTGAAGCAATCAAATATCAACGGGTTATTCACGTGGAATCTAGCATCAAAACAAGGCGTTTCTGCGCCACGTCATATATTTATTGCGTTACAAGATAACGCACGAGTTGGCAATCAACGTTTCAGTCATATGATATTTGATCAATTAGGTGTGAAAGACGTCTCACTGAGAATAAACGGCCAACAGGAACCATCCGAGGATATACAACTTAATTACACAGAAAATCATATCGCACGAGTTTATCATCGTCTGTTGTCATTTATGGCACGCGACCAAAATGTGGATACTGGTTTGCAAATATCACAATACGACTTTAAAAATCTGTATCCGATCTATTACTTCTCACTGGAACATCTCGATTTGATGAGACAATCTGTCGTTGATATACACTTTAGAGCTAATGTGACTCGTGGTGTTATTGCTGATTATAGAGCGGTTGCTGTCATTCTCAGCGACAAATCAATGCTACTTGAAGGTGTTGGTGGAAGAATGAGAGTGGTAGATGCACCAGTGGAAAACATGTAATTGAAATTGTAAACGATTTAGAATCAATCTATTATGTATAATGTCATATAGTGTTATTAGTGTTGCGTTAACTCCCGGTCAATTAAAAAAATTGCAATCGGAATCAGCTAAAAAATGTGGAACCACAATCACGTTGAAACCCAACCAAATGACTGGTGGTGCAAATAAACTATCGCTGACAACTCGTCAGGTGAAACATTTCAATGATGCACTTGCAGCCAAAAAAGGTGTTCAGATTACTCTCTCTGCGGCTGCTATCAAAAATATGATTAAAACAGGCGGTATATTCCCGTTGTTAGCTGCGATACCAGCATTGATTGCAGCAGCAGCCCCAGCGGTGGCTAAAGCGGCAGCGTTAGGAGCCGTTGGTACTGCAGCAGGAATGGCACTAAAGAAGGCAACTGGGAAAGGATATAAAAAAAAGGGACGATCCGTTCACGGATTGGGTCTAAGACTACCAGGAACCCCGTATTCGTGGTACAGCGGAAAGGGTCTAAGACTACCAGGAACGATTTATTAATTCAGAAATCTTCGATTTCCGAACCTATGGTTCCTATGTCCAATTTTGATTTAATGGATGCTGCTAAAAAACTAGCGATTAAAAATTTCAGAGGTGTTTTTATGAAAGATCAATTACCACATCAACCAAACAAAACTGAAACAGGTATTATTAATCTCGATAACAGCACCGGACCTGGAACTCACTGGGTTGCATACGCTATTGATCCACGTGGGATTGTCTATTTTGATTCATATGGATTAGCCCCACCAAAAGAGTTTTTGCGTTATATAAAAACCCTTCCAATGAAGACTTGGTATTCTACGCTACCAACACAACAAATGAATGACCCACCAATATGTGGCAGCGAAGTATTAAATGTCCTTGATGCTATTTCTAACTCCTTGAGTAACCCAAGCGGAAAACCACCACATGTTGTCGTTAATGAATACACTAGTAATCGCTGGAGAAAATCGAAGATTTTTCAACGAAGTCGTCAAAAACGATTTTAAAGAGAGAAAGAGTTTTACAATAACATGATTGATATTTGGGGGAGATCTTTGAAACCCAAACCCGATGGCACTGCACCACCTGATTCTGTCAAGGATGTAAAAAAACTAATCAAAGATGAAATAGCTGAGACGTTGAACTTAACAAGTGTTGACCCGAACGAAATAGTTGTATTTCAAGACAAGCAGGGTAAATTGAAAAGCAGTGATGTGTCATTGGATGACATTTTAAAACGGCAGCAAGACGCCACTGAAAACTCTATTGCGTTGTATTCCAGCGACGGACGACTTAAACCAGGTGCACTTGTGTCTACGATCACTGATAAGATTGATACCCATGACAAGATGATTATCACCAACAACCGCATGATTGCCGCCCACGACGACATGATTATCACCCATAACAATAGTTTTACCATCCATTACAATAGTCTTACCGACCATTACAATATTCTTGTCGCCCAAGACACCAAGATTGTCGCCCACGACAACAAGATTGCCGCCCACGACAACAGGATTGCCGCCCACGACAATAGGATTGCTACCCATGAAAATGAGTTAAACAATTCTATAGTTGTACTAAAAACACTTGAATCTAAAATTGAAGAAAACGGAAAACAGTTTATATCATTTCGTAGAAATATCATTGATAAATTTATTGGAACCCAGTTGGATAAAATTGAAATAAAACTCCCTGATATTAAAAAATCCATCGATGAGACGAAAAACTTCATCGAAGCCGTCAAAGGTGATTTTTCGAGGATGATAACAATCATTGAAAAAACAAAAATTCCTCATGAGAAAACCAACAACGTCGTGTACACAATCCAACACGGATCATTTGCGTGGACACCTACAGACAACAAATTAGATATCACTGCAACCGTCAAGGGTATTTATCGATTAACACTGGTGACAACGGCTCAATTTAAAATTTCATCGTTGAGTTCATCCGGGGTTAATAATACGATTTCAACGATCATCGACAAGGATACAACTGAAAAGTTCACTATAACAGCTACTGATAAAAGTTTGGTTGGGACACCAGTAACCTGGTATGTGGAATTCGTAGCGGATTTAAGTAAATAACTAAATTGAAAGGATTTCACAATTGAAAACGCTAGCTTTTTTAAAATAACAACAATGACTTTGTCATCGACGCAATGTCGCTATGATCAGGTCAGAGAATTTCAGAATAGACTCAAAACCCTCACTGAGGAGTATCAAATAAAAATAAAAAAATACCGACGAAGAATCACCGCAATTGATATTATTATGTACTCGGTGTCAAGCGTTCTCACTGGCGCCGGAATAATACTTGCATCGGTTATAATGATTGCCCCGGTCGTAGTTCCAATTTGCATTTCTGCGGTGGCTACAATCGGGGGTATATCAACCGGGATAGCAAAAAAGATATCATCATGCAGCCAGAGTAAACTGCAGAATTACTTACTTCAATTTCATATTGCATCAACCGCATACTCGCAATTATCATTGATGATATCGTCGTCACTCGATAATACAATTATATCAGATAGTGAATTCTCAGCGATGGTCAGTATTTTTGATTCCGCGATATCGAAATTAGAGCAACAACATGAGTATAATAACAATGACAACACAGATGGAATCAGAAAAAACAAACCCAAAAAACAAAATGATCTCAATAATATCAACCATACCAGATTGTGAGTTCTCAGTGATGGTCAGTATTTATGATTCCTCGATACCAAAATTAGAAATAAATCATGAATATAATGACGACACCGCAGGAATTACTTCAACGAATAGTGGAGAACACGAACCCAGTACAAACAAGCATGATATCAATAACATCAACGGAACCAGAGTTTAGTGTGAATTTCCCCTCTCCGGTTCCGGTGAAGGAGATAGCGCTAGCAAAATTACGAGTGTATCACAGTTGGCCTAATATCAGATCAAAATCATTTGGTGGTCAACAACCCAATAATTCTTTAGTGTTTGCAAATGAGAATAAACCCGACGGAACCCCAGACTGGAAAGTTGTTTCGATACCAACAGGGTCATACCAAATCGAACAAATCAATAATGAATTAGCGCGTAGAATAAAATCGATTACTGGAAAAGAATCAAAAATCGC
Source organism: Unio pictorum (assembly GCA_030141615.1). NCBI lineage: Eukaryota > Metazoa > Mollusca > Bivalvia > Unionida > Unionidae > Unio > Unio pictorum. The sequence goes on along the minus strand of JARLTB010000068.1, from coordinate 9,686,522 downwards.
TATAACGGTTCATGAGCCGACGCTATCATCTGCCATTGAAATAAACTCAGAAGAATACGTCGTAGATATATATCAAAGCTCAATAAGAACCGTACTAGGATGGCCTGAATTACCACCAGTGGAAAAAACCGTTGATGTACCAGAACCACAAAAATCTGATTATATCACCGACAGAATAAAACCTGATAATCCAATAAAGAGTTATAAAGAGCACGAAAACACTTTAGATTTTTTTGGTTTCATATTCCCAAAAATGGCGGATGGTAGATCATTGCCAGAGTATCCTTTTGCTAACAAACCTGAAATCGTTAAAAATTTCACAGCGATGAATAATGATTTAGCGCTGTTGTTAATATCTCTTAAATCCGGTTCTCTCACCCGAGATGAATTTATCAGCGTCGTAGAAACATGCAATAAAATTATCGACGATATGGAAACATTTAACCTAAAAATTATTCAGGATATATTAGATGAAGATAACCCAGAATCGAGAAAAGAATTTGCATTAAACTATGAAATCCGCGTTGAAGATATCCCCACATTCAAACTACCAGGATATAACGTACCATTACTAAAAAAATTTCTCAGTGACACCATCGATGTTGGTTTTAAAATAATTCATGATGCATGGAAAAAAACAGCATCAGGGGAAATAAAACTCCTCAAACACAATAATGACCCAGATGGTGGCGGTAGGCATATCGCTCCGTTCAACGTAAATATTTCATCGGTGATTGCGCTCAATTTAGTGTGTGATGTTATTGAAGGAAGCTATCAAATTAATCTCGAACGATCAAATCAAGCTCAGCAAGGGTATATTCTTTATTCATTTGCCCCAACAGCTCCTCCAGGATTTTTAATAATTGAGTCTCCGGTTAATCCAGTCTATATGCGATGCCATAATAATTCATTAACCAGAATTAATTTCAAACTCACCGACCAGTCCAATAATCTGATTGATTTACAAGAAGAGGTGTTAGTGATTAGTTTGTTTGTGAAATCCTAAATTGCTTTGCAATTTCAAAGGATTTTCGTCCTAAGGACTTTCATCATAAAGACTGGTTAAAATCATTTATTATTTTTTGTTAACCAGTGATGAAATCACTAAGCAGCAGAGAGGGTGGATGACAACAAGTTGCGACCAAAATTAATTAAAAAATCGTTTTCATTTTTTTAGTTAAATGAGATTTCGTAGATTTCAACGAAATCCTACGGATCGTTTTAAGGATTCAATCAATTTTTTTTGTCTGAAAACGTTGTAGGATTCGCCATCTTTTGGTTAAAATAAGATTATAGGACGGCTCGTTTTAGGATTTCAATCAAATTTTGTCTCAAAACGTTGTAGGATTCACCCTCTCTGCTGCTATAATTAATTCTTCAAATACACTGGATAGAATCAGTACCATTCAGGTCAAGCCAAGGCAAAACAATCCGTGTGAACTGTACATGACATGCTCAGTCTGGTGCTGATAATGTTACAGTCTTTATGCAATTGCTTAGGATTAATCTTATTTAATCATCCAAATTAATATGAACATGTTGGGAGGTATACGACTGTATTGTTCATTGTCAACGATATAAAATAAATCCTCCAAGTTAAACACACTGAGTGCGATAATTCCATATAATTCCTGCATTGTTTGTGCAACTGAGCAAACGAAAATTTGAAATGTAACAACATCCACGTAAGTAATATGTAATTCTTAATAGACAGGACGCCAATATAACTTTCAACACATATTTTCTTTACAACTCATATATACATGTACTAGAATAAATACATAATATATATATTAATGATATCACAGTATGTATACTACTTTGTTTTCTCTTCTGCTAACGTCGATAATGTTGATGACAGTTTTCAAGTGAAGAAATATAAACGTATTGTGTCTAAAATGTTGACAACTATGATGACTTCAGCAGCATAAGTTTCATTGAAGACGGCATAATTAAATGAATAATAATGATACTATATATTTTATCTACATCATTCATATGCATATGATATTTTAGATTAACCTGTATAATAAGTGTAACATACAACAAACAAAACTTGTCTAATTAGTGAGAAGGGTGTATAATATAGGCCAGATAAGTTTATTATAGTTCATAAATGCAGTTCGTAGAATATAGGTAGACTTTTGTAATTGGCTGATCTATAACTACGAAAAAAAAAGAGAAAAGTTTGCATATTTAATTCAGTAATGATTTTGTGAATATAATCTTTTCGATTTAAATTGTGAAAATGTTTTTATGTATGCATGTGCTTAACACCAGGTACATTGCATCAATACATTTTGATTGTAGGAATATTTTGCAAACAAAACATAACTATATATTTCAAAGTAGCCAATAAGTTACTCAGAATTTCTCCATTTGCTATTATAGGAAACGATACATTTTCATTAGTATAACTTGATGGAATTGCAAATTCTGTTATTTTTTCTGGTTGTTTTAATTTTCTTTCAAACATACTAACATTAATTAATGCATTTTAGCAATCTAAACTGGAACTAATTGTATATCTCGTCATGATAAATGTTTGTAAATTATATTTATTGCTGTAACTCTTCATATTTCGTTACACATCACGAATTGTACATAACACATACTGAAATTTACAGATGTGCTGTTCAAATATATCACTGGTAAAAGCTTTATATAATGTACATATTTTCACAAAAAGGAATTTTCCAAAACAATTTGGTCAAATATAATGCTTACTGTATTTAAATGTACTTATTGTGCTATAATGTCTGTAATGTCTGCAATAGTTTTGCCCACGACAAAATTTTATTATGGACCGTTTACATGGAGAATAATAAGATTGGTTGACCTCAGGTAGTGAATAAAACTAGGAATGTTCCTTTATTTACGCATGAACTGCGTAACCTGGGTCAAGCTTGGGATGATTGTATTCATCTTTATAAATAAATATCTGTATTATTTAGGGTTTCGAATCCAGACCTTTAATATATTTAAATATACAAACGTTTACATCTACCGATATTTTTGCAGAGTAGAAACGCTTTAATTTCGATGGATACCATCCATTAGTATCACGGTGTTTATCTTGAGAACGATGACAGTGTTAATTACAGAACTTGCGAAGAAACATCGTTCATGAATTCATACGACATGCGCTCAGAAAAGGTTTTACATTTCCATGCCTTTACTATCGATTCATTTTGCTTGAATGCAATCATTGTGGCACACTTGCAAATGAAATTGAAAAAAGGAACGACATGTCATAAACCGCCGCTCTCTTGTGTTCATGAATAATACATTCAATGAGCAAATCATAATAATGTAATGATAATGAAACACTGAACAGCTAAACACGTCTATAGTCATTTTAAACTGGCGAAAACTGAGATATTTGTAAAGTGCGTACGAGAAGACTATTAGCATTAAACACTAATCAGCACGGGTTACTATCGTGTCTGTGTTTTTCTTTTTTGGATCAGGCATCACAGCGTTGATATACTACCAGCATCTGTGTTCGAGTGTCAACATATCATCGTTCCCATGGGCTACGTGGTGGATCATGTTAAACGATACTAAACTTGATATTCTCATTCAAATCTGAAGACAGTTACGGGGCATTAAAAAATGCATCGAAGCCGTTTTTGTCGTGCTAGTGCCCGGATAGCAACAAATCTCTAAATGAGAGAAGAAACAGTGGAAAGGTTAATTTCAGAGAGATACGTTTTGTTGCTGAAGTCACGCGATTGTCGATATATATATATATATATATATATATATATATATATATATATATATATATATATATATATATATATATATATATATATATATATATATATATATCAACATGCGAATAGAATTATAAGTTTGAAAAACGGTGATTCGTTGTGTTTCTTAACATCAATAAAGAAAATATAGTGTCAATCTATTTGGGATTGTAAGCTGTTTAATTGGAGATATAGATTGTTTCCAAACCATTAATAACAGTGATATCAACCTTCATAATCATAATGGTTCTTAGGTAATGTTTTTTTGTTGGAACCGTCGTGGGCGTACGTACTTTATCTGATTATGCATGCATAATTGTTATGGGCTGTCATTGTCATAAGTACATGCACAATTATGACAGTGCTAATATGTTGGGCCGTGATAGCTGTGTGTGAGTATACAGTCATGCCCATACCAAGGTTATGTGACGTCATGGCTGTAGGTGCATAAATGGTGGTATTCATTGAACTAAATCTTGAAGAGAAACTATAAAGACGAAAATGCCTGGAAGCGTGTCGGCTTTAAAGGAATATGATTTATGAAAAATGTAACAATCACACATAATGCCTAACTGTGGCTGCATCAATGAGAAACAATGTAGCTTAAATCCAAATATATGTTCCAATCTTTGTTTGTTTTTCTTTAACGAATGACTGGACGGTTATTGAAACACACTCGTATTGTGAAATTGGTTTGTGCTGACAAACGTTCTCTTGATGAGAGATATGCGTTTGTTTTCGCAAATAAATTATATAACTTTAACATTGGTATAATCATCATTGACATCATGTTATACGTTCACACTATCGCACGAATATAAGCACGTAATGATGGAAAGAATGATTAACTCGTGTGTAATGTGCATTATAGAATCTTAATACAAGCTGTACTGATACCAAACCCATAATTTAAATGTACATATCACTGAAAAATATACTGTTAATTGAAACTAGACTGTAGAGTCAATACTATTGTATTCAATACTTTTTCTTTCTTTTTTCCAGCCATTGATTGACATGTAAGTAAGCAGCTGGCATTTTGTAATAGTAATAACAATGTTATACATGCTGTCAAATACCTTCAATTCAGACGGTTAAGAACATCAGATTAACACATTAAAACGTTACAAAGGCTTATTGTATCACTTTGCTAGTATACATTAATGTTTTATTTTTACTTTTGTCTCCCCTAAGTCAATGACATAATTTTAAATTTCACTTCTCCATAAAATCCGAGCATCTGTTTTACTGAATGTTGAGAGACTGTCGCTGTATATTGTACATGCCTTTCCTGATATATAGTAAATATAGCTCAATACACAATTAATGTATTTTCCCCATCATTTTGCATTGATTTAAGTGTCTTATTTGTTTTTAGCTGATTCGAACAATTTTAATTGCTTGGCTGCAACAAGTGTATAAATTGGTTACTGATCGGCATTACTCGGTTTTTCATTAGTACTTTGTTTTTTTATTGCTGAATTATATGCAAGGTTTATTTCTTTTCATTTTCAGTACATTATAATGTAATGTATATTTATTACCTAGATTTGATGCATTTTCAGAGATTCAGTATATCTGACTTATTTCTCGGTAAATATGTAATATTAGGGGCCCCACGAAATCAGGTTCCACTTTTATTTTAAAGCGATTGGCAGATGTCAAGGTTAAAACGGGACTAGGAAATTAAAAGTAAACTACTTGTTATTCTTAAAGTAAAAGTTAGTGACTTTCATCAGGGTATTGTTAGGAGTCCGTTATATAAGCCTGATCACGTGAATTCTCTTCACACACACACACACACACACACACACACACACACACACACACACACCCCATCGATTTCTCGATTTTGCAAATTGGGGATTTTGTTTGAAATTGTGTATCAGAATACAATATAATCTTTGTTTTAGTGAAATATGCTTAGCTTTGGTCGTTTACAACTGAAGTTAAAGAAGTTTATTTAGTTTAGCTAGTTCTTAAGTCCATCTTATATTTTATGAGCTATATATATATATATATATATAATCATTCAATCAATCAATCCTCTCTGCGCCGTCTGGTGCTTGAGGCAACAGCAAAGGAGCACCATTTCCGTCTGTTGGCGAGTATTGCTGGGGCGGTCTGATAGCTGAGGCCTCTGGCCTTGAGGTCTCTCTCCACTGTTCGTCGCCAGGACTCTTTGGGTATGCCACGGTTCCTTTTCCCTGTGGGGTCAATAAAAGTGCCACCCTTGGTAGTGAGACAGGGGGCATTCTGCAGACATAGCCGAGGCATCTCCATCGCCGAGTTGAAATGATCTCAGAGTTGGTTCTTGCACCCGCTCTATGCCGAAGTTCCTCATTTGAGATCTTGTTTGGCCAGAAGAGCCTCGTGATGCGTCACAGGCATTTGGTTTGAAACACTTCGAGCTTGTGTTCTATGTTCGCAGTGGACTTCCGACACTCTGAGCCGTATAAAAGAACGCTCAACACGTTGATCTTGAAGATATGGATCTTCGTGTGGACGTTGAGGTTTCTTGTCCTCCATATGGGCTTCAGCATTGCGAAGGTTTGGTTGGCCTTGCCGATTCTTCTGACGACTTCCCTTGTGTGTGTGTGTATATATATATATATATATATATATATATATATATATATATATATATATATATATATATATATATATATATATATATATATATATATATATATATATACAGGCTTATATCACGGACTCCTAACAATACCCTGTAGAGGTATCGAAAAGGCTAAAAGAATCCGCAGAAACTGTTTCAAAAACTTTACTCTTAAATCTGCCTTCGCCGAAACGAAAATCCATCACGAAAAGGATGCTCAGAAGTCCAGTTTGCTTCGCTATCGAACTGATGTATGAAAGGTCCAATCCGATTGGTGGACATTTTAATTAGTATGTATCATGCATAGGTCGCCTGGACATGAACCCGTATCGAGTTAGTTCAGATGTTAGTGTCGTAGTACGTAACAGCTGATTTTAATCAGATTGCTTATGGAGATTTTCCCAGGTTCTTCCTTCACCGCTAATACTGGCTGACATGTATAGCATATCATGTGCTGAGAAATTGCGCTAAACCCTACAACAACAACAAACACACACACACACACATAAGGTGATATACCTAAACATTACGCTATTGCAATAAACCGCAATATACGAAGTAACAATCTTACAGATTTATAATGTTGATGCAGATCAGTCCAAGACTATTTCATAATATATGATAAAGGATATAAACTAAATAGTGATTTTCAAAAAAATCCTAATGTTCATTATGATGTCAATGTATTCGTAATAATTGAATAATTTCCATAACAAACTTAATGGAAACTAATAAAACACAATAAAGTTTGCTCATGTAAAATACATTTCCATTGTGATCTAGAAAAAAGATGTATCGAGGAATGTCACATTAATTGTGAAAATAGTGAAGAAGAATGTACATCAGATTTCATATTTGTAAAATTATATAATTATTATTGTATATTATATTTCAAGCGTTTTCAACTATTCCCATGTTTATGCAATAATAATTGTATCGAGTGCTTCAAATACTCTTTTATAGTTTAAATTAGCAACTAAATCGTTTCGTAAATTACGGCAATATTGTATCCTTGCCAATTATGATGTATTGCATTCATCCAAAATATCATAAATTAAAATTCTGAAGTAAAATATTAAATGTTTCATTCGAGCAAAAAAGTATACTATATATTTTTAACCACGTAATTGGTGTTTGAAAAATAATCCATAAATATAACATTTGAAATAAATGAATCATGTTATCAATCGAAGTAAATATATTTAGGCTTAAAAAAGAGAATGCATATATCATTCAGTTCTTCTAATCTCAAGTGTAATAAGATTTTACAGAAGTATTATATATTATATTATATTATATTATATTATATTATATTATATTATATTATATTATATTATATTATATTATATTATATTATATTATATTATATTATATTATATTATATTATATTATATTATATTATATTATATTATATTATATTATATTATATTATATTATATTATATTATATTATATTATATTATATTATATTATATTATATTATATTATATTATATTATATTATATTATATTATATTATATTATATTATATTATATTATATTATATCATATTATATTATATTATATTATATCATATTATATTATATTATATTATATAATATTGTATTGTATTGTATTGTATTGTATTGTATTGTATTGTATTGTATTGTATTGTATTGTATTGTATTGTATTGTATTGTATTGCATTGCATTGCATTGCATTGCATTGCATTGCATTACATTACATTACATTATATTATATTACAAAAGTTAATACTACCATTATTTTACATTATGTTTTTAGATATAACACGGCTTGCTGCCATAGCATTAGATCTTAAACAAATGCATCAGAGTATTTTGAAATCTTACATTGAACGCATTTTATTAATGAGTGTATGATTATATGTGATTTTGCTAAAGTAGCTTTAACAATTTTTCAATAATATCGCTACGATGAATGTGGTGTGTCACGGGCACATCATGCCCCAAACACTGAGCCTCACCTCCCTCAGTCACATTATCCAGACACCGGGCCGACCACTAACTCCACCCTCTTGATGCTGAGCCCCACGCGATTAGATGTTAGTAGTACTTGTATAAATATTTAGTATGACTAGGTCTGGGATCGAATACGCGAATAACGAAATGAATGCTCTAGCAACAAAACCATTAGAACGCTCAATCGGAATTGAAACCTATTGTTAAAATGTACTAACATAAAATATTCATTGTTATATATTATTCTTCTTCCCAATGTTATTACATCGACTAATAAACAGATAATGAAAATGAAAACTTTATCTGCCAAATTAGTATTTTAAAGTAAATGTCCAAAATTAGTACACTGATTATTAAATTATAATAATTCGAAAAATATCCAAGGTGTTTAATAAATGATTTCAAATACTATTAAAATAAGCGATTCCTTATTTGAATTATTCTTAATATAAATTACTGACATAGCAGAACTTTCCCTATTCGAGCCGATTGAGAGTTTAAATTAACATATATAATTGAAGCATATTACAATACATCATCATTATAAAATCACTATCCAAAGTGTGCATGTAGAAAATGTGCTACATATCAATACCACTAAACTGAATATCTATTTAAGCAAATATATGCAAATATTCCTGTCACCAAAATGTTGAAATCAGTATATTAATACATAAATTAAATACATTTGCAATGCAAACAAAAAATGTTTACTGAGTAAGATCTTAACCATTGGTGTAACCTACCTCCCGCTGAAAACTCACAAATGGTCAAAGCCAGCATTAAATGCAATGGTACAATTTACTATGCCTTTTATATATGGTAGAATTTAATCGTTGTTGTTTTAACTCTATCCATGTCTCAGGTCATGTAGCACGCGGTTATGTCCCTACCAATGACACATAGGGTGACCACACTATAGTCACGTATATAATGAAAGTCGTTGATGAATGGGAGGTTTTATCAGGAACAACATGTGGTAAAAACGTGTAAAATGATCCTATTAATGTAACATATAAGATCTTGATCTGACTAGACCAAGCGAATAACATCAAAGTGTACAACGCAAAACATCTGCACTAATTCATGCATTTATTTCCCTAGGTACACATTCACTAACATATAGACAAATATATGTATGTATGTATATATGTATGTATGCTTGTATGCATATACGTATGAATGCTTGTACGTAGGTATGTATGTAGGTAGGTTGGTAGGTAGGTAGGTAGGTAAATCAGTAAGTAGCTAGGCAGATTGGTAGGTAAGTAGGTAGGTACATCCATGCTGTTATTTACGTAAGCAGCAGAGTGTGTGAACAGACCAACTTTTCAAGCAAAAATAAGGCTTCTACGGAACCGAAATTATTTAACAAAATGCAGAGAGTGTGAACAGACCAACTTTTCAGGCAAAATATTTCGTAAGCGATTCGTTACAAAAACCGAAACAAAAAAAAATCTTACGATGATAGTTTGCCAATCTAGTTTCACAATAAATGACTGCGACATCCTAATCTTACAATTTTTTATTTCGTAAGCGTTTCGTTACAAAAACCGAAACAAAAAAAAATCTTACGATGATAGTTTGCCAATCTAGTTTCACAATACACGGCTGTGACACTGAGACATCCCAAGGCAACGTTGTAAGCGGTCGTGAAATGAAAAATAATAATCTTACAACCTTTTTGCCATATAGTTGGCGTTCACACTCTCTGCTGCTATGCGCTAACTAAATATTTGATCAAGTCCGATACGATATCTTGTCCGAGAGTCTGCTAAATTTATCGTTATAAATCCGTATGGGGTGGTTCTAGCCATACTAAAGAAATTTTTAAATTTATTAAAATCCATATCACCGTCACACCAGTAATTAAAAATATTTTGTAATGTGTATTTTCCAGTACCGTTAAATACGCATACTAAATTGCAATTTTCTCTTATTATACTTGGAATCTGTGCGTATTTTTGAGTAACATATATCACATCTATGTTTTTATGTCTGCCTCGGGAAAATATTCTAGCAGGATTTGTTTGTCTTTCCAACATAACATCATCATATACGACTAAATTGTTAATACTTCCATCAATATCATCAATACTAGGTGCCTCTTCGATATCGGTTATAAACTCAATGATATCATCGCCGTTAATTTCTCGCGCGGCATCATTAAAATCTTTTAACACTTCATAACATCGTTGATCGTCTACACTCGGAGCAATCATGTACAATTTATCCCACTTCATCCATCTCGTTATCAAATTAAGTAGCAATTGTGTTTTACCACTTCCAGACGGTCCGATGATAATCGCGCGAATAGAATCTGGTAACATTGCATGATGTTTAATAGGTTTTCGTTGTCGAGTAGCTGAATAATCAATTACATTCATAACTGTTATATATAAATTATGGATCTATATTGTGTGAAGTGTAGGACACGTACTGGCACAAATGACTTGACGACGATTACAACGAAAAATAATCGATCAGCGCTTTCTGGTAAATGCGTACAATGTAGTACGAAAAAATTTAGATTTACTTCCACGAAACCTTTAAAAAAAAACGAGGAGGTGATATTGCAGCCAAATTGACAAAACTCCCAGGAACACCGTGGGCAAAGTATCCAGGAGAAAAGCACCTTCCAGGATATAGCTACTGTGGACCGGGAACACGATTAGATATCAGACTTGATGATCAAAATCAACCCCGACCCGGCGAGTATCCAATAAACGCTATTGATAAGGCGTGTCATGTTCATGATGTCGCTTATAAAAGCAGTAATCTTCAACACAGACATCTTGCAGATGTAAAATTAATTCATGCGTTAAATGCTATTCCTGATAAATCCTTCAAAGAAAAGTTGGCTTCTTGGTTGGTAAAATCTGCTATGAAGGGTAAATTGATGTTAGGTGCTGGATAATTAATAATATGGAATCTATTTATTATTCTCCGAGAGGATACTGGAGAGGTTACGCAGCAATTAATAAACTCGCTAGCGCATCAAAGGTGAAAAAAACTACAGCGGCAAACTGGTTATCTAAACAAGCAATATGGCAAATTTATCTACCAGCGCCTAAACAAATTAACTACTCGCATTTTGATGTTACAACACCTAATGAAGTTCATCAAGCTGATATACTATTTCTGCCGCATGACAACGGTTACAAATACGCGTTAACGTTAGTTGATATTGCGAGTAGATACAAACAAGCAGAACCGTTAAGGACAAAATCATCTACTGAAGTAGCTTCTGCATTTGAGAGGATTTATCGACGAGGTCCTCTGCGCTGGCCAAATCTGTTACAAGTTGATCCCGGCAAGGAATTTCAAGGCGCTGTTTTAACAACGATGAAACATCATAATGTCGCTACCAGACGAGGACACACTGCGCTACATCGCGATCAGGCAATTGTTGAACGGTTTAATCGGACACTTGCTGAGCGGTTATTTGGATATCAATACGCCAAAGAATTCATTCAAGAAAAGCGATCCCGTGAATGGGTCAAGAGATTACCAGGTGTAGTTACCGCAATCAATAATGAGATTACTAGAACAATTAATATGAAACCTGTCAACGCTATTAAAAAGAAGTATATACCCGTACAACCACAAAAAGATTTCTCTAGAAACACAAGTGTTTCCAACGCTAGCGTTTCCGAACCAATTCTTGGTAGTAATGTCATTGTAAGGTACTTATACGAACCAGGAGAGCTTGAGGGTGGTAAAAAAAGAGCTACTGATCCTATTTGGAGTGTCACTACGCATAATATATTCGGCATAACACGATCTACGGGTAGACCTCCAATCTATAGACTGGATTCAACTGCTCCTCAGCGGGGTTTTACACGCGAACAATTACAAGTGATTCCTGAGGATACTCAATTACCACCGCGTGGTCTTAATTAGCACCCAGGGTGCTGTCACCCCGGCGTCTATTACACTCAAGACAGGTCAACATCACATTGTTTCTGACATGACCGAGATTGTTATTTTTTCTGTCTACGGTGAATTGGCGAGGATCTTTATCCGAATACTGCCAACGCATTATACAATTGCAACTCGCGCAGTAATTATTTTGTTGTTGCTTCAAAGTGATTATTAATTCAGCATCAATGTCAAATTCTCGTTTATTTTTTTTATCCTGTTGTTTATAGCCAGAGAGTTTTTTTCTGATTATATCACCAGTGATAATATCGTTACCAATGATTTCATCGTCAACAACAATTCTTCGAAGTTGGTTTATTCGCCGTACTCTCGATACTGCTAGATAAACTAAATTTGACCACTCAATGCGATTATCTACTATCCAAAGAGTTGTATCGGATATAGTCAATCCCTGTGAAGAGTGTATTGTTGCTGCATAACCTAGCGTCCACGGGGATTTATCAGAGTTCCCCAATGCATCTTCGACGACGCTGATATCAACCAACACAATATCATTTAATACTAAATTCTGCTTTTGTTGTTGTCCAGGAATGTCAACGTCGATATTCTGCTTTCGTGTATCCTTAGGTCTATAACAGAGTGGTACTGGAAGCAAATTTTTCTTTATGTAGCGCAAACAACTTCATCTGAAGTGCGTCTCTGACTATTTTTCTACTCGCGATTATTAAATCATTTGGCTTCCACATTTCCCAAAAATCATTCATGGGAGTTTCAGAGATTATTTCACGCGCTATTTCACATTGGATTTTATCCGGTTGTAATCTAATTAGCGCTTTGAACTTGCGTAATTGTTCATCAAGTGATCTATGGTCGGTATTAATCTCTTCATAATAGTCTACAAAACCCTTTAACCATTCATGTGGAGATCCACCAACAAATGGCTGCGGTTGGCCGTGATCCCCGCACATGACGACTTTTGTATTTTTTGTCAATAACCATGATAGAAATGTCTGTAATACTGTCAACGATACCGTGCATATTTCATCCCAGATTATTATTTCAGGAATAAATGTATCGCCCATTCGATCAGGAGTCCATGTATCGCCTTTCCATCGAAAGAAGCTGTGATAAGTACAGGCTTTTACTCCACGCGCTATCATCTCTCTGGCAAGTCTGTGAGTTGGTGTTAGCACAATCATGTTAGAAACGCTAGCGTTTCCACGACGAAATAACTCAATTACCCGAGTTGTCTTTCCTGATCCACCACAGCCGTTTAAATAAACTGTCTTGTATCTACAAATCGGATCTGATACGGGCGGTGCAGTAGAAAATTCTGATTGAATCTCTGAGATATTATGGTTACTTTTCAAGTATTTATCATCCATAGTAACGTCTGCGGATTTACAATACTCATGTAGTGTTTCTTTTTTAAACCTCCAATTTCCCCACGCTTCCTTAGGATCTGTGAATTTAGCTACATCTGATTTGTATTTCTCATGGATATACATCGAATCAGTAGCTACTCTAACCGCGGTATTAGGAAATCTATTTATCATCGAGAATAGATTAATACAAGAATAGGCTAGCATAGAACTTCTCAAATGTGTGTATTGACAACTTTTTCCATCACAGTAGGTAACAACCGTACCTAGTTTCTTACCATTTCGAAGGACATCATCTACCCAAACATTATTAGTTCCGCTCGCAGATTTGTAAGCTTCCTCATCTAATTCCCCTGATAGAAAAGCGTTCTTACGGGTTACAAATTTCCCTTTTTTTATTAAATCAGATATTATGAAATTGTATTCTTCATCGTCTATGATTAATCTCGAAGAGTATTTTGCATTATCAAATCTTCCACCTTGAGTGAATTTACCGATTATTTTTCGTCCGAGATCTTTAGCCTCTCTATTACTACCTTCGAATAATTTCTTAGACCAATCTATGATTTGTTCCTCGCTGAAATTCTTCGAATTTCCATCTAGAAATTGTTTTCGTTGTTCGTTAATTATTTTTTCTAGATCGGGTTTTGGTAACCAAACATCTTTCTGAGCGTTATAACAAATAATCGCTTCACTGACAATTAACGATATTAGCATACCACAATCGATCATATACCGCAATAGCACAATTGGCATCCACGCTTTTTCATACATATGTCTACCAAGCCAAAGATAACTACACGGATGTAACCCTGTAGCTAATTCGAATGATATCACACGAGCAAACCCGGTTAAATCAAAATTAGAACTGCTAGCAGTTCCGGGTAATGGACCATTAATCGCAACACGAGTCATTTCATGTGTGGGGTGTCCAAATCGTTTGAAGTACTCAGAGCATTCTCCATACCCGAGAAAACTTCCAGGATAACACGCGGATATATCAATTGAAATCATACCATCACGTGAGTATTTCGTAATCCACAATCCTCCATGACCTAATTCGACGCAACTCAACTTCACGTCCTCGAGAAAATTATTTCGTGTTGGGCGCCATGAATTCTTTTCTCGTGCGAAGTGAGCTACCACTGATGGAATTGTGAAGCTATCCGTAATTAGTTTTTCTACAGTAGAAACACTAGTGTTTCCTTCCATATACTCATTAGCGATTTTTTTCATTCTAGTATCTAATTCTTCAGTTCGATATAATTCACCATTTGGTTTTACAAACTGATCAAATCCTATTTCCGGATGATCATTACTACTGAGTAACCATACTGACACAGGGTCGTCTTTGGTTAACGCGTGAATAGCATCAAATAATTTCTCTTCATAGAAACCATCCTTAGAAAATTCTTTAGATATATATCGAACAGTTCTTTCTCGTGGAAATATATTTACCGCTGGTGTCCACGCGTGTTTGTTATGATCAATAATTTCAATTGGAGCTCCTCGCGATTGATATTTCGGTTCGTATAATACTTCTCCGGTTATCGTTGCTACCGATATTGGAAATTTTAATAATGCTTCTAATTTAGCTATATCGGAAATCCTTGCTCCATGTTGATTCACTGTTAGTTCCCATTCGGTTATTTTTTTTCTTCGTAGATCAGTTAATTTGTTTCCTCGGAGGGAATTTGTAAAGTGTTCTATTACCCGTGTTGCTACACAATTTAATGACGACGACTCTTTCACAGGTGCTAGTTTTGCAATACTTGGCTTATCATTTAGCTGATATATTCCGTAAACAACTGCTGTTACAGGGTAAGATTTCTCATAGTATGGTCTATCAATTCCAGTTAGAATTCCTGGTTTGGAATCTCTACTCACAGTAACAAATTTTTTATCCTTGAGGATTGGTTCAAATTTATCTCTGATAATCCATACACCTTCCTCTTCGATAATGAATTTTATTCTAAAAAAATACCTCTGCAGAAATCCCTTGGATTTCTGGCCAATGTGTGAAAGTATCTCAGCAGCTCTTGTATCGTTCATAGTAGCATCAATTACGGGTACATTGACACCAACAACATCAAAGATGTTGTTGATAATTCGAAATGTCGACCACGCATGAGATGCTCCATCACGCTTAAATTCATTAAAACAGTAGCTGATTTTACTCAGCAGTGGTTTGTCATCTATTAGACTTTTAGGTATATCAGAGATTCTATCGAGATTAAATCTAGCATTTTTCCAAGGCTTAATTTTCGATAATCTCTTGAATTCCTTCATATTATAATTAAAACAAGTATTTAAATAAGAAAATTTTTATATAATGAATCATTGCAAATGGCTTATGATTGGATCAAAGACTCCGTGTAACAAATCATGCAGAAATGAATTCTGTGGGTATCATATGCAGAGTGTAAGAAACGGTTCGGAGGGACCTCTACCATGCTTGCATTGTGGGGTAGGTGTAAGAGGCAAGTCGCAGTTATGCGTAAATTGCGGGGGTAAGCGTTATAGAGAGTTAAAACGTTATTATGACAAGCGAAGAATCAAAAATCCTAACGACGTCAATGACGGCAAAATCATAAAAACTACGGCTGACTATATAAAAAGATTTGTCAATGTTATAATTCAGCCAATTAACGAATTAGACAAATAGATATATTATATATAAATGAGCCAAGAATTTCAAAGACATCCTGTTATTAAAAATTACGAAGCTTCTCGTGATGGTGTTGTCAGACATTGTAAAAATAGGAAATCTGTTGGTGTTGTGAATAATCAAGGGTATTTGATATTTGGTGCTGGAGGGAAAATACATCTTAATGATCGTTTCGTTTATGAAGTGTTTAATGGATCAATCAAGGATGGCCTTGTTATTGATCATATTGATGGTATTAGGACACATAATTCTTTGAATAATTTACGAGCTGTTACACAAAGTGAGAATACTGCATCTGGAAATACTGGTACTTGTAAATCAATTGGGAAGAGACCAGTAAGATCGTTTAATACTGACAACAAGGAGATGGTATTTCAATCAATGTCAGAAGCTGGTAAGTATTTCGATATTACCCCCCCCCCCCCTCGGTACAAAAAGTAGCAGAGGGGGTTTATAAGACCGCTTTTTCAAAGCGTTTTAAAAACAAAATTCAGTTTATTTATGTGGGGAGATAACTCCGTTAGGTATAACGCGTGTGAAATCCGTAGGATTTCCACCAATGACAGAGTTACGGATCTTAAACACAGTCATTGATTTTGATTGGCTGTTATAATTAAATAAATCTGAACAAAACACAATCAATTTTGTCTTTTTTCAAGTATTAACAGAACTGTTTCATATACACGTCGTATTTAAACATTTTTTTTAGTGTCTGTTTCAAGTATTATATGTGTTTTCAACGTTGTCAGTGATCGCTAATAAACAAACAAATAATTACAATCACTACACCTCTTTTATATCACCTCGTCGTAATGAGTGTATATATACAAATTCGTCTTTATTATAATTGGACATTTAGCCGAAATTCAAGTGTAAACAAAACCACACCGTCACACGTGGTATGAACGTTATTATTGACATTCAAAACCAAAGTTTTGATTTTGCGGTTTTGGTTTACACTTGAATGTAGAATAGCCCGCGTCATCCATTGTCATTGAAAATCAATTCATTCACCTATAATCTATTGTTGTACCGTCCTATGTGTATATAACCGCCTACCACACTAGATCAGGGGTTATTGTGCCGTCGTCATTCATTATATTGTATATAATCATAATCACCTATAATCTATTGTTGTACCGTCCTATGTGTATATAACCGCCTACCACACTAGATCAGGGGTTTATTGTGCCGTCGTCATTCATTGTATATAATCATAATCACCTATAATCGCATTAAGCTTCTGGGTATACTAAGATGCTCAACACCTTAGTGTATCCAGAATTCATTTTGAACAAATATATTTTTATATATATATGAATCTTGAAAATCTCAAATTGATTATTATTGAAATCAACAAGCTTAAGGATCAAAATATAAAATTATGTTCAGGTTTGGATTGTGATCAAATTATGACCGATTTCGAGGATATACAATTTGCAGAACAGACTGGAAAATACGTCCTATCTAAGAAATATTTTTTAATTAAGAATATCCAAAAGCTTATACGTGAGAGCTTAGTCAATACGGAAGATATTAATGTATTCGTACCATTATGTAGCATCGTTGAACGTGTACGAAAGCAATTAGGATTAGAATATGAACAAAAGAGACTTATTAATTGTAAAGTGAGACAATTAAAAATGTTGATGGAAAACTCTCAATAAAAATTCGTAGAATTTTGGATTTTGAGGAGCTCCACGCGTAGAGACACACACTACCTATGAGGAAGTAAAATTATGTGTGTGACCCAGTACAATAACAAGGAAGTATAACAAGTTAGTGTATAATTTAGTGATTTTTTTTTTTACTTTGAAAATCGAAGATGGAAACTCAAAGAGTTTCAATTTGACAATAGTGATACTCTTTTAATAATGATAGGACAATCATTGACCACACGTAACACTAAAGAACGACTTGAAGCTCTTAAGAAAATATTACCCCTTCGTGATCGTATACGTGAAAAACTTCAACAGCGGCAATTACTTCAGACTGATTTTACAGAGGATACAGAACAACTCTTCAAACCTATTTTTAGTGCAACTGAGGGTGTGAAAACAGCTACTGAACGGGCGATATATGGAGATGTCCCTGAAGAAGGAAAACGAATAGAGAGGCCTCTTCTTGGTGAACTTGAAAAAATAGCAATCGAAACTGGACAAACAAAACAGGCTGTACAAAAACTTTCAAGTGATATGGCAACTCAGATGGAAATACAACGACAAAGTGGTATTGATGTCGGTGATGAATTGCCACTTGAATCAAAAAGAACAGTAGAGGGTTTACGGGAGAGATTTAACGAGGCGGGGATAGCAGAAATTGATAACACTAAACAAGTAGATATTCCTGTGTTTGTTGTTACGAGTTATGAAAAAAGAAAAAAAATGTTGAAAAAAGAGTATCATAAGTATATTAAGGATTTACAACATTACGCTGATGTGATTTACAAAATAAAAACTGGGAAAAGTCAAATTAAAACAGATAGTGCATCATACATTAAATATATGGAAATAGTGGGTAATGTATACAATCAATATGAAGAACTAAAACAACAACAAAAACCACAAAAATTACAGCGGCGGAAACATCCCTCGAAGAAAATATCCTTCTCACCTAAAAAATCAAAACCCAGTTCAGAAATAGATACACAAGGTGCAACGGGTGTTAATACAGAACTTCAGGATTTTTTAAAATCCCTTCAAGATGAGGGATCTTCAGGAAAAGGATATTCAAGTGGTAGTGGTTTAGTTGGAAACACAAGTAGAAACGCTAGCGTTTCTGGAAATACAAGTATTTCTTGCCCTGGTAATATTCTTGGTGATATAGCACGATTAGAAGTACTCGTAGGAGGAAAACGAGCCGGAAATAATTCACCAGAAATAATTAATGAAGCCGCTGATATCTGTAGGAGGTTATTTCAAGGTGGTATCATGGATATCAGCACATATCGAGATTTTATTGAAGAGCTAGTAGAAAATTCTTTGGATTCTCACGGTTATCATAGTGATTAATCACCAGAAATTCATAGGATTTCCCGATTAGATAAATATCATTTGGAAATGCTTTAGCATTTCTATATAGAGAATGATCATACACTACAACCATGATAAACCAACTAGCGTCTACGTGGTAAACTCACGATTACAATAATACCAAGCATACTATGGAGATGGTCTCGGTAATACTATAATGGGATTATTTTCAAGAATGGCTCCAAAAGTGGCTCCGTTTGCAAAACAATTATCAATGAAAGCAATTGATGTTATCCGAGATAAGGGTATTAATACTATTGGTGATCTTGCCGGGAAGGCGTTTTCAGCTGCTAAGGATAAATTAACAGCGTTAGTGAAATCACGAAGATTTTCAAAACCTAGAAACATTAACGCAAGCGTTTTACCATCTACCACGGTAATGCCTGCTAGTGTTAGTAAGATTATAAATAATGCAGTAGATGAAAAACTACAGTCAATGATTCAGGATAATATAACAGCAAATATGATAGCGGGAAGTGGTTTTAAGAAATTTCGACAGAAACGTTAGAAATATTTATTTGAACAGGATTTCCAATTATTATAGTTATTGTAGAAATGCTAGCATTTCTTACGGTAGCGTTTCTAATGCTAACATCAGAATCAGAATCACTTGTATCAGAATCACTTGTGATTCTACTTACGCTATCTTCATTATCATCAGCATTTTCAGATATTTTCATCATCATTATTAAATACACCCAACTAAATAATTAGTTTATAAAAATTATTTTTATATTATAAAATATTTATTTTTTGCTAATTTTGTTAGATTTTTTACTTTTTTTACTCATTTTTCTAGTGTTTTTACTCATTTTTCTAGTGTTTTTATGCAATTCATCGACAAAATTTCATGAAAATCGAGGATGAAAATCCAAGGAATTCATTTAGAGAAAATCGATTTTGATCAGATTTTTTATCCTGTGAGGCTAAAATTATGTTGTTTCATCGAATTTTCGATGTTTTTTTTATTGATTTTGTATTGTTTTTTGGCTAATCCGTCGACATAATTTCATGAAATCGATTTTCTCTAAATGAATTCCTGGGGTTTTCATATGAAACTATTTTAAAATAATTTCAAAATTCTTTCAGAATTTTTGATTTAGACCATCGGATATATAATAAAAATGTTCAAACAAAACCCTGATGTTGCATTTGACATGGAAGCCCCAGTGCTTAAAGATACTTCTGTACGCGATTATCAATTTTTTGCTTATCACGCAGTACAACCTGATCTTCGTGGAAGAATTGAACTTCAAGTTCATGATACCAGTAAATACTTTTTACCCGCTGAAGCTTTTATTGAAGTTGAAGGTGAACTTGTAACAGATGTTGTAGCTAATACACCATATGCAGCTAATATCCAAGTCGGTTTTGTCAATAATGGTATCATGGCATTATTTGAAAGTGCTAGATATCTCATTGATGGAAAAGAAATCGAATCTATTGAACGTGAAGTTGATGTAGCAACAACAATACTAGGGCTAGCAAGATACTCTGACGATTATACAAGATCGGCCGGTCCATCTATGATGTTTGCAAAGGATGTTAAAAATACAGCGGGTAAAAATCCATTTGTTATAAGACAACCAAAGGATCGTGCTGCTAATCCTGTTAATTTTGTTGCTGGTGCTGCTGGTGGTATCGAGGATATGATTATAAATAATGATGAGAATTTCAATCTAGGAGCTGCAACAAGAATAGCAACATTACAAGGAGATCGTCGACGATTTTCATGTGCGATTCCGCTCCATCATATATTTGGATTTTGTAGAAACGTCAGAAAAGTTATTTATGGAGTAAAGCATACTGTAGCACTAGTGAGAAAGGGTGATGATAATAATGCAATCTGGCGTATTGGCGGTGCTGCGGGTAAAGTAATTTTATCAAAACTATCACTATGGATGCCAGTGTTGACTCCATCATTGTCAGTAGAACCGCGGTTGCTATCATTTATGGATCAAGGGGGAAAGAGATTATTAAGCTGGTTGACAACGTCCACAGATACCATGGATTCTAATATTGATGGTACACTTACATGGCATTTGGCAGCACGACAGGGTGTTTCAGCTCCACGGCATATTTTTATTGCTCTACAGGATAAAGCGCGATTGGATAATCAAGAAAGTTCCCATATGATATTTGATCAAATCGGATGTAATGAAGTTTCACTAAAAATAAACGGACAACAAGAACCATCAGATGATATACAACTTAACTATGAAAATAACCACATTGCACGAGTTTATCATCGATTGCTATCATTTATGGGACGTGATCAAAATGTAGATATTGGTCTACAAATATCACAATTGGATTTTAAAGGTCTGTATCCGATTTATTACTTTTCCCTAGAACATCTTGACTTGATGAAACAGTCTGTAGTTGATATACACTTCCGAGCTCGTGTAACCCGTCCTGCTGGTATTGTTAATTATAGAGCGGTTGCTGTTATTCTTAGTGATAAATCAATGATACTTGAAGGTGTTGGTGGACGAATGAGATTGGTAGATGCACCAGTAGAAAATCTATAATTGAATTTAGAAATGTTTGCATTGAAAATTGCAAAGCAATTTGAATTTAGAATCAATCTATTTTGTATAATGTCGTATAGTAATATCAATGTCACATTGACACCTGGTCAAATAAAAAAATTACAATCTAAATCAGCTAAACAATGCGGAACCACAATAACGCTGAAACCTAATCAAATGAATGGCGGAGGAAATAAACTATCGCTAACAAAAACTCAGGTTAATCATTTTAATAAAGCGCTGAAAGAAAAAAAAGGGAGTTCAGGTTACTCTTTCTACGAGCGCGATTATAAACATGGAAAAGACTGGTGGTATATTCCCGTTGTTAGGGTTGATTCCAGGATTGATTGCCGCAGCGGCCCCAGCGGTGGCGAAGGCGGCAGCGTTAGGAGCCATTGGTACAGCGGCTGGAATGGCATTGAAAAAGGCAACTGGGAAGGGTTATAAAAAAGGAAAGGGTCTAAGACTACCAGGAACCCCGTATTCATGGTACAGCGGAAAGGGTCTTCGAATTCCAGGAACGATCTGATAGTTCCTATGTCCAATTTTGATTTAATTGATACCGCTAAAAAACTCGCGATTAAAAATTTCAAAGGTGTTTTTATGAAAGATCAGTTACCGGCACAACCAAATCACGTTGAAACCGGTATTATTAATCTAGATAACAGCGATGGACCTGGAACTCACTGGGTTGCATACGCGATTGATCCACGCGGGATTATTTATTTTGACTCATATGGACTAGCGCCGCCGAAAGAATTTATCAATTATATTAAGAAATTTAAAAGATTTCCAATTTGGTATTCCACGTTACCAACACAAACAATGCTTGACCCACCCATATGTGGCAATGAAGTATTAAATGTACTTGATGCTATTTCAAAGGAATCTTTAAAACCACCTCATGTAGTAGTGAATGAGTATACTAGCGGTCGTTGGATTAAAAAATCTTTTTAGATTTTAGATGATAAAAACATTTCTATAATAACAATGATTGATATTTGGGGAAGACCTTTATCATCACTGAAAAAACCTGATGATAGAGTTGAAACTCTTGATAATAAAGATATTAAAAAAATAATCGAAGATGAAATATCTGAAATATTGAACCTAGCATATATTGATCCTGGTGAAATAGTTGTATTTCAAGATCGTCAGGGTAAATTAAAAAGTAGTAATATTTCTCTTAATGATATTTTGGTTAAACAACGAGACGCAGCAGAGGATACTATCGCGTTATTTTCTGATGGGGGTAAACTCAAACCAGGTGTACTTGTTTCAACAATTACGGATAAACTAACAACAGTCGATAACACGGCGAATTCATTGAAATCACTCAATGATAAGTATGATGATCATATAGTTGTATTTAACCAGTTTTCTGAATTACAAATAAATACAATTGACAAAATTGACAAACCCCTGCTAGAATTTTTTGGAAATCCACCAGTGACCACACCAAAACTCACCACAATAAAAGATTCTTTGTTGGAACTAGCAACTCTTCAAACTGAATATGAAAAACACGTGAGACAGTTTTCAACGCTCCGTAAAAACATCATTGAAAAATTTATCGGAACCCCATTTGATAAAATCGAAATAACCCTTCCTGAGATTAAAAAATCCCTTGATGAGCTTAAAACATTCAATAATGCAATAAGGGATGATGCAACGAGGATGATAAGCGTTGTTGAAAAAGTAAAAATTCCTCATGATAAATCTATCGTCAACAACATTGTATACACGATTCAACACGGTTCATTTATGTGGACTTCCACAAATAACATTTTAAACATAACCGCAGCAGTCAATGGTATTTATCGATTAACAATAGTATCACCGACTCAATTCAATATATCATCAAGTAGTTCATCTGGAGTCAATAATACGATATCAACGATCATCGACAAGGATACAACTGAACAATTCACGATAACGACTACAGATAGAAATCTAGCCAGGGTTTCAGTAACGTGGTACGTAGAATTCGTAGTGGATTTAAGTAAACAATTAAATTGAAAAAGCTAGTAATTGAAAACACTAGTGTTTTTAAAATAAAATGACGATTCCTTCAGTGTATCAGTATCGCTATGATCAAGTCAGAGAATTTCAAACTAAACTTAGCTCTCTCTGTGAGGAGTATCAAATAAAAATAAAAAAATACCAACGAAGAATAACCGCGGTTGATATCACCGTGTACTCGGTGTCAGGAGTAATCACTGCTGCTGGGATAATACTATCTTCAGTTACAATGATTGCTCCGGTCGTAGTTCCAATCGCTATTTCCGCGTTGGCTACAATTGCGGGTATATTAACTGGGATCACAAAAAAACTATCATCGTGTAGCCAGAGTAAACTACATAATTATGTAATTAAATTTCACATTGCATCTGCCGGTTACTCGCAATTATCCTCGTTAATATCATCATCACTCGATGACACAACAATATCAGATAGTGAATTTTCAACGATGGCTCAATTATATAAATCAATAATGCTAAAATTAGAGAGGGATAATAATAATAATGTCGTCGCAAGAACTACTTCAACAAATAGTAACAAATACAACACCAGTGAAAACAAGAATGATATCAGTAACCTCAACACGTCCCGAATTCAGTTTCAATTTCCCGATTCCCGTTTCGGTGAACGAGATCGCGCTAGCAAAACTACGAGTATATCATAGCTGGCCCAATATCAGATCAGTAGTATTTGGTGGTCAACAACCAAATAATTCCTTGGTATTCGCGTGGAAAAATCGTGAAGACGGAACCCCAGACTGGAACATTGTCTCGTTACCAACTGGGTCATACCAAATCGAACAGATCAACGCTGAATTTCAACGCAGAATAAAATCTCTCACTGGAAAAGAATCAAAAATCGCTATAACAGTTCATGAACCAACATTATCATCTGCTATCGAGATAAATACAGAAGGATACGTTGTAGATATTTATCAGAGTTCTATAAGATCAGTGTTAGGATGGCCTGAATTACCACCGGATAACTCGCGAGAAAATTCGAAGGATTTTCCACCCGAACCTAAAATATCCGATTATATCACCAACAAAATAAAACCCGTCAATGAAGTCAAGAGTTATCAAGATTATGCTCCCAATAAGTTCTTAAATAAAAAATTTTTTGGATCAATCTACTTCCCTATCATCAACGGAAATTTCACAGCAATGAATAATGATTTTTCACTACTGCTAATATCTCTTAAATCCGGCTCTCTCACTAAAGACGAGTTTATCAGCATCGTAGAAACAGGTAATAAAATCATCTATGATATGAAAATATTTCACTCGATAATTATTCAAGAAGTATTAAATGAAGAGATATTACATGATAAGTTTGCGGATCTATACAATATTAATAAACGGAGATTAAAGATTTTAAAATCCCTGGATATAATCCGGATAAACTAAAGAAACAACTTGACGATGCTATTGATATTGGGTTCAAAAGAATCCACGATAATTGGAAAAAATCGAAGAATCCTACAGCAAATATTCTGAAATTTAATAATGATCCAGAAGGCGGCGGTAGACATATTGCTCCGAACAATGTGAATATTTCAACGGTGATTGCGCTCAATTTAGTATGTGACGTTATCGAAGGAAGCTATCAAATAGATCTCGAGAGATCAAATCAAGCGCAACAAGGATATATTTTATACTCTTTTGCACCAACAGCTCCTCCAGGATTTCTAATTATTGAAGAACCAACTAATCCAATCTATATGCAATGTCATAATAATTTTTTAACGAGAATTAATTTCAAACTCACCGACCAACATAATAATTTGATTGATCTACGAGGTGAAGTTTTGCAAATTATTTTATTTGTGAAATCTTAAGGATTTTCATCGCAAAAAAAATTGTTAGCGCATTAGCAGCAGAGAGTGTACACGCCAACTATATGGCAAAAAGGTTGTAAGATTATTATTTTTCATTTCACGACCGCTTACAACGTTGCCTTGGGATGTCTCAGTGTCACAGCCGTGTATTGTGAAACTAGATTGGCAAACTATCATCGTAAGATTTTTTTTTGTTTCGGTTTTTGTAACGAAACGCTTACGAAATAAAAAATTGTAAGATTAGGATGTCGCAGTCATGTATTGTGAAACTAGATTGGCAAACTATCATCGTAAGATTTTTTTTTGTTTCGGTTTTTGTAACGAATCGCTTACGAAATATTTTGCCTGAAAAGTTGGTCTGTTCACACTCTCTGCATTTTGTTAAATAATTTCGGTTCCGTAGAAGCCTTATTTTTGCTTGAAAAGTTGGTCTGTTCACACACTCTGCTGCTACGTATGTATGTATGTGTGTATGTGTGTATGTATGTATGTATGTATGTATGTATGCATGCATGTATGTATGTATGTATGTATGTATGTATGTATGTATGTATGTATGTATGTATGTATGTATGTATGTATGTATGTATGTATGTATGTATGTATGTATGTATGTATGTATGTATGTATGTATGTATGTATGTATGTATGTATGTATGTATGTATGTATGTATGTATGTAGGTAGGTTTGTATGTATGTATGTATGTATGTATGTATGTATGTATGTATGTATGTATGTATGTATGTATGTATGTATGTATGTATGTATGTATGTATGTATGTATGTATGTATGTATGTATGTATGTGTGTGTGTGTGTGTGTTGTGTGTGTGTATGTATGTATGTATGTATGTATGTATGTATGTATGTATGTATGTATGTATGTATGTATGTATGTATGTATGTATGTATGTATGTATGTATGGATGGATGGATGGATGGATGGATGGATGGATGGATGGATGGATGGATGGATGGATGGATGGATGGATGGATGGATGGATGGATGGATGGATGGATGTATGTACGGGTGGATGTATGTATAATATATGCATGCATGCATGCATGTATAATATATGGATGGATGGATGGATCTGTTTCCTCTGATTTGATCATGACTTTGTCATCGAAGTCTTTGAATGTTGAATGTCTACGTCCTGCAATGGTATCAAATACTTACATATCTTTAGTTGTTGATATTTCAAATTTTTTTATTTACATAATATGAAAAAGAAAAAGCGAATAACTTGTAATATCGTCGTATCATTGAAAGAGTTATTTCCCTTTGGCTTGACGATATAGTTTGTTTGATTATACTTGTTAAAATAGCTTCAATAAATAGTTTATTGTATCTTCAACATTCACCTCTATATTTCCTTGTGCGTCAGGTACACGGGTATTATAAGAATAATATAGATAATCTGCTCTAATTCATCCTTGAGAAATGGCGTGTAAATGTCAAATGCTGGAACGGATACACGTTTAAAATTTTTTAATAATAATAATCATAATAATAATAATAATAATAATAATAATAATAATAATAATAATAATAATAATAAAAATAATGATAATAATAATAATAATAATAATAATGATAATAATAATAATAATAATAATAATAATAATAATAATAATAATAATAATAATAATAACAAAAATAATAATAATAATGAGGACTTTGTATAGCGCCTAATCTTTCGAAGCTCTAAGCGCTATACACCATCAATAATCATATGGCTGCACTACAGAACAACAAATGACAAAACCAATGAAATTGGAAAACATTAAAACATGCTGAAAACATATAAGATGCAAAACATGATTAGGTCTCTAAGTTTGTCCCTGCAGTCGAAACAGGTGAGTCTTAAGAGAACTCTTAAAAGGGACTACTGTGTCTTTGTGTCTAATTTCAATGTGCAATGCGTTCCACGTCGCCTTGTCCTGGTGTGCAAAGGAACGTGGTACATATGACAGTGCTTTCACCTTGGGAACAATGAGTATACGATTATCAGAAATAGAGCGTAAGGATCTAGCTGGTGTATAAACATGGGTGAGGCTGGATAGGTATGTTGGATTTGAGTCTGTCATTGAAACATAGCACATAGAACAAATTCTGGTTTTCATTCTGTATCAAATTGATAATCAATGTAGGGTACAGAGCAGTGGTGGGGTGTGCTCTGATCGAGGTACTCTGAAGATGATCAGTGCAGCTGTCTTTTGAACTTTTTGAAGTTTCTGGAGTAAATATTGTGACGAACCAGACAGAATTGAATTACAATAGTCCAGGCATGAAAGTACTAATGAATACACAAGTGTTTTAGTGGCATCAACTGAAAGATATTTACGAATGGAACTGATGCGTCTCAATTCAAGATATGCAGCCTTGCATATGTTCATGACATGTTGGTGCAATGTGCGAGTACTGTCTAGAGTAACGCCTAGGTTCCGTACTGACTATGCGAATTTAATGTTGGTGTTGCTGATATTTATTGTATGAGGTAAAGGATGTGAATATATCTTTGTGCTGTGATCAGAATAGCCTCAGTTTTATCATCTTTCGTCTGCAGTTTGTTACATTTCATCCATGGTTTCACATCAGAAATACACTTCACTACTCCATGGATGGTAGCATCAACTTCAGTTGGGTGGCTAGACTTGTATATTTGGGTGTCACCAGCATACAATTGGTGCGACACTGGGTGATGATCTATAACACTTGAGAGCAGCTGAATATACAAAATGAAGAGAATAGGTCCAGGAACAGATCCTTGTTGAATACCACAACATACGTCAACTGGGCTGGAGTGTATTACATTTGCAGATATAATTTGCGTCCTGTTGACTAAGTAGGACTTGAACCACTTTAAGGCTATATTCTGAATGCCAAATACATGCAGGAGACGGTGAAGTAATATATCATGGTCTATTGTGTCGAATGATGCAGATAAATCCAGGAGATTGAGGACTGTAATCTTTCCACTATCCAAAGCAGAGAATGTCACTAAATACTTTCAGAAGAGTAGTTTCCGTACTGTGGCAAGGGCGATATGCAGACTGTACGTTGCCTAAAGGACTGTTTTAATTCAAATGAAATACAAGTTGAGTTAGAACAACCCTTTCTAAGATTTTTGATATGAATGGGAGATTAGAAATTGGGCGGTAGGTCTATAAATCGTTATGGTCCAGTGTTGGTTTCTTCAGCAGTGGCTTTACGATGGCGGTTTTAAATAATAATGGGAATTACCTTGATGAGAGAGATATATTAATAACATCAGATAGTGAAGGCAATATTGGGTCTTAGCACTCAAGCAGCAGTGATGTCGGCATTTTATCAAGTTTACAAGACTTTGGTGCACTTTTCATCACGAATTGTCCGAACTAAATCAAGACAAACAGGTTTAAATGCTACTAATGGTTGTCGCTGAAATTCTGCATCATAACTTTATGGTGACGAATCAGTTGAAATTGTTCTGTCAAGCGAATCACAAATGGTTTGTACTTTGTCATCAAAGAAATTTGCAAAGTGTTCTGGTAGGTCTAGTAGAGAGATGTTTTTTCGGAAGTGGTGTAATTTGTTCCTTTACATTAGTTGTTAGTTATCTCGAAGGGCTTTTTGCAGCTGGAACTCTCCGTGATCTTAGTACTGTAGTGGGATGATTTGGCTAAATGGACTATGCATGTGACTTTCTTCTTAGCGGCTTCGTAGATTTGTTTATGACTAGTGAGTCTGGTGGAAAGCCAAAACCTCTCTACCTTTCGGCAATGTCTTTTAGCAGTGCGAAGCTGGTCTCTAATACTGCTATACAATGGAGACCACTTTTTATTGACACTCTGCATTTGGTGGCTGGGGCATGTTTTTCAAGCAAATAACACAGGCAGTTATAAAGTTTTTCCGCTGCTGGATGTAAGAAAGTTGTTAGGTTCTCTTGGATGTCATGTATGAATTTGATTCTATTTATACGGAGGTATCTCTTAGTAGCAAATTGAGGTGGAGGGTTAGGGACTGATACGTCGAGATGGCATACAATGCAGAGGTGATCCTATGCAAGTTCGTGGGATACAAGAGTGGATTGCAAAATATTATCATCAGGTCTATACAGAAGCCAGTCTTAAATGTGACCAAGTTTAAGGGTATGTTGGTTGACTGTTTAAGATTGAAAACATGAATGGAATCTATGAGTTTTGACATGTATGGTTTACCAGGACAGTCAAAATAAAAGCTGAAATATCCAAAAATAATTAGGTTGCCAGCTATCGAATTTCTATACTCTAGAAGATTTGGAAACTGCTCCAAAAAGAGAGATCCAGTCAACTTGTTTTTTTTCTCCTAGGATGAGGACGGCAGAGACAGCGAAAATGGACTGACCATTGTTCCAGTGTATGCGTTGTTTGGACTAGTTCAAACGATGTGTTGCAGAAATTGAAAGCTGTGTTGTACTCAAGGCATTTGATCATGGAATTCTTTGTAATTACAGCAATTCCACCTCCGAGAGAGTTGCTGGGGAACGACTTGATGGAGTAATCGCTGGTTGTTAAATCCGCACACTTAGATTCATCACCTGCGGAATGTAACCAAGTTTCTGTCTGGAAGAATACGTCAATATTCCGGTCCTTGATAAAATTAACAATGTAAGTGCGCTTTTCCGGTGATCCAACTGATTAATCGTTGAATAATGCAATATGTAGTGGTATCCCTGGGACAGTTGACACAACTGTTGACTATTTAAGAGGAATTTGAACCAGGTTATTAATATTAACGGCAGGATTTTTAAGTTGTTTATCCGTTACGGGCTAAAGGTAGATAACTGGAATTATTCTTCCTGTTCTACGCGGGCCAGCTTTGAAAGAACTTTTCTTTTTTCGCTTCCGTTTACATTTAAGAAATGATGAATGTATTCCCAGTTCGTTTAGTCTTGAGCACAATGTTGTATCTAGAACCAAGGTGTGGTCATTTAATCCAATTAATGAAGGTCCGACGTATTGTAAACGGGCACGTGACGGAGGTTTATTCAAAAACAAACGACGTCTTGACATTGGGAGATGAATTAACACATACGAACGAAACAGCCAATGCATGATGAAACACAATAATGTAGATGCTGATAGAGAAAAAGCACAAATATCATAAATATAGCACAAAATCGGAGGAGCCTATCTCGAGCAGTTAAGCGATATCGGCAATCTTTCCGGAAGTATCAACACGTTACAGATTGTATCGCCTAACACGAAGACTACCTCATGATTTGTAATAGCAGTTGTATATTTCTGACACCATTTACACCACTTGACTCAAAAAGCTTTTGATTTGCAGCTTCATTTTGTATGTTAGTAGCATTTGCAGGTATAGCTTCGGTGCTAGGCAATTTTACTGACTGCGGTTTTACTGGTGGCGGCATGTGTATTAATCGTGTATCTTCTCCATTGCTAAGAAAGCTTCAATATCAACACCACAAATGACACTAATACCTTTATTACGAAAAACATCAAAATATTTCACATCCAATTTCTTTGTAATTGGTGGTGCTTTTGGGGCAATCCTTCTAGTATACCCTGGCAAACATGACCGAGTTAGTCGCATTAGAAAAAGTCGCATGTTTATCACCCTGACAATTAAAGGTATATGTTGAGCGTTATATATTACTTCTCATCACTGATATGATTGCGTACTCTCGTCATAAATGTTATTATTGTCATAATATTCAGATGGTAGCGAAACAACGTTCCAGTCTGGAGTATCATCGTGTTTATTTTTATTATCAAACACCAAGGATATATTCGGTTGCTGACCACCAAATAGTGCTGATCTAAAATTAGGCCAACTGTGATACACTCGAAATTTTGCTAACGCTATCTCCTTCACGGGGATCAGAGTAGGGAAATTCACGCTGAATTCAGGATTCGTTGATGTTATTGAGATATGCTTCTTTTCACCGGGTTGGTATTTTTCGCTATTTGTTGAAGTAGTTCTTGCGACGACATTGACGCTGGCATTGTTGTTATTATACTCATGTTGTCGCTCTAATTTTGACATCGCGGAATCATAAACACGTACCATCGCTGATAACTCACTATCTAATATTAGTATATCATCGAGTGACGACGATATCATCAAGGATAATTGTGAGTACGCGGTTGACACAATATGGAATTTAACTACGTAGTCCTGTAGTTTGTGCTGGCTGCATAATGATATTTTTTTGTTATTATTGAAATAATTCTTGCGATTGTTGTTGCCGCTGCTTTACATATTGGAACAGCTATCGGAGCAATCGCTGTCACCGAGGAGAGTATAATACCAACTCCGGTGATCACACCACTCACCGAGTACACGGTAACATCAACTGTGGTGATTCTTCGTCGGTATGTTTTTATTTTTATTTGAAAACACTCACTGAGTTTAGTTTGAAATTATCTGACCTGATCATAGCGATATTGCTGATGACATCTTATTTATTACAACAGATTTCAACTGAAACCACTAGAGGTTTTAAATTAGCTTTCAAATGCCTGCATTTTCATATCAATTAGTTGTTTAATTAAATCCACTACGAATTCCATACACCATGTTAATGAAGCCCCAATCAAACCTCTATCAGTCGTTGTTATCGTGAATCGTTCAGTTGTTCCCTTTTGGTTAATCGCTGATACCATATTGACCCCATATGAAATTGTTGATGAAATATTATATTGAATTGGTGATACTAGTGTTAATCGATAAATATCCTTGACGGTTGCAGAGATACTTAATACGTTGTTTGTAAGTGTCCACGTAAATGATCCGTGTTGGATTGCGTACACATTATTTATGATATTTGTTTGTTCGTGAGGAAGTTTTATTTTTTCAATGATTGCTATCATCCTCGGAAAATCATTTTTAATTGCTTCGATGACGTTTTTCATATCTTCGATGGATTTTTTAATATCAGGGAGTTTTATGTCAATTTTATCCAACGTGGTTGCAAAAAATGTATCAATGATATTTTTACGAAATGATGTAAACTATTCAACATGATCTTAATATCTGAGTTGAAGTGTTGCAAACACTAACATAGAAGTTTTTATCTCTGTGAGCTTCGGTGTGGTCACTGGAAAATTACCAAAAAATTCTAACACGGATTTATTAATATTGTCCGTGATGGACTTTTGTAAACTAGTAAATTTATTAAATGCATTTAAATGATCTTCATACTCTTTATCATGATCCGCGTATTCATTTTTAAACGTTACAAACTCTGATATAGACGTTTTTATCTCTGCAAGATTTGGTGCGGTCACTGGAGGATGTCCATAAAATTCTAAGAGTGGTTTATCAATATGGGTCATGATAAAATTTTGTAAACTAGTAAATTTATTAAATGTATTTATATGATCGTCATACTTACCATTGAGTGATTTCAATGAATTCGCCGAGGATATATAATTGTTATCGAGTGTTTTAATATTCTATCTGTGATTGTTGAAACATGTGCGCTTGGTTTGAGTTTACCCTGATTGGAAAAGAACGCGATAGCATCTTCTACTGCGTTACGTTATTTAACTAAAATATCATCAAGATAAATATTACTAGTTTTAAATTTACCCTGATGATCTTGAAAAACAACTATTTCATTGGGATCAACATTTGTTAAATTCAACATCTCAGCTGTTTCATCTTCGATTATTTTTTTTTACATCGCCGATTGCAGATATTCCCGAAGTGCCATCGGCATCGGAGTTTTTCAACATTGATAAAGATTGATAAAGATCTCCCCCAAATATCAACCATTGTTATTGTAAAAATCGTTTGATTTTCTAATTATTTTCTCTCTCTAAAAAGCGACTACTAGTATATTCATTTACGACTTGATGAGGTGGTTTTCTCAATGATGAAATAGCGTCAAGGACATTTAATACTTCGTTGCCGCATATTGGTGGGTCATTCATTTTTTGTGTTGGTAGCGTAGAATACCAAGCCTTCATTTTTAGAAAATCTTTGACTTTTGGACAATTGTTTAATTGTTGTATATAGTTCATAAATTCTTTAGGCGGCGCTAACCCATATGAATCGAAATAAACGATTACACGCGGATCAATCGTGTATGCAACCCAGTGGGTTCCAGGTCCTGTACTGTTATCGAGATTAATGATACCGGTTTCAAAGTTGGTTGTGCCGGCAAGTGATCTTTCATAACGACGCCTCTAGAGTTTTTTATAGCTAGTTTTTTCGCAGCAACAAGTAAATCAAAATTTGACATGGGAACTATTAAACTGTTCCTGGGATTCGCAGGCCTTTTCCGCTGTTCTACTGTTTCTGGTAGTTTTAGACCCTTTCCCATTTTTTTGTATCTTTGTCCAGTTGCTTTCTTTAGTGCCATCCCTGCCACGGTACCAACGGCTCCTAAAGCTGTCGCTTTAGCTACCACTGGGGATGATGATGCAATTAGCGCTGGTAACGCAGCTAACAACGGAAATATACCACCTGATTTTATCATGGTTATGATCGCAGCTGCAGAGAGTGATCTGAACACCTTTTTTTATCTTTGAAAGCATAATTTAAATGTTTTATTTGACGAGTCGTCAATGATTATTTATTCTGACCACCAGACATCTGATTGTGTTTCAGCGTTATCGTGGTTTCACATTTTTTAGCTGATTCCGATTGCAATTTTTTAATCTGACCTGGAGTCAATGTAACACTAATATGACTATATGACAGTATTAAAACTGCTAATATTTTAAATAACAGATTGATCTAATTGTCTACATATTTTTGGACCTCTACATGTTTTCTACTGGTGCATCGACTACTCTCATTTGTCCAACAACACCTTCAAGTAACATTGATTTGTCGCTGAGAATGACAGCAACCGCTCTGTAATTAGCAATAACACCAGGACGGGTCACACGAGCTCTAAAGTGTATATCAACAACAGATTGTCTTGTTAAATCAAGATGTTCCAGTGAAAAGTAATACATCGGATATAAACTTTTAAAATCCAACTGTGATATTTGGAGACCAGTATATACATTTTGATCGCGTCCCATATATGATAACAAACGATGATACACGCGTGCAATATGGTTAGTGGTGTAATTAAGTTGTATGTCCTCGGATGGTTCCTGCTGGCCGTTTATTCTCAGCGAGACTTCATTAACACCTATCTGATCAAATATCATGTGACTTCGTTCTTGATTTCCAACTCGAGCGTTATTATGTAGCGCAATAAATATGAGACGTGGAGCTGAAACACTTTGCTTTGATGCCAGGTGCCATGTAGATGTATCATCAACATCATCCTGTTTAGTATCCGTGGTCACTGTTAGCCAACTTAGCAATGATTTTATTCCATGACCCATAAATGTTAGTAATCGATCTTCTGTTGTGATTGATGGAGTCATTACTGGTATCCACAGTGATAGTTTTGTTAAAATGACTTTACCCTCGGAAGCACCAGCATCGCGCCAGATTGCATCATTATTATTACCATCTCGCACGAGTACTACTGTATGCTTCGCTTCATAGATAACTTTTCGGACATTTCTACAGAATCCAAATATATGATGCAGTAGAATCGAGCATGAAAATCGTCGATGCTGTCCCTCTAATGTTGCTACGCGTGTTGCAAATCCTAGGTTGTAACTAGTGATCTTATTTATGACATTAAAATGAGCATCTGGTCTTACATATCCCGGTGACGCTGCATTAACTGCAGCAGAATTTGCTGCCTTTACTCTAGAATACTGGACGTGTTCAGCGTTATTAGTAGTATCCTTAGAAAACATCATAGAGGGACCTACTGATCTTGTATAATCATCAGGATATCTTGCTAACCCTATTATTTTTGTAGCAATATCAACCTCACGTTCTCTGTGCCCCGTATTCATCCGAAGTCGCCAACGATGCTAATTTTTGATCTACTGCGTTATTTATTATTTTACTAACATTTGTAGGCATCATATGTGTAGGTGTGAACGCCAATGACGAAGTCATCGGTTTCTTTCTTCGTCGAACTAGCGACATTAATTTATCCTATGCAGCGGAAAATGCTTTCGAGGCAACATCTCCAACAGCGCTAATACCCTTATCACGAATAACATCAATAGCTTGCATTGATAATTGTTTTGCGATTGGTGGTATTGCCAAGACCATCTCCATAGTACGCTTTGGAAACAGGCAATCGTGAATTTACTATATAGACGCTGGAAGGTTTATCATGGTTGTAGTGTATGATAATCTTATTATATTACTTTTTATCTGATGTCGATATTGCTAGTGTTTTATAAATGAATATTTATCTAATGCGGTGATGAAAAATCCAAGGCATTTTCGGTCACTATGATAACCATGATGCTCGGCTAACTCATCAATTAAATCTCGATATGTTTTGATATTCATAATGCCGCCTTGAAATAACCGCATAAAGATATGAGCTGCTACATTAATTATTTCCGGTGAGTTATTTTCAGCTCGTTTTCAGTTGTATCAGTTGCGCCCTGTGCTTCATCTTGTCAACGCCCAAAGGGTTAATCATCCCATTGAAGTCTTCTTGTTTTTTATGATTTCGGGTTGGTGTTTGGTGCTTTCTTTCTTGCTGTCGTTCTTTTTTTTATAATAATCAATTTCTCTTTTGAATCTTGGCGCCCCCAATCATATAGAAAAAACCTCTAAATCG
Source organism: Unio pictorum (assembly GCA_030141615.1). Classification (NCBI taxonomy): domain Eukaryota; kingdom Metazoa; phylum Mollusca; class Bivalvia; order Unionida; family Unionidae; genus Unio; species Unio pictorum. Next base: position 9,650,159 of record JARLTB010000068.1, on the reverse strand, counting down.
GTACCGACGACAGTGTGTCTGTTGCGAGAATCGAACTATGGGCATCGGGACGGTACCGCAATGCGTTACGAATAGGCTAAATCCGATATCTAAAAGTAAATGCTTTTGAATATAATATATCTCTATCAAACCTAATACTTGAAAAAAAATTACAACTGTTTGTAACTGTTGTATATACAACTGTTGATTCGTTTTCATACAGATATATCTCCATTGAGAATCGTGACAGTTTAAACAGTAAAATATGGTTAAACTGTCTTCCTTTCTAAGCTCTATTTGTCCTAAATGGACAAATAAACAACGAGTCTTATTATAGTGAATAGAGAGACATTCTGACGGAAGGAGACAGACAGACAGATAGATCACGGGTCAACACTAGTTTGTTACAAGCAATAATTCAATAGTGTAGACGAGATCTGAAAGCTACAAAATGAGTAGGATATGTAAGTCTGTTTGAATGCTGTAACGTTGCATTTACATTGATCCCCGCTGACTAACAGACATATTATTTGTGGGAGTGCAAATCAATAAAAGTCATGGTCGTAGCTATGGTTTTACTGGGACATCAAAAGCCTTATTGATTTGTTTTAGAACAGGCACAGGGGCGCGGAAATAGACATAGTTATTTAAAAAACACGGAAATTATGAAATATACTTATATTGTTTGATTTAGAAACACTAGCGTTTCTACAACAAGTTCAAAGTATTTTCGTTAAAAAAGATTGTTAAAACCATAGCAGCGGGGGGGGGACAACAATTATGGCGTTCTTTTTGCCCATGAGCCGTTATAAAGCATTTACAAGGAAGTCTTAATTTGCCAAATTTACGTTTTTTTACGATTTCGAAGAAGACTTGGTTTGAGAAATTGACGCCTCTAAAAGTTGTCCGATTCGCCCCTGCCGCTGCTTCCGTTATTATAGGGTATACGACATTTTGCGCTTATAAAAGTCATACGCGGTTTATGTGTTGACTGCAATGGTTCGGTTGAATACTCATTCAGACCAAACCGTCTCAGCATTATCGAGTTCATCCATCCAGGTCATTGTTATTAGGGCATTGCAAACTATTTATAATACGCATACATTAGTGGTCAATGGTAAAGAAGGTCTGATGGCGTTCGAGAATCTGACTTAAATTAAAAATGATGTCATTATTCTCGCTTGGATACAAAATACATTTTCAAAATTAATAACACTAATTTATACACTTATGGTATACATTCAAATTTGTGAAATCTCGAGAATCTTTATAACAACAACAATGACAACAACAACAACAACAATAATAATAATAATAATAATAATAATAATAATAATAATAATAATAATAATACTCATCATCATCAGCATCAGCGTCGTCATCATCATCATCATCATCATCATCATCATCATAATAACACATTGTCAGTGCTCTTCATTTTAAAAAAATCTTCTGCGAGGTAGTGATTCGGGGAAAAATCTGCTATCCGTTTAGTTTTATGTTACTATGTTATATAGACTATGTTAATAATACGAAATGTAAGAACATAGTTATAAGACATCACGTGAGTGTTTCGGACATATCCTTGTTTCATCCAAGTACATTATGTAACAATGCTTGTGCTAATGCGACTTGAACTAAAAATAATATTTATTTTTTCTTCATGTAATTGTATAAACTGCATTGTGGCATATGTGATTTACCTCCAATTTTTATTCCATTATATTTATATGTGTTCTTTTCAATAATGCAGACCAAGTATATACAAGTGCTGTTATTAGTTTGTCCAGAAGACAAGAAAATATACCTAAATATACCATATATCTAAAGTTACTCCTGTTGTAGGGACCCCAAATGGCCGAGTGATTAAAGCGCTTTCCGTTACGGATCTCCGCCATCTTACCACTGTCTGCGTGGGTTCAAGTCTAAGATTCGGCTAATGCAGTTATGTGACAAAGCTTGCCAGTAGGTTCTCGTGGGTCGGTAGTTCTTTATGTGGGTTTTCCTGGTTCTTCCTTAACTGATAATACAGGCGGACATGGCCGCCATATATAGGATCTCGTGTGCTGAAAGTGGTTTTAAACTGTACAAAAACAACAACCGTTGAAATAGTATAAATATGAATATATTTCCATGTAGATAGATAGATAGATAGATAGATAGATAGATAGATAGATAGATAGATAGATAGATAGATAGATAGATAGATAGATAGATGGATGGATGGATGGATGGATGGATGGATGGATGGATGGATGGATGGATGGATGGATGGATGGATGGATGGATGGATGGATACATAGATAAATAGATAGATAGATAGATAGATAGATAGATAGATAGATAGATAGATAGATAGATAGATAGATAGATAGATAATATGTGTATATATGTTTGCATGCTGTAATTCATGTGTTTTAATAATTACACGGCATATTGCAATTTTATCAGCATTATAAAGGAATATTCGTTATGACGGTAACGCACACAAGCGTGTATGACAACCTAGTGAGACACAATCACATGCGCTTTATGGATCTGGAAATTGTTTAGATGGCCAAGAACAAAGTAAATCATTTCTGAAAATGAAAATGCAAACACAACAAATATTAAAAGTCACACATTGTATTCTATGTTAATAGGTACAATTCTTACGAAACACCATTTAGTGATTTTGAGATGTTGATATTGTGTAGTGCTGCCTGAAACTCTTATTTTATCAACGAACGTGAGTCTAAATGAACTAATTCCAATCAAAAGGACTGGGTGGTCAGACATGAATTGTATTATTCTAACCACGCAGTATTGCTGCAAGTAAACGTAAATGTTGTCTCAATTACCTGCATAATTTCACGCGATATAGTGTACTGGATCTAAGCGTGAAACTTCTTACCTTTACATTAAAATACATTTGTTTGGTAAAACATTGAAAATTACGGTATGACACACATGGTGAGAAACGATCCAAAATCATTATGGACATCGTTTTTATATCCCCTTACGATTATTAGGGTGAATATTGTTGTCGTGTTTGGAAGACGTGCGTTGTGTTGATTCTAGACGTGTAAACACCATTTTAGGAACGCGTGGTGTTTTTGGCGTAATGAATTTAACTCGGGATAGCCTAAGACAGGTCCACATATTCGATTCGTTATTTAAATCTCATGTTTTACAGACAGAATGTCATATATTTCGTAAGTTCTTGAATAACTATACGTCTTCAATTATGTTGTTTGTTTCACATACCATATTTATTTTGTTTCAAAATTAATATATCTAACATAAACAAACTTGACTAATACATTTTGGTAAATTATCATTATCTTGATATTCGTAATATCAATTTGTCATTGGTTTCATTAATGTTTTTAATCGTGTTTGAAATTGTCAATATTGAGGAAATGACGTAACACTTCTTGCTATGTGAATCATAATACACTATGGTATGTATTACAATCACTGGATGGCTAAAGATAAAACTAACATTAATACTGACTTTAGACATGCACATGAAATTACGTTTAGTACGTATTCAAGAAACGCTCATTATTGGAATATTTCATCTCTCCATTGATACTATGTAATGCTTTCGAATAATTAACACATCCGGATTTGAGCAATCATTTTAGTATGAGCCGACAACTTGCTTGCCGAAAATGATTGGTTTTGCTTAGTTATTAAAGGTTAATTTTTAAATTCGATTTTGATAAAGAATCTAGAAGTTTCTGAATTAATCTTTTCCAGTTAAATGATCAGCTTGAATGGCAAAAGGACAGCATTGTCAAAGGCTCCCGATGATTATCAGATTATCAAATGAGCAGACGTTAAAATGATGAAAATTTAGGTTCCACAAAATATATCTGCTCTTACATTTCATTTTTATTCGCAACATTTGTACAACATCTATAATGTTTCAAATTGTGTGTGTGTGTGTGTGTGCTGTTTGTGCGTCGATTCGACGAGGACCTCAGTGTGCGAGGGTTGGATAGGCTGGTTCTGTTCTGTGTTTGCGCCGGTGGCTGTATAGACCAACCGTTGCACGGAATGTTCGTTTACATAGGGGACAGGAGATTAGTTCGAAATATCCAGGATGTAGTGATGGCACGTGCTTTTCTGACTTGCCTCTTCAGCTCTGTGTTATTGTAGACTTGTTTGATGAAGTCTGAAGCAAACGTGCTGCCACTGCAATACAGATGTATCGGTTTCTTTGTTTCCAGCAAGGTTGTTGGGTCATCCAGTGCTTCTTGTATGGGTAACGGGGGAAAACGACTGACGGCCTCTTCAATAATAGATCCGACGTAGCTTCTGCTCTACAATTCTGCCAATATTGTTATACACATTTTTCCTAGGGGTTGACTTGGGTTTTGGGGACAGGTTTAAAGTTGACGGTGTTTTGCATCTGATAATCGGTTTATCTAATCATAGTTTTAATTATTTCTGGTTGAGAGTCCTACGATTTGAGAACGCTGTGCTGTAGGGACGCTCCCTGCAATGTCGATCAGCGATCTTATTATGATTGTTGAGAGGAATGGATTTAAAAATGTTCTTCCAGGGCGTCAACAACAGGCTGTTTGGTACTGGCGCATTTCAGCTTGATGATTTAATTTGAATTTATGGGCCTCGTATCCATGTGGGGTTCTTGTGCTGAATACTGATATTCAGTTTGGTGATGACGAGGCTGTGATCTGTCCTGAAGTAATCGCCGCCCAATGATGTGGTCACAAATATATCATGCATATCCGTCTTCCTGACAATGATGTAGTCGATGACGTGTCCGTGCTTAGAGTGAGGGTGCATCCATGACGTCCGGGTATGGCTAGGGATGATGAGAACTGTATTAGAGATCAGAAGTTCATGATTGGATGAAGCATGGAGCAAACATATACTGATGCTGTGACCCACTGCGTTTTTTCGTTGCATTTACTTCGAGCGTAATAACAGCCTAGTTTTGCATTCAATTTGTTTACTCTCCATTTTGATTAAAGTGGACACAAAATTTTTCATCTTCTAGTGTATAATTAGATTTAAATAAATCATAAATAATCTTAATAAAGGCCCCTGCATTTCTCTGCAGTGTTTAGTATAAAATAAAAACTCGAAACATGGACAATTATGACAAATCTGAGCGGTAGCAAGCGAAACGCATATATGTATGAAAACACGATGGTGATATGACCATTCAAATGGTCACTTTCGTGTTTCACCATGTTAATTAGGCATCTTAAGAGTTTAGTAAATTCCCCATGTTAAAAAAATCGCTTTAGCTAGAGAAATGATGATATAATTCTAAAAATGATAACTGTGAGAGCCATATTGGTTTGTGACAAGCACCATAGTCACAAACCTATTCGCTTTGTCAGAGTAATATTAACAAGTGTTTAAATATTTCTATATTATGTGACAGCTATTACGGTACTAAAGTCAGTAACGTTCTAAAATGTTTATGATCAGGTACTCATCATGATAAGTCTGTTTTGTTAAAACAGTATGTCACCAACCATTCATTTATGATTAATGACAAGATTTTTAAATAAATGTTACATGTCGGGTTAAGATTTTGGTTAAGTGTTTGAGTGTGTGATATCAGTAATATCGCTAAGATATATCTAATGTATAGTGATGCATAACACTTAACAATTTACATATAATAATACACGTCCTTAATTTAGAACAATATATTTGAAATCTACATTTGAACTTTGAAGTTGCGAATCGATATATTACATAAATACTTTGAAAAAAAACCACTTTCAAAACAGATCATAGTTTAACTATAATCAAAGTATCTTGAAGATTTAGTGTGTATGAGTGGTTCGGATTTTTTAACGTAACATTAACAACTTTTCGCTCATATAGCTACGATGTATGTAGCGTGGCAGTGTATAGTGATGTTTAGCACAGGAGCATCATGCTGCAGACGTGTAACATGATGTCCCAACCAGTCAGATAAGTCTGACAGCAGGCCGAACAGTCTTAGCACAAACCTCTTAATGCTGAGCGATATGCGAGGCAGCCGTTAACACCATTTTGTAAGACTTTGGTATCACTCGGCCGGGGATAGAACCCTCGACATCCCACTATCACAGCTGACGCTCTAAACACACAAGGCCACTAAAGCGGTTAAGTGGAATATCCGTCTACATATGGGATATCTGAGTAGAAGTGTCTTCATTAGGAATTACTAGACCATGACATGAATATATATAAGGTTAACTGGGATTCTCAATACTTAAATTTCAATGGCATATACATGGTGCTAGCTGCATACTTACATGCGAATAAGGTATAGTTCATTTGTTAGAGTGGACATTAATCATTTGTCAAGTTTGCTGGCCGTTCAAATATGGTTGCAAATATATAAATGTTTAACCACACCATCTTTTATCTAACGACTTTAAATTTTGCATCTTCATTTTTATAAAAAATGTGATCATTAATTTGTCCAACGAGATCACATTAAAGCTATGTTATGCAAAAGCTAATGGTCTTAACATATACCTATACACAACATAGAATCAAGGGTGGAGCCAGTCAATATGTGCATACTATGGTCTTTTTAAATAGAATGTATCTGTAATTGTTCCTTGACATCATTCATAAGGTGTATTAACAATTCAGTTCAAATGAATACTATTGTGCAAGCTTAGTTATGAAATTTCCCGAAGATTCGATTGTATTTCAATGTAATATTAAACAAATAGCCGCTAGTGTATGTCAGACTGATTGTGGCTTCATTTAAATAGAGATGCTCCTTGTTGATATGTTTTTCCTGCCTTGTTTAGTCTGTACTGTATTATGCATGACCTGAGTGCGTGCCTTATATTTTACCCATATTGCTATACCTCGCGTTTGTCTATGCAATCTGTTTATACATGCATTGATGTTAGATGGGAAAGTGAAATCTAAGGCTTCAATTTTGTATTGGCATTATTTAAATATCCTTGCAGGAATGTCCATGACTAATCCGAACTGGAGGTGAAATAAGTTTTGGCTTGTATGGTTATGATGTCCTAAATGTTTCGATGTCTTTATTTTTATTTAATTTTAATAAGATGACATATGCTTTTGTACATATTACACACATGCATAGTAGAAACCATCCATAATCAGTCTACTTGATACTATAACTGCTCCAGCAGTTCCTCCAACCAGTGCAATGATTCACGACAGTGTTATGGGATCAAATCTAACAAATACAGTAACAACAAAATAAAAAAGTTAATATATTATATTATTGTTATAATCGAAGAGGATTCACCGTCAATATAGATTATAAATAAATTGTAAATACATACGCATTCGTTAAAATGTCTAGGAAATACGTTTGAATATGTGTACTATGGCAAACACACACACACACACACTGATTGTCTACATTACGGAAGCTAAATTATCTCTCATAACTGATTTCGTTACAAAAATGGGTTACACTAACTGCAAATGAAAGATCTACGTTTGTTTACTCCGGACCAGATGATTTGAAATAATGCAACATGCTGACTGGGCAGAAATATAATCTAACTGCCACAATCAGCTAGAACGCAACATATAGTAAATCTTTCTTTTACACAGATTAATCTACACTTCCGAAAAGTTTTATTTATCTCGTCATCATACTAAGTGATGACTTACTTGCTTAGAGAGGAATTGCGGAGAAGTGCCGAATTTGAAAACGAAAGATTAGACATATAACTATGACCTGAAGAGAAAATGTTCATTTATATTGCTTGCGTTCCAAACGTGATGTATTGTCGTTGTTACGAAATGCCCGATATGGCATAGAGGATACACTATACTCCTCTAAGCTATATTTTAAGCATTAATTTTGTCATATAATGTGTTTGTCGACGTTCTGTATTTCATGAATTATTATTTTTAAGCTCGTTACGCAATATCCGATATGGCGTAGAGGGTACACCATACTCCTCAACGTGAGTTGTCCTATACAGCGAGTTGCACGTGCCGCGCGGATAATTCACGCGAATTACTTTTCACAAGACTACTATATAGGTACAGTGCACGGTCTTTTTAAGACACAGTGGACATTAGAGCAGACCTCTAAACGATACTTTTGTCGGAACGCATAGTGTCTATCACAACAAATTAGTGCAAATTGGAGAGGATTATACGTTTTTGTTTTTGGATATATCTTTTCCAGGTTCTGTTGTTAACAGGTTCTTTTTCTTTATTATCACTTTTGTTACATTTTTCATTAGTATCACTGCACCTTTTGCTTATTTTTTTGTAGTTTTGTATTTTCATTTTATAATTATCTTTGAAATGGAAGAGTTGAATGGAAGAAATCCTTCTTATCCCAAGGGGAGTAGGTCCCGTCTCAATCTTTATTACCACTGTACTGTGGTGGACAATATCCTACAGGCACATCACCCTAAGGGTTGCCAATTGCTTATTTCAAGCTCTGATGAGACACCCAAGCAGTTGGAAATTTTGGCAGCATTGAAAGCAATGTCAGTGGATATGACAAAAATTGTAGCGCTCCAAAATGCCGGGCCCAAGCGTTTTATGTTATATCCAAGGGATAAAGTGACCCCCATTTTGACAGTGGATTCATTTATGGTAAGGGGAATTGAGATGTTTGTACATGAGGCTCCGCCAATTGAACGTGAATTGGGACCAAAGATGATGGAAGTGCATTTTCATGGTCTTCCATTTTATATAGATACTGTGGAGCTAGAGATGAAAATACATGAGAGATTTGGGGTAAATAGCAAGGGCTATAAACTAGGAGATTCATGGGGCTTTGAGGGAATAACATCTGCGGTCAGAATAATCCGTATGGAAAAGGGTCAGGAGATTAAAATACCCCCTTTCTTTTATGTGCTAGGCTTCCGAGTCCGCTCATGGTATAGAGACTGTGAGAAGGACAGGAAATGTAGTAGATGTGGGGACAAAGGCCATGGTCCATGGGCTTGCAATAAAAATATAGGGACAAATAGGCCATCTACTGACAATATAGCCCCAAATGTAGAGATTGTTCCAACAAATCAGTGGGTCAAGGTGGGTAGCAGAAAGGAAGTTAAGACTAAGCAAATTCCTCCAACATTTACATCAGAAAATCCCTTTGAAGTCTTGATTAATGAGGAGGTGGAAAGGTCCTTCAATGAGGGGAATGAACCCCCCCCCCCAGAACGTCTACTCCCATCAAGAATCCCCAAAAACAGAATAAGAAGAGAAAGGCTGCAAGCCTGTCTTCTTCCTCAGAGGAGCTTGAAAAAACGCTTCCATCTGTTGAGGGAACAGGGAACATACCCACATCTCCCCAAGACAAAAGAACGCATGAAACACCCAATCCAAACCAATCAGAAATTGAGTCTCAACCTGAGAAATCTACTTTAGATTCATCTCAGGAACCAAACAACAACTTTAGCATGGATATCATAAATACAACTTTGGAAACTGAAACTGAGAATGAGAATGATATGTTTAAGAATACCCTTTTTTCACTTAATGTCACCAGTGATTTTGAATTACCCAGTAGTGAAACCCAAGCTGAGAACAATGACCCAGGATCCCCTCAACAAGGGGAAGATACAATTCATTAATAAATTATAAACAATAACCAATAAAACATAACCACTAAAAAAAGTAGCGGCCACCTGGGAGGAAAAACCAGAAATGGAAGAACAAAACTTCCGTGTTCTGTCAATTAATGTTAATGGATTAAACCAAGAAAAGGTTAATAAGTTAATACAAATAGGGGATTTTGATTTACTGTTTATTCAAGAGACACATAACGGACTAACAGACAAATTAAAAGAACAACTTGAAAGAAAGCTGGATTGCATTATAATTCAAAATGACTATATAGGGAGGGATAAAGGAGGTGGGATTGCGATTATGATTAAAAATAAAGTAGGGATGAAATGGGAAAGAATAGAGGAAGGGGTTTTTTTTAAGGGTAGACTCGTTCATTTAAAAATAGATAATTGTCATTTTTTAAATATATATATGCCAGCCTCTCTTAATATGAAACGAGCCTTTGCAACAGGATTTAGGGAGTACTTGAACAACTATATAGGGGAAAATTTGATCATAGGTGGGGATTTTAATTGGGTAAGACATGACATAGACCGAATGAAAAAAATAATAGGAACAGACTTAGAAATAATGGACATCATGGAACTTATTATGGAATCCTTAGATTTGGTTGACATATATAGACGTTTAAATTTACTAAGGGTGGAATATACTTATAAAAAAGGGGATATAGCAAGTAGAATAGATACTTTTTGGGGCACATGTTTTGGAACAAATAAATACATAAAATCAGGGATATCAAATTATCAAGTTTCGGACCATAAATTAATTTATTTAGAAGTAGGGATATCTAAGAGAACTAAATGGGGTCGTGGATCATGGAAATTAAATACTAAATTATTAAATATAGGGGAATTCATAGAAGAAATAAAAATGGAAATAGAAGATTTTAAAACTCAAGGGAATAATGATATCATGGCAGAATGGGATAAATTAAAAGTTAAATTAAAAAAAATAGCAATTAAACATTCGAAATTACGGGCTAAAAACTTTAAATTAGAAACAGAAGCTATGGAAAATTTAATAAACACAACAACAACACAGAACACAAAAGAAACAATAGTATTAAGATTAGAGAAATTAAAACTAGATTATTATAAAGGGAGGGAAATAAAAGCAGGTAGATTTACCAAACTATATGAAACTGCAGGGGGCTTATATAAAAGGGAGGAATTAAGAAGGGGGAGAGAAAAAACATTAGAAAGTCTAAACACGGGAAGGGAAATACTAGAAGACAAAACTCAAATACTAGATTACATACGGAATTACTATAAGGACCTATATACTTCACAGAGAATAGCAGACGAAGATATAGAAACATACTTACGAGAGACAAATTGTGAAAAAATTACCTCAGAACATAGAGACAAATGTGAGGAATTTATATCACAAGACGAAATAATAGAGACAATAGGGAAATTAGGTAAGAATAAATCACCAGGGAGAGATGGACTTTCTGCGGAGTTCTACCAAAAATTCTGTAGAGAGTTGTCGCCAATTTTAGAATGGTTATACAATAATATTGCACTTAGGAATAGCAAAATGACTAACACAATGAGGGAGGGTATGATAACAATAATATATAAGGGAAAGGGTAATAGGGATGAAATAAAGAACTGGAGACCCATCTCACTCCTTAATGTTGACTATAAAATTATTAGCAAAATTTTATCGGAAAGGGTCAAAAAGTGTCTTGACCCAATTATAAATATAAATCAAACAAGTGGGCCAAAAGGAAGAAACATACAAAATAACATTTTAAACATTAAAACTATAATTGATCATATCAATATAACTGGTAATACTAGTGCTATGGTACTACTTGATCAGGAAAAAGCCTTTGATAGAATTGAACAAAACTATATATATAAGACACTAGAAAAATTTGGATTTGGAGCAAATTTCCAAAATTGGACTAAAATTCTGTATAATGATATAAACTCGATTGTACAGGTAAATGGAGCAAAAACGGAAAAATTTGAAATTCAAAGATCAGTGCGGCAAGGTTGCCCACTATCGATGCTATTATATGTAATAGCAATAGAAATTCTAAGTATCAAAGTAAGAAATAACCAAAATATTGTAGGGATTAAAGTTCCAACCATCAAAGAAGAACTTAAGATGCTACAACATGCTGATGATTGCACGAACTTTATTCAAGATGGAAAATCCTATATTGAACTAATAAAGGAATTTGACAAATTTGGAAAAGTTTCAGGATCTAAGATAAATCCTGATAAAACGGAAATTTTATTAATAGGAAACTGGAGAGGTAAGAAACATGGTCTGCCTGCTCTTCTTATTAAAGATAATATAAAAACATTAGGGGTAAATTTTGGGAAGGACGAACTTAAAAACAATTTAAAAGAAATCAAAGAAAGTATTAAGAAAAATTTGACAATCTGGGCACCACTGCCACTATGCTTAATGGAACGAGCACAAGCTGCTAAAAACTATATGTATGTGCACTTAAATTACAAATTAAAAACAGTAGACATAAAAAATGCAACACTAAAAAAAATAGATAACGATATTATTAAATACTTATGGGCTTTTAAAATACATTACACAAACAAAGATACTCTATACAGGGAGGGGAAGAGGGGAGGTCTAGGTCTCCCCCACCCCACCCTAATCAAATACACCAACATTTTAAATAGATTTAAGGAGATTAAAGTTGAGCCCAAAATAGCTTGGCAAGGGCTTTATATATATTATTTCGGTTTCTCTATGAAGCAGAGAAACGACATATATAGGAATAATAAATTAATTAAATTATTAGAAGTGCCAAGGAAATTAAGATCAATAAAAGATTTATTATTTAAATATAGAGATGTTAAAGAATTCTGGGACACTGATACAAAAGGCACATACATATGGCTAGTACAAAACACAATAAATAAAGACAAAAACAAGGTAGAGCAAAAACACATAAATATTAACTGGGATAGGGCATGGGGAAACTGGGTCAAACTCAGATCCCTTAAAATACAAACTACCTTGTTCAAATACATGCATGATGCATGGTTGACAGGGGAAATAGCAGTGCGACGGCGTATGATCGTAGTGTTGCCAAAATGTCCACTTTGCAAAAACTTCTTTTTTACCAAAAAACATATTATCACTGAATGTCTAATAACTTTAAATGATAGAAACAAAATTGTCACAAATATTATACGAAAACAAATATATGACAATATACAGCTTTTATACCTAGATGGCATATTTACAAGGAAAATTTTAGAAGAAATATCGAGCTTTATTATTAAGTATATGATAGCATGCGGTCCATTTCAAAATTATAGAGAAAATGTTAGATAAGGAGGGTTCAGGGAACTCAGGAGGAGAAAGTACGAGCAATGAGAGCACGGGGCTATATCACATGGCGCTACGCGAAGTGGACAGGCCCGTGAAAGAGTTTGGAATAAAACTCACCTGAGACATATACACTACAAAACAACTCACGGATTAGATAGGCTCTTTAGTTCAGATCTGTTTCCTTTCTATTTCTTTTCCTTTTCTTGAAAAAAAGCATGATATCATACAAAATCACTGGTGGAAAATGTTTTTACTCTGTGGAGATTGTGCAAGTTTACACAGAAAGCCCGTTTAAAGGGAAATATAAATAATCTTTTGGAAAAAAAAAATAAGGACTTAATGATAAATAAATAAAGATCACAAATAGTATCGAGAAGGGTGAAGTGCAAAAAGAATAAAGAAATTGCACGAATCCCATTTCGATCCAAGTGATCTAGTATATAAATAAGGAAATTACAAAACATGGAACATAATATCACAAACAGTAAAACAATAGTTTGGTTTTAACCAAATTAATTTAAAATTAAGACACCATGGTTTGTACAAAATTCAAAATTAATAAAAAATATATTAACTAAATGAAATAAAAAAAGATATATTGGAATAATTACCGTTTAGAGGTAATTATATGGTTAGAAAACTGGGAAAATTGACAAAGTATGGCTATCCTTACAAAATAATACAGTATTCATATGAATACATATAGCAACACACATATAGCATAACACAAATAGCAAACACAGGATACAGGAAACCCCTAGCCAGGGTTAACTTTGAAGGATGAGACAGACACCCATGATGAGCCCTTGTGCTCGGGTGGAAATGTCATAGAAAAACACTAAGGATCAAAATATCTTCCTATTATTATATAATCCCGATGGGAAAAAATTAAGGTTAGGTTAAATTAAATGAAAATTCATAAAAAAAACACCCAACTACATATCGGGGGAAAACACATACACATAAACTTTTTTATTAGTTTTTTCAATAGGGAGAGGGGGCATCTGTCTGGTGCCCCCAAAAAGAAAAGAAAATACATTTGTCGGATTTTAGAGCCAAAGAGTTGGGTGAGTTAAATACATTCCTTTTTGGTTTATTGTTTCAGTTGAATATTCAGTTTCGGAATAGCACGTTAGTTTTTATGTATTGCGTAAATTCATTTTATTATTTGGGAAACTGTCTATTTTTATATTCAGCTCGCCGGTCGTCTGAATAGATGAGTATTCAAGACCAATGATAACCGGTGGAATGGAGACGGACAATGAACTACTGTCGCACCGGAGGGAAGTGAAATGTTAACACTCGTAGTTTGGTTATTGACTACTTCATGTAAAACACGAATAGCGTGTTTGTAGTCAAGAGAACCTTACGTTTGCTTTATTGACTATTATGTAAAACACGAATAGCGTGTTTAGTCAATTGGATAGTATTGTTTGGTTTTTATTGATTATATTTTGTGTGTGTAACACGAATAGTATGGTTATAGTCAATTAAACCTTATGGTTTGAATTACTGACTATGTTGTGTAGGGTACGAATTTCGTATCAATAGTCAAATTCATGCTACGTTTCTAGATATATAATACAGTAGTGTATGACTAGATATATAATACAGTAGTGTATGACTATAGACATAATACAGTAGTATATGACTATAGAGATATAGTACAGTGGTGTACGACTAGATATATATAGTACAGCAGTGTATGACTACATATATAATACAGTAGTGTATGTATACCGTCATATAGTAGGGTGGTAGATTCATTTGTGTGTATTGTGTGCTCATTATATATATATACCTATCATGATGATTTTTTTTTATAATATAAGTTTTATTTGAACAAACGTGTTTATTATTTCTTCAAAACCCAACCTAATCTCAAAGGGTCGGCTCGACTACGTTACAGTCGTTTATATATATATATGTGGACATCCGATGATCCACCATTACGTTTTGTTCTTGATGCCGCTTTCTAAACCATGTATTATCAAAGATGTGGAATCGTACAGAGCTTTATCCAACCTCAGATGTACTGCAATATGAAACATTTAGCAGTAGGCGCAGCAGGTTAGCATAAAGATTTTCAGAATAACTGATATAGTTCTACATCATGTCGAAGAACCATACGAGAACAACATCAATAACAACAATAACATGTGAACAGACAAGATACAACTACTTGTTTTGTTTACATCATTTATTGGCATACTACAATAGATTTAATTCTTCCTCTAAACAAATAAAATTGACATTTGGAGATTTAAATTTGCATAAAGATTAAGAAGAATAAAACTGATAATTATTGCGAGAACTATAATGAGGTATCGACAATGAATTGTACATATAAGAAACATGTGAAAATAAGTTGATTATAGACATTTGTATTTCTTCAAAGACAACCACATTGTTCAACTACCATATTTTCGAAACAATCGGTTGTTTTATTTCTCCCTACATAGTATTCAACCTTTAAACATGACAGAATCGTTGGGACGCAGCAAGGACGCCTAATTTCAGGTGTTTCATATCTGTTGGAATAACTTTGCATTATGGAATGGTTTGTAAAATCTGTCCAATTCAGTGGGTAATAACAATCTCCTTGGCAAGAGTACAAGTTGGTCGTTTTCGGAGTATGAATATATCTCTGGAATGGAAATAAATATGCATGTATACGTGCATCTCAGTTTCTACACACTTTGAAAATACAATTTGAACTGAAAAGTATAATAATATGAAGAGATATTTAGGTGTATATGATGGTCACTATATTAAGTTGCCACAAGATGTTCATATTGGCTTGACATAACATACTGCAGTATATACGAATTAGATATATTTTAATTATATTATTGTCGTGGGGCAACTTCTATAAAGAACCATTTTTCCATAACGAGCAACGTTAATGTGTCTTTTATAAATAAATCTTTGCCATGATAATAAGTTTAAAAATACTAAACTCAATTTGAACAGTGCAAAACATATCAACTTGAACAGCGGAGAGAGTGAACCCACCTCCATGTTCTAGGGTCGCATTTGATAAGCTCTTGCTTGTTACAAAAACAAAACAAAAATAACATTAGCGATAAGGTCACTTTTTGGGGTACGTTAATTTTGTTACTGATTTGTTTTCATTATATTTCTTTTGTAATTCTGCGCGCGAGTTTTACCTTAAAACACTTTTTCAAGGTCAAACGCTCCATGATATTGTGTATTATATCAGTATGTGATATCAATACTATGGTATCGGTATATATTACAGGTAAATTATCTCAAGAGCGACTAAAAGATGTTAGGATCTTTTTACCAGCCCGTGAGAGAAAAATTTCAAGAACCACAAGAATCTACAGTTGATTTGCAGAACAAATATTTAAACCTGTCAAAAGGTTATTGAAAAAGTTGCAGAAGCTAATAATAAGCTTATTTCATTAGTAAAACGAACCGCCTCAAAAAATAGCAGAACAAACAACAACAACAAAAAAAGATGTAAAAAAGCCTTCCAGCTGACATAGTCGCTGCACAGTTACAACCACAAGCGACCTTTGCTAGCCGTACCGATGACAAAATTTCTGAAGTAAAGGAAGCGAAATAAAAAGAGCTAGAAGTAGGAATGCTATATACAACAGTTAATAATGATCATATTATTTCTATTATAAAATAAAATAATCCGACTTATCTTTCTGGTTTTGCGTTTGCATGTTTAGTCAGAAAAAAAGATACTTAAACCCATACATAATGAATGTTTAGGCAGAGATGTCTGGTACATACTGATATATCGCATAATGAACAAAGAAAGATCTATTCTCAAACACTGATTCAATATTTACGATCTACATAAAAAATACGCGAATTTGAAAGTTCTCATTAACAGTCTAGCTCACAATATCATCTTCCTCCGCAACCGCAACAAATATAACAACAGCAATCTTGCCTCCACAACAAAACAAAAACAACAAATTACATCCTTATGGAGAAATTATTTTACTGATTGTATGATGCGCCTCACACTGGAGCTACTGCATTTGGCATTTCTAGATTGAATAAGTCAGGAGGAAGTGATCTTATGTCTTGTCCTAAAAATGTCCTTTTCGATGTAGCACGAACATAAATTATCATAGGAGGAAAACGAGCTAGACAAAATTCTGGGGAAAAAATTCATGACGCGCCGATATTTGTCGACGATTATGTTATGGTGGTATGATGGATATTAACATTTACCGGGACGTTATCTATCAACTTGTTGATAACTATCATATTTGCTAGTTGTCTAATTAGGTAAAAAGATAACAAATACGATGATCATAAATCAAACCACACCGTGAAGCTGTAATTGTCAGAGTAACAAATTCACGATTGACAGTATATGACGAAAATTCTGGTAATGTTATTCAATGATTGTTTTCAATAAATGTCTCCAATCGCAAAACAATTATCAATGAAAGCTATTAGTGGTATTAATGAAAAAGCTATTTGTGTTATTGGTACAATTGCCGAAAATTCGATTGCTGCCGCCAAGGATAGACTTACAGGATTTTTTACTACACCGAAAATCTCCGTCAGTATCAGAGCGATCTACTGAAATTATGCCAGCAATTGTCAGTAAAATAATAAACCAAGCTGCGGATCAAAAACTAGCAACCTTGATGAATCAAGAAGCATAAACATGTATAAATACTAGCTTTACCGGAGGGAAACTTCCTAGGCGACGTTGATTTAGATCTTTAAATATAAAATAAAATGTTTAATCGTGTATCTGGCACAGCAGTCGACATAAACTAACTGCTTCTCAAAGATGAATCTATGCGCTTTTATCAATTGTATTATGACGCAAATCAACGAGGCCGGAATCAACAGCACGTTAGGTCACAAGTATATGTGTTCTACCGGCTGGAACATTTATCGAAGGAGAAGGTGAACTTATAAAAACAGTTGATACAGGAGACAGAATGAATAGTAACTTGGGTTATACACGCTCAAATGTAATTTTAACCTGTCTTGAGTGTAATCGACATCGAGGAACAGTTAAGTGATTACGGTGGTTAGTGTGTATCTTGTAATTGTTCACGTAAACATCCACGCTGATGAGCAGTTGAGTCTAACATAGAGAGCGCAGATGTATCCCTAGATCTTAAATCTGTAAATTTTTACATTTAGAAACACTGTACATATAATCTGTTGCTTCATGTTCATCATATTCAGATGCATATTTTACATTCTCGTTCCCTAGTAATATTTATTTGGAAAATTCACGTCGTTGCATTGGTATATATTTTTGTGATTGCATTACTAAGTTTAAACTATGTTGTTCAAGTAATTAAATTATTTAAACTTGCATTCGTCAAACTTGGTACTCTTGCAACCTATTCAAAAGATCTTACATATTTCTAACTAATTTTATTTACGTGTTTATATCCAATTAACCTCTTAGTAAGAGTTCGAATAAATCGTTGAACGATTGCTTGATCATGGTGAATTGTGGCATGTCTTCCTTTGATTTTAACATTGTGTTTTCATCAGAGATGATACTACACTAAGATATTCCTTGCTTAGATCGCCCTGTAATAGTTATGGCCATCGCAAGGGTCATCGTTGATACATTTGTTAAAGAGCTGACACTTCTTCCGCAGCAGTTTTAGTTGGAAGTGGCTCTGCTTCTGTAGATGTTCTTGGAACCTCAATGACAATCAGTGCGTATTTGTACGTTATTTATTTGACGTCTACAAATTGTGATAGTGTCATGTGGTAAAAATAAAATATATGGCTGATGAACTTCGTTAGGAATATAAGAATCAATATGTAGTGCTAACCATTTTTCAGCAACATGTTCTTTGACACCTAAGGTATCAGTGACCTGAATAATTTAATAATTGCGGCTTTACGTTTGCAATATCCATTTGTGCTATAATAAATGTATTCCATTGTATATTAATGTGTTAAGTAATTACCGCAGTTTGCAAGTTTGACTTTCATCACGGATTATACTAGAAATCTAGCAAGTTTTTCTCTTAAAGATCAAATTTTATTTAAAGAATTGAACACATCAATCAACTTTACAACTAGAATGTCACGTTGTTCTACATCTTTACATTTTTAATCTTCATCATAAACGTGCCATGCTTTAACACAACCATTTTTGTGATATTCACAAGGTTTTGGTTGATCGTGTTCACCAAATCGAATATCAAGTTATGTACCATCACCGCAATAATACTATACAGGAAGATGTTTTTCTCCAGATTATTTAGCCATACGTAGTTTCGGGAAACTTTTACATTAATGTAGCAATATCACTACCATCTGACGCTGCATTTTATGTAAAAAACAAAAATGTTTCCCTCTCACACACAGATTATTTTCCGCCATATGCTACTTATAAAATTAAGTATTGTAACCGTGAATAAATCAGTAGTTGGAGTTTAAACTCCACATCGTTCACAATATAAATCCATATAGTTAAAATATGAATATAATTTATATTTCGGTGACACGAAAGCATGAACCATTAAAACAAAATTCAGCATTACCAAATTATGTTTGGATAATCATAGTATGTCTATTATGACGTGGTAAAACACAACTGTTACTTTAAGTTGATAATGAGGACAAGTTGTATTTAGTAGCACAACCTGTAGATCATGCTACGATGTTTTTAATGAATTTAACGAGAAAGCAAATTTATGAAATGAAGAAAATAACGATATCATGCATTTATAACCGATATTGATGAAGCGCTTGATTGATTTGTTGGATTCATTCAATAATAAGTATTATATGATAGCGTTGGTGCTGGACAAACAATCAAAGCCGAGAATTTTATTTTTTCTAGAAGCAGACATTAACATGCAGAAAGTATTTATCTTACTCAACGATACACATAATTTCTGACAATAATTAGGAATTACTGGACATGTTAATTTGTATTTAATGGAACTGATAATCAATATTTTAGGAAACATTCATAAAACATGATGTAGTTGATATATAAATACAATTAAACGTTTTTAAAAAAACATATTTTCAAAAGCGCCAGTCACCCCACACGGATTAAAAACTATAAATTATCAAGACCCCATATCAAGATATCGTGTTGGTATTGATAACATATTAGGTTGGGGAAATTATATATAATTCATAGCAGAGTAGAGGGTGTGAGCTTGTATAAGCGTTATAAGGCAGCCATCGCGAGCATAAAACAGAAAAAACATAAAACAACAACAAAAAATAACATTATTAAATCTAAGAGTGATTATTTCGGTTAGGTAGAGATTCGGTATTTTTTTATTGACTTCAATTGTTGTTATTTTTTTCTTCTCGATTTTGTAAGATGCCATAGTTTATAAAATGGCATCCTATCAAATCAACAATATGTTCATCCTCGTTGCTGCACTTTGAAGAATCGATAATGTTAAAAAAAGTTCGAGTACTTCACAAAACAAACTACAGGCTTCAATAAAGGTATCAATCAATCAATCATATATTTTTTAATCATTATGCCTTTATTGCTTTAATTATTTCGTTTCCGTCAATATTTGATATAAACTTTTTGGAGCTGTATTCCTGTTCCGAGAAGCAGCAGCGCGGATAAACCAAATAATCTAGATGGATATATGTTGCTAAATGCACTTCTTATCATAGATCTAGATGTGGAAAATATACACTGAGGGTGTTCAGCTCAGTTGAGAGTATATACATATAAATATATATATATATATATATATATATATATATATATATATATATATATATATATATATATATATATATATATATCTGACTCTTGGCAAATTAATTTCTATCATAGTTGATATATAAAACAAGAAACTACAAAATTGAACGATATATTCTAATACTCGTCATTTGCAAGTTAAAGCATTTACCCAAGGTGTATTCCGGAAATCAACAATCCAGTTGACCCTTCTGCACTTTTCATTTTCGCGCACCTGGCGAATTGATCTTCCACCTGGGAAAAATACAAAATCAACACATTATCGATTACTTGTGAAAGATAAATTAAAATAAAAACAGCAAACAAAATGATACATTTAATAATGGATGCAGCATTCCACAGCTTAGATTGAATAAATCTTCTCATCTTATTCCATATATTATCATATTAATTCGTGGTTACGTTGTCACTTACATTAAACCAGTCTGTGTCTTCCGATTTTGATCCATTCTGCTATTTTCTGATTCAGTTTAATATATTGAATGCTCATTTATTTCTGGTTTAGTTAAGCACGGGTACTTATTATACAACTATATACGGTATACACTTAGTAATAGTAAATAAGTGTACCCCGCATATTAATAACAATCGTGTATTCCTGTTATCAATGCAATTTGATTTTAACTGAGTTTATTATCCAAAAAATATTTTTCGCATTTGCTGACATTGATTGGTTCCTATTTTAAATTACCTGTTTCCGAATAACCTAACAATGGTATAAGCATGTTTTTTTTTCAGTTTCGACTATTTTACGATAATTATTGTGTATACAATTTCCAAAATGTCATTCATGTTCCAATTTCTAGTTAAAATAACAAAAACGTTAAAAACAAAAGGAAATTTTTGAAAAAATCATAACATAGACACCTTGCATACAAAATGCATTTGACATATTTTTCAACAATATATATATATATATATAATTTAAAGTTCAAAGGTTCAACGGCTTATCAATAGAGCTTAAACAGCATACAAAAATAATTCAAAATCCAAACCAAATTTATTGATTAAATTCTCATCCTTAAGACACTATATCATTTTTAGCAGGATAGTTTTAAGGTGTAGATTTTTGTAGGTGTAGGTGTTTTAGAACCATAGTAAATATGTAGATTAAATATAAACAGATTGATATCCATTGCCCAATACATTAACAAATTGATGTACGGTAGTTTGACATAGAGTTTTATATAAACCAAGGTCACAATCAGTTATGTCCAACAAACGGAATTTATGAGGGGAAACACATCCAATCAGATGACAGACAAGGTCTTTAATATGCTTTGATTTTAATAATTATCAGCATTATCTCTGAGCCTTTAAACCCACATTCGTACACACATTTGGTCGAAAGTGGACGAAAAGTATGCATTCAACATTGAACATCAACTCAGACAATAAGATGCAAAAAAAATGTCAGAACATGTATGGATGTCATTGTCATTGATTATTTACAGTTTATTTTATCATGATACTGTAAGCATAGTTTCTGGAAACAATTGCCTAACTATATATATATATATATATATATATATATATATATATATATATATATATATATATATATATATATATATATATATATATATACTCATTATATAGGATGTCGACATCATTACGGAATCTGATACAACGATACAACTACTGAATTATAAATATTCCTGAATAAGAACACTTTAAAACATAGTTCGTTGCACGGGATTTCTTTCAGATTATGTAAGATTCTCTTACCTTCTTTGTAGTTAATTTCGAACTAAAACGGCACTGTTTGAAGACTTTGCTTATTGCTGCGATCGACATTTGGATTAGTGTGATAAAGATTTTCTAATTTGTATATTTTCCAATTATTGATATTAAATGTCTGAAATATGAATATTTGCCTGTCAGCATCGTGTTTGTAGCATGAGCAGAGAATATCATGTATGATCTTAAGGTCGCTATATGATATTAGAAGACCTATTTGACACCGACATAAACATAACCCCTTACACCTTCGATTGCTTTAGCATACTATAGAGGTTTCAACTAGTTCCCGTGTTGTTTGAATGAATTAAACCCACACGTTCATAACAAAAGTGATGGACTCCTAAAATTCTGCCACCAAGCTTGGAAAAGAAAACATCACAGAATTTCATGCATTGGCCATAATTATTACTTGTAAGATATAATATGCTTGCGGCAATTTATTTCCAAGAGGAATTATTGATACACTGATCTTTTTCAATTATTTGTAAGATCACCTTGCATTCAAAAGATCATACAATTACGTTCTGGGATTTGTATTTGTGAGACTAAAAGATTATGCTGAAATAGTTTCGGCCTGGCAGACATCCAGTGAATGGATACGATCTAGATTTATGTCAAGACACAGATTCCATATGTAAATTTAAAATAATGGAATATATAGAAGAATCACCATTGCTATCTAGTTGTGACTTCTCTTGCATCAATTCCGATAAGGTAAGATCATTATCATGTTGAATTGCACTGTCCTCCATTGAAAACATTTCATGAATTCTGTTAAAATAAAGGAAAAAGCAGAGCTAGAATGGAAAACATGTGTGCTACATATTTTATAAGTTGCAAACCTATCTATCTATCTATCTATCTATCTATCTATCTATCTATCTATCTATCTATCTATCTATCTATCTATCTATCTATCTATCTATCTGTATGTCTGTCTATCTATCTATATATCTATCTATCTATCTATCTATCTATCTATCTATCTATCTATCTACCTACCTACCTACCTACCTACCTACCTACCTACCTACCTACCTACCTACCTATCTATCTATCTATCTATCTATCTATCTATCTATCTATCTATTTCTCTCTCTCTCTCTCTCTCTCTCTCTCTCTCTCTCTCTCTATATATATATATATATATATATATATATATATATATATATATGTGCATTCATTTTAAAGTTTGTGATATAAATCAAACTAATATATCGTCAATTGTGATCCACTCACAGAGCAGTACTACACATATAAACAACCTTTGTCATAAATAATGTAATTATATTCAAAACATTAATCACTACGAACATATCATTACAACGATATAAAGTAAACCTAATCCCCGGTGTATAAATCCATTTAACATGGAACCCTTATCATGTCCGTCATCCCCTTGCCTATCATGTAAAATGGACAACATAGGCAGAAACCTGGAGTGAGAACGAACACTACTTGTGGGTGGATGCCTACATCGAAACTGAACGTGCACCAAGTAACTATCAACACATATGGTTTGCTTTATTGGTTATGCCTACTTTGATATACTATGATACAAAGTGGCACTAGACTGTCTTGGTCACTGGTCAATTAATATATTCCATTATGTTGTGTTTCTTTTACTCAAACTTTAGTAAGGTTCTAAATATAATTTAATCCTATATAACTATTAAAGTATTAAAATGTCCCCCACGGGGGCCTCGAGTGGCCAAGTGGTCAAAAGCGCTCTCCGTTATGGATCACTGCCATCTTACCTGTCTGCGTGGTTTCGAGTCTAAGATTCGGCTAATGTAGTTATGTGAGGAAGCTTGCCAGTAGCTTCTCGTGGGTTAGTGGATCTTTCTGGTGATTTTCCCGGGTTCTTCCTCCACCACTAATACTGGCCTCCATGCATAGCATATTTTTGCTTACAAATGGCGTTAAACCATGGTACAAAAACAACAAACCCCACTCTCTGTCTCTGTCTCTGTCTTTGTCTCTCTCTCTCATTTTATAAATTTTTCTGACTTTTTCAGTTGAATGGTTGACCAATTAATGTTCTATACGGTAACGATGTGTATATCCTGCTTGGCTGTCTTCGTTATGAGTTTGATTTATATTGAATAAATCAATCAGAATCGAGATAGAAATCCAAAAAGGAAAACCAATCACTTATCACGATGCATAAGTGACATATTGAAGCAGACACACTCGGCAGGGATGCAATTTCACTCGCTCGGTTTCCCATAGTCAGTTTAAACAAGATTCACACGGCGAGTGTGTTTATTTTATGTGAGTCAAAATACATCGATATATATTATGTATGCTGGCTGTATCAATGCTATACCACTCCTTCTATACAATTTTTATTAAAAGGAACCGCGGTAAATCGGGTGTCATTTTAATGCAAAATGTATACAGCTCGCGCTATATCGTTGATACTCTCTATATACAAAATATACACGCATATATGTATATATATATATATATATATATATATATATATATATATATATATATATATATATATATATATATATATATATATATATATATATATATATATATATATATATATATATTCACTTATAATCCTTCAGTAAGATTAAAATAAGATTGTTTAAAAGTATTATAAACACTCCTTTCTTTGTAGACTTAATTCTATACACAATTTCATCACAATCTGTTCGGCATTCAGTCGCACATCTACTATCACACACAAATAATATACAGCGCAGCAATATAGAGTGAAAGAGCAAACTAGTTTTGGCTGGATGAACACAACTATAAAATTAAGTTACCCAAACAAACCTGCTAAGTAGCTGGTGTAAGCTTACCTTGAGATATATCTACAGTTTTCTTGAGAAAAAATGAAACAAACTTAAAGATAATTGATGGTAAAAGTTAAATCTAACCAACAAAATCTCGTTCATTCAAATTGAATGATGTTTATTATCATCTTTAACTATATTAACATACTTTTATTGTCAGTTCATTTTGCAAAGATATTATTTCACACGAATGTGAAATCACCGATACGTGCATGACTGAGACTAGTGTTAAAGATGGCAGTCACGTTTTTATAAAGTTCTACTTTCTTTCTTAAAGTCACATTTCATATTTAAATCATATGAATGTCTTTCGTTGACTTAATGCTTGACAGTACTGATATGTGGAATAACTTAAAATATATTAGTATCACTGATATACGAGATAAGTGTATACATGTTTCATTAATTATTTACTATAAGTGAAATATGTTTCCATCTCGCTTTGTATAATGTTAACTGATACGGGGTACGTGTTATATATGTACATGTATGTATATATGTATATATATATATATATATATATATATATATATATATATATATATATATATATATATATATATATAGTTCTTTCTACACCTTTGTTCACATTTACATTTGTAAACAACTTATTATGCATAGCTTGATGGAAAATAAATAGCTTGATGGAAAATAAATAGTTTGATGTAAAATAAATATATAATCTGATTTATTCTCCCAACATGTAAATTATTCAACATTATTATTGGTTGCTCTTGCATTAAATATGATGTGCATTGTCCGACAGGAAATCAATATACAGGTATTTGCGAATACAAAAGTCAAATATCATTCAAGGGAGATGTCATTGATGAACTCATTACCAACGAGTATGTAGCTTGATTAAATAGCTGTATATGGCGCTTATTAAATATATATTCTCGAATAGTGATTTATGCTTATTTAAGTTCTTTAGAACAATTCTCATTTTCCAAAATAAATATAAAATTGTGTCAATGTGTAAAGGGGTTTAAAACAGTAAGAGGTAACATATTGCAAAACCAAACCATTTAAGACGTCGAAAACATACAACACATGGTTATTTTGACCAGTAGCAATAAATTAAATTAAAACGAAAAAGGTAACTATTGATGTCACAATTATTCAAATGTAGAACGTATTCGTTAATACATTGAAAACATTTAAGAATGAAATATTGAATTAATAGAACCTAGTTATTTCACATTTGTATTTGTGTTAAGAATACCAGTAGTATAAGCGCATCCAGTCTATCCTTGATCAACAACCGCCTCGCTAGACGTATTGTTAAGACTTTTCGGGCTCGTGTCAGGATGATAGATCTGGGTGGGGACGTAATGTTACATGTTTACGGCTTATCTTAATCTTTCGGTATATATTTCATTAAATTCGTGTCGTTGTCATTATTATATGTTGATAATAAACTTACATTTATTTCCATAAACAACACACTCGAAGTATTAGTCGTGGCCGCTACACTAAGCTACCTCACTCTTTGTATAAAATATAAATGCACTGCACAATATTTACTAATGAATAGACTGTAACCACTATAGGCACTTTTCAAAACTTGTAATACTCTGGCCAGGTTGATTAAACGACTTTCCATCATACGAGTGCGTTGTGTTCCCAAATTAAAACGCGCAATAACCATAATGATAAATCAAATGCAGATTTCAGCGTTGTTAACAAATGAAAAGTGATACATTGTATTGTCATCAATGTTTAAACAAAAACCATTTGGTCTCTCTTCATGTGGATATATTTATAAGTTATGTACAAATAGAACGTCACCTTGTCTTTTCTACTAGGAGGGGGGGGGGGGCGGGACGGTAGAAGCAGTACAATTAACTGCCCTTTGTTCCAGTTTAAGTTTTGTGTTGAGTAGTTCAAACAGTGTGTGGCAGAAATTTAAATTAGTGCTAAGTTTCAGACATTTTAGAATGAAATTACGTGTGATTAATGCAATTCCACCTTCGCGAGATCGGCGGGGGAAGGACTGGATGGAGTAACCAGTGTGTGTTTAATGTTAGCACTTTGTCTCATGGCGTGATGTTTGTAACCATGTTTATGTCAGGAAGAAGACGTCGATATTCTAATCTTTGATACACTTAACTATTTATGTGCGTTGTTCAGGTGGTCCGACTGATTGGGCGTTGACACAAGGGTTGACGTTTTAATTTGCACCAGATTACCTTAATTAACAGCCCAATTTTTACATTGTTTCGGGCGAAATTGAGATAACTATAAATATTCTTCATGTTCTGCGCTGGCCAGCTTTGAAGCAACCTTTCCTTTCTCGCTTCCTTTTACATTCAAGAAATGATGAATAGAGTCCCAGTTTGTTTACTCTTGAGCATAATTTAGCATGGAAAGATAAGTAGTGGTCATTTACAGCAATTAATGAAGGTCCATCATAGCATAAACATGTTTACTGGCGATCACGTGATAGCGATTTATTTAAAGGAAAAGACTTAGTAGCAGTGGAGAAATACAGCTGAGAAATGTTGTAATTGATCTCTTTTCCAAAATAAAGAGATGAAAAAACACGTACGAAAGGAACTGACAATACGAGATAAAGCGCAAAAATGTAGAAGAAAATAGACAACGAGAGCATATATCATGACAAACAGCACACAAACGGAAGAGCTGATTCAACCTGATTAATCGGAAGACAAACTTTATTTAGATATTAGATTTGCATACTAGACCAGACATGATTCCTTCTCAAAACAATCTAAAGGGACATTTGCATATCATTTACAAAAGTAATCTCATTTAAACGATTATGTAGAGTTAGTAGGATAAAACAGATTTATATATGACGAAATCTAAAATACGGTATAAAGATAACCACTGAGCTTA
Organism: Unio pictorum; assembly: GCA_030141615.1. Classification (NCBI taxonomy): domain Eukaryota; kingdom Metazoa; phylum Mollusca; class Bivalvia; order Unionida; family Unionidae; genus Unio; species Unio pictorum. The sequence continues at coordinate 9,622,160 of JARLTB010000068.1, read as the reverse complement.
TATATATATATATATATATATATATATATATATATATATATATATATATATATATATATATATATATATATATACTTCTAAGCCAAATAATTTGGTGATGGATTTATGTTTTGTTAAAGACAACCACATTTTCAACTACCATATTTTCAATTCACATGCTTGCTGTAGTCATGTTGACATAATAGGTGAAGTTTAAACATGATAGTTCCGTTGGGACGCAATAGGGCTGGTCTGCATCTGTTCCAGCATATCTGTTCAAGTAACTCTTCACCAACGAATGATTTGTTGCATATGTATAACTCAGTGGGTAATTGCAACATCCTTCACAATAATATAAGTTGAGCGAAGTAGGAGACTTAATAAATGACTGTAATGAATATAAAGATACATGTATAAGTGTATTTCACATTTTCTGCAGACTTTCCTATAAGCATTGTGGCCACGACAGATTTGATTAATACCAATAGATCAAATGTGGTATCTCATTGTAACTATATTTTGTCGCTATCAGAGTTTGATATCGACATGACTACTTCCTGTATAATATTCGAATTATGTATATTCATTGTTTTCGTATTAGATTTATTTTCAAGATTGTGTTAGGATTATTTCAGAATAATAACGGAAATTTACTTTGTAATAACAATGATATCACTATTCAAATCACTATCACCACAATGTTCTGGCCATGAGGAAAAGGCCCTTCTTCCTAAGCAAGCAACATTAAAGTTCTTTCAAATGAGTCGATGCAATGATTTTAGGTTTTATAATATTAATACCAAACATTACAAAGCACAATATTCAATAAAGTTATCAATCAGTTAGTATTTTATCAATTTTAAAAATTTCTCAAACAGCATATAATTTCCAACACTATTCGATATGCTCTTTTTTAGTACTATCATCCATCTCCTCGAAAGTAAATATCATGAACAAAGTAATCGAGGTTGATGCATTTTGTGTTGCGCACATTCTGACAGACCTTGACTTGAAAACTATGCAACGTGGGTCATCCGCTCGACTGATAGCTCAAGTATCTCTTTTAAATTGATCTTATGAAAAACAACAATAAAGTACGAAACTAAACGGTAACGCAAGGTATTACATTAATCAGAATATACCTGTTCTAGTTCATTTAATGTGAGAGTCCAATTGGCTCTTCTGCATTGCTGATTTTCAGGCGCCTGGAGGGTGGATGGTCGACCTGGTAAAGGAGAAAATCAATAAGATATTGATTTATTGTACAATATAAACCAATATGAAACTAATAAAAAAACATGGTGAATTTAGTTTTGATGCAGCATTACATTTCTTTTAGGGAAGAAATCTTTTCATTCACACTGCAAACAGCGTAGCGTTATGACTGAACCATTGTTAAAGCTACGTTAAAGTCTAAATCAGACACACATACACTCCAAAAACCAACTAGGTCTGCCGATTGTGTAGTCACACAAGCAACTTCTAGCCCCATATCTGATTGTTTGGTTTTGTATATTATAAGCCTTATATTATTTAGATTCTGTTACGCCTAACACCACTGCGGACGAAATAAACGTTGTGATGATATAGAGGTGTACCACACATACTACCAGGAATCCTGTTGTGCTGTCTTTAATGTAATTGTTAGGAACTTGAGTTGAGTCTCCAAGAACAATTCTTCCCATAAAATGGAATGTCTTGAATTCCATTACTCTACGTTTTTAGATCGTTTGTTCTTATCAATGCAGGCTGCAAAAATGTATTGTTCAGTGTTCTCTTTGCTACAATGACATATTTTCTGTTGCACAATGCTAATTTGTCTGATCAAAATGTTTTTAAAAAAAAGAAAACAAAAGTATTTTACATTCATTAGCAAAATAGATAAGATGGCCTTCCATTGATCATTTAATTAGTCGGATCAGATACATATAATATTTTTGAATTTTTGAAAGCTTTCCTAATCAAATGCAACGTCACGTCATAAATTTGCCTCAATGAAAGTACTATCATGGTCACCCAAAATCTTGACGACATGGGACTATACCTCAAGGTTACTAAACATTAAATCAAAATAAGAAACTCCATAGTCGGAAAACCATCACCCTATTCGATGTAATAACGTCTAATAATTTAAAAAGATGATGCTTATTATGCTATGCTTTCAACAACTGTATCATGTTAGCCATTTATCATACAGAAATATCCATATATGTAGGGGGTTTTGCTGACTATATACAGGATCAGGTTTATTATCTGTATAAATATAACATTATACAAATATTCAACTGATATACTTATGATAATACCGTAATATATATATATACATATATATATATATATATATATATATATATATATATATATATATATATATATATATATATAGTAATATATATAAACCTTAATTAGTACTGTTGAAATGCTGTATCGAACAGCTAATCCGGTGAATTATTTGCATTAAAATGAATTGCGTTAAAAAGGGTACAAAATAAAAATAGTTATTCTCCTACTTAGCATCCTGACCTACCATGCTGTGTTACTGATAATATAAGACAAATTATTATAACATATTCAATAAATCACAAAAACATCCACACTTACAAATACACATAGCTATTTTTCTCTCTCTCTCTCTCTCTCTCTCTCTATATATATATATATATATATATATATATATATATATATCTATCTATCTATCTATCTATCTATCTATCTATCGCTCTATCTAGCTCTATCTCTATCTCCCAATCTCTCTCACTAACAATATATGTATGTATGTATGTATGTATGTATGTATGTATGTATGTATGTATGTATGTATGTATGTATGTATGTATGTATGTATGTATGTATGTATGTATGTATGTATGTATGTATGTATGTATGTATGTATTTATGTATGTGTGTGTGTGCGTGCGTCTGTGTGTGTGTATGTATATTGACATCACAAACATTAGAAAATATTGCGATGAATCGTTTCTAGTCATCTTCTCTTAAAATATTGTCATGACCGAAACTAAACTTTTTCATAATTGTAATGAATTCCGTGTTTTTAGCTTGTATCATACATATTAGATATGATCCATGTTCCTAAAAGTGTGATCTTGGATTTAAATATTACTTTCACACAAATATGAATTTAACAAATTGCGGTTTTAATTGAATGAGTTAAGCATACATCTCTGTACCAACTAAACATGTAATACACTCCCCAAGTTTCACCCAGCACTCTTCCACGTGGTCAAAATTGCATGTCAGTTATATACAGGGAACTAAAGACTACATGTGCATTAAGATATTCATGTATAATTATATTTTGTTTTAAAAAATACATAACATTCTGTATTCATTGCGGTGTTTAAAAATAGTTATAATTATCACAATGCATTTTAGGGAACAATTCATTTCCCCGATGTTACATCAATTAATAAGTCGTAAGGACATGTTAAATCCCATAATATAATATGTACATGTATGCATCTTTTAAAATACATTAACGTTAAAGTGTTGCACATAGGTTTTCAAAATGTTTTGGTTAGGTTTGGAGTTAGAAAGTAATTCATATTTAGATTATAAAACGTCAGTCCTTATTCATACGTTTTAGGATACAATGATGTTTCAACAGAGATGTTTAAATATGAATTATGTGGAATTTTTGTCAACTTATCAATTTCCCAATTGAAGATGCCATCTAGATCTTTCAGAAATACAATTATTTGAAAAACACCATCATAAAATACTATCACATTTTCCTTATAATGCAAAATCTTTTCAGCAGATTTGCACAAACTTCTTAAGTATACGGAAGTGTATGTTACTTAGACTCAAATACACAAGTTTCAGGTTCAGGTTGACGATGGATTATAGAGTATCACAGTTGTATTAAATAACTACAAACAATAGCTGGTTCATAATACAATTAAGTTTCTCTCTTCTTAGTCCAATTAGCAATTTTTTGAGCATTTCCAAATAGTGGTCATAAACTTGTACGTTTTTGTTTAACTTCTCAATGGTTTACTGAGGTTCATCAGACATTCTCTACATGAATATTGATTGCGATAGAATGTGTTTTGAAGTGGCAATTGGAAGCCTTTTCTTGTTTTCTGCTGCCAAAGCATTTACGAATACATGTTTTTAAGCTAGAATTTTTACCGTCTTGCGCCATACATATTAATATCATCTTTGGCATTGAAACGTATTTTCGTACATTGCATTAATTCATAGGTACTTGAGAGACAATCGGGTTATACTTAAAAATATCACTTCTGACAGATAACAGAAAATACATGTATAGAAAAAAAAAGATTTAAAAGGAGACACAAAAGGCAATGAGATGTTTTTCGAGAATGGATATTATAGTTGAATCACCATATGCATCAATCCGTGTCTTCGCCTGCATCAATACGGAGAGTACAAGGTCTTGTTCTTGTTGATACGCATTATCCGCCATTGAAAATATATCATGTATTATGTCAAAATGAAAAACATATATATATATATATATATATATATATATATATATATATATATATATATATATATATATATATATATATATATATATATATATATATATATCGCAAACGTACAAAACATGCATTGTAAAGTGTTGGTACAATGCAAATTCATACACCATTACTTCATCAATTGTTATCAACTCATGCTGCAAACACAAACAAATATTAAAATATTAACATTTTGGGAACCGTTTGATGTCATTATATGCTAATTTATCAATTATTCATGTCATTTGTTATTACAGATCTATAATGACAATGAAATATTAATCCTTACTTTATAAATGAATTTCACATACATCTCTTTATTTATCTCTGTCTACCTCCAAGTCGTGTACAATGAACGAAATATTCACATACTTGAACAGCGGGCTAAGGACAATTGCACATGGAAACACATTTATTTGCTGTTGGTTCTAGATACATTGATCAATTATGATTTTCCACTCATTTTCAATTGGTGACTTTAAGGCATAACGATGAAAATTATCAATAATATCCCTCACTCAATGAATTTAATATGATACATAATTCATCACAATAATTTCTCGTTTATGTTACCCCATCTGCTAATGCAAAAGGGATGTAAACGCATAACTCTTTATTGAGGGTGCCAAATAATGTGCGCTGCATAAAAAATGTTAAAAACGAACTAACACCAGTTAACTTACAACATGGTTATATTTTAGCACTTGAACAACATATTATGAATATGGTGATCTAAATAAAATCAACCATCCCAACACGTCAATTAATCGTCTTTATTATTGTCGACCATTATATTAAATATAGAATTTCTGAAATTAAGGGAAACATGTAACTATTTTTGTAACATTTATTCCATTGTAGGTAGGATCATTTAATCCATTGCAAACATACAAACATCACATCTAATTATATCATCTATGTGACCGTGTCAATAAAATCAATAGCACAATTGCATCGAGTCACTCTTTCGTCCAACTTATAATACATGGGAAACTAGCGGGATTACCCACCTTAACAAATACAGGCAAAGGAATCCAAATAATGTCAAATTCATCATCTGAAAATAAAAAAAAAATAATCAAAAATCGATTATATGTAGAAATATTGGATCGTGTCTCGTTCAACATCTCTTGCAAAACTATGAAAATGGATATCTTATAAATACTCAGTATCATATATATATATGTATATATATATATATATATATATATATATATATATATATATATATATATATATATATATATATATATATATACAAAGAAGCACGTTCAAAATGGTTTCCCGCCGCTAGGTAAACTTTGTGTCAGAAAAATCAATTAAAGAACATACATATGCACTATAAATACTTAACACAATTGCTACGGATTAGTAAAATTAATTCGTACTTTTTTTAAAATTACAAGCGATTAGCTGTTTGTACCACTTGTATAAATATTTAATATGACTAGGTATGGGATCTATTAAAACCAAAATAAAACCAAAAAAAGCGGTCGATCGGAATTGAAACCTAATTTTAATATGTATTAAGATAAAATATTCATTTTTATATATTATATTTTTTCCAATGTTATTACATGGATTAATGAAGAGATAATGAAAATGAAAACTTGATCTCCCAAATTAGTATGTTAGAGTAAATGTCCAATGTTAGTACACCGATTATTAAATTATAATATTTCAAAAAATATCCAAGGTGTTTAATAAATGATTTCAATTATTATTAAAATAAGCGATTCCTTATTTGAGTTATTCTTAATATAAATTACTGACATAGCAGAACTTCCCCTCTTCGAACCGATTGAGAGTTTAAATTAACATATCTAATTGAAGCATATTACAGTACATTATCATTATAAAATCACTATCCAATGTGTGCATGTAGAAAATGTGCTAGATATCAATACCACTAACCTAAATATTTACTTCAGTAAATATATGCAAATATTCCCGTCACCAAAATGTTGAAATCAGTATATTAATACAGAAATTAAATACATTTGCAATGCAAAAAAATGTTTACTGAGTAAGATGTGAACTATTGGTGTAACCTACCTTCCGCTGAAAACTCAGGAATGGTCAAAGCCAGCATTACATGCTATGGTACAATTTACTATGCCTTTTATATATGGTAGAATTTAATCGTTGTTGTTTTAACTCTATCCATGTCTCAGGCCATTTAGCCCGCGGTTATGACCTACCAATGACATAGAGTGACCATACTATAGCTACGTATATGAAAGTCGTCGATGAATGGGAGATTTTATAAGGAACAACATGTGGTAAAAACGTGTAAAATAATTCTATTAATGTAACATTTAAGACCTTGATCTGACTAGACCAAGAGAATAACATCAAAGTGTACTATGCAAAACATCTGCACTCATTCATGCATTTGATTACCTAGGTACATATTCACTAACATATAGACAAATATATGTATGTACGTATCTATATATGCATGTATGAATATATTTATGTATATATGCTTGTTTGCATATACGTATGAATGTTTGTAAGTAGGTATGTATGTAGGTAGGTTGGTTGGTAGGTAGTTACGTAGGTAGGTAGGTATGTGAATCGGTAGGTAGGTAGGCAGATAGGTAGGTAGGTAGGTAGGTAGGTACATCCATGTTTTTATGTATGTATATATGTATGGATGTATGTATGTATGTATGTATGTATGTATGTATGTATGTATGTATGTATGTATGTATGTATGTATGTATGTATGTATGTATGTATGTATGCAGAGAGAGAGAGAGAGAGAGAGAGAGAGAGAAAGAGAGAGAGAGAGAAAGAGAGAGACAGAAAGAGAAAGGTAAGCCGTGGTGAATTTTGTACGTACATTAAAATAATCTCGGGCACTGTTCTGTTTAATAGAAACGCATATACTCTACACCTTAAATGTAAACGTAACATTTTATGTATATTAGAAAAGGAAATATGGCATAAATATGCGACTTCCGAAATTGACGAACGTGTACACAAATGAGAATACACAAGAAGAAAATAAAGTTCAAAACATTTAGCAAAACTGACAATTAGGCTTCGATAACAACCTTTCAAAATAAGATGAAAACATCTAATATTTTTTTTTTAAATAATGTTTGATTAGGAGCGAGTACAAAATATTTTCCTTTATAGCGAATAAATCACTAATATCCCCAAGGTAGAGGACATAAGGCTATATCTAACGGCTACATGTGCTAAATGTGTTTATTATGTTATATATTAGTACCCATGATATATATATATATATATATATATATATATATATATATATATATATATATATATATATATATATATATATGTGTGTGTGTGTGTGTGTGTGTGTGTGTGTGTGTGTGTGTGTGTGATCATATTAACATGCAGCTCAAGTAAAATATGACTTGTTTAGAATTAACAACAGAACGAGCATATTTCAGCCTTGTCCTCAATGACCAAAATCAATATGGATATACACACTGTTGTGTGAGTGCATTGCATTGACGTGACTAAGGCGAATAGGCAACAAACATTCCTCATAGCTAACAATTCAATCAAATTAGAGGAAAAAAGGCTATGTTTTGTTTTGGATGGTTTAACGACATTTTTCAGCACAATATAGGCTATACATGGCGGCCAGTATTAATGGTCACGGAACCACCGATCCACGAGAAGATACTGGCAAGATGTCTCACATAACAGCATTTGCCGAATCTTAGACTCGAACACACGCAGAAAGAGGTGAGATGGCAGTGTTCCGTAACGGACAGCGCTTTGGACCACACGGCCACTCGGGGCCCCTAAAAGGCTATATCTGCTATATGTGCTAAACGTGTTTATTTTTTAAAATGTCAATCAATAAATAGTTCATTCAAATACAATATGGTACTGCTCAGCATAAACAACACTGTGCATATTCCAGCCTTGTTCGGTATGCCGGAAAGCGTTGTCTGCAGTGAGGCAGTTTGTAGTGATGTCTAACACTGGGGCAAACTGTCGCAGACACGTAACATCATAACCCTCCCATGCAAGTTATCCTGACAGAAGGCCAAATGGTCCTAACATTAACCTCTTAATGCTGAGCACCAAACGAGGCCGCTATTAGTACAATTTGTGTAAGTCATTGGTATGACTCGGCCGGTAATCGAACACATGACTTCGTTCTTCTGCAGCGAACGCTCTAACCACTATGCCACCGGAACAATTGTGCAACGTGTTTTGTGCATGAAAAAAAATGATTTGAGTTAAGACAAATGGCAGAGAACCGTACGAGATACGTGAAATACAAGTTTCCAAATAATATGATAATGTAACCCGTCAATAGCATGAGACCTATACCGACTGTCACATATAGCTGTTTAAGTAAACCCGATGAGGTCAGTAACATTTATTTCACACCAAAAAAAAATGTCATCCGTGTGAACTTTACATTCTATACGCATTATTGAGCTGACACATTTGTTTAAATACAGAGACAGTGGTTGGTGGGATGACATGCATTTTAAATGAACCCAACATATTATACATTTGCTAGCAACTATTTTAATACATTGCCTTAAATTAACCTTTTGCAATTATACATCAAAACTAGTACGGACATTTTCGGAGCTCCTAAATAGTGAATTCGTTGCGAGTTTATGTTCAGAGATAACATAGTTAATATAAAAGCGGTAAACAATTCATTACAATAGTGGAATTAACCAAAGTTTATCTTAACTCTTATATACACGTCCTAGTAGAGCTTATTCGTCTGTATTAAGCATATAGCTGTCGGGTTAGTTATTGACTCTTCTAGACTGAAAAATGAAATACAAACTTATCATGACGAAACGTTTTGACACGTATGATAACTGCAGCAGGATACATTTCGTAAACGGTGACTTAATAAACTTAATATATACGCTAACATCAGTCTTGTTACCTAAATATGCCATAAACATGTGTCAGTAAAGATTAACCACTTGCACAAAGGTGTTACATATTAAAAATAAAAGTGTATTCATTGGCATGAGTCTACTGAGTAAGAATGATGTGTCATACATACAGGACGAGACTTTGATATTTTCAATTCCGTCAAACCTGACGGACTGTGACCCAATTTGACTGTCACATAAATACAGACATAATAGACAGACCGCATATTTATTAATGCGATGCATATATTGAATTTAATACTGGTATATTAGTTTTTTATACTTATCAGCCAGTAAATGCATAGCAGAATTAGGAACACAAGGCCGTTTGCATGCGGAATATACGAACATTATATACTAATAAAAAAATACAACTTTGGATAAATAACATTTTTGTCCTCCAAAAATATCTCACATTTCAGGTTAGGAATGTAACCAATACATCAGATGCATATGCAAAACCATTCATCTAGCAGTTGTCTCGACAAGGTTACACCAGGTAATATAACTATACAAAAAAGTTACATTGTATGGATTAATATCAAATGATGTAGAGTCATGATCCAAGATTGAACACGGTCTGGAAAAAAAAACACGATATTATACATGCATGCATTCATGCATGCATCCATATATTATGCATGCATGCATCCATGCATGCATCCATATATTATACATGAATGTATCCATGCATCCATCCATGCAATATACATGCATGCATCCATGCATCCATCCATATGTTTGTTATATATATACATGCATCCATGCATCAATCTACATATTATTCATGCATGCATCCATGCATCCATCCATATATTATACACGCATGCAGGCATCCATCGATCCATATGTTATACATGCATCCGTCCAGATATTATACATGCATCCATCCATCCATCCATACATCCATCCATCCATCCATCCATTCACACATACACAAACAGACAGACAAACAGACATACAATATTTGCTCAGATGGTAATAGCAGTAAGCAGTAATATTGAACACGTATTTCATAATCTATCGTGGAGTCCGTTTGACGTCCAATATGAATCTCGGGTTCCACTCGCTCTAGTCAAAGGTCACGGAGTTGTCTCACGTGGTTCACTCCTCCCTGTCTGTTTGAAGGATCCCTCGAGAGCCATTACATTCAATACAGACCCGATGGTCGCAAAGCTTTGGTCTCTCGCATCGAGAACACCAGTACACTCTTCCAAGCCAACGTTACCAGACACAGCGTATTCGCCCGATTTTATATAATAGATATATATAACGCAGCATACACAAAGGCACCATACACAAATGAACCGTACACAAAGGCACCATACACACGGCACCACACACGGGCACCACAATTGTATTCGTATTTAAATTAAAAAAGAAACATCAATGTCAGGCTTATTTATAAAAGAAAATAATTGGAGGTTAACATAAAGGTCATGATTTTGTGCATCAACTTATATCAACATATAAAATACTAGCTTACTTTGTTATCATACATTAGATTTAGTGATGAGTGTTGCCATCTTAAATACATGGTCTTCATGCTCATGGGAATTCCTGCGAAACACGTATATTGTAATTTGTTCTCTCATTAAATAATATGTTGAATGTATACGTCCTGCAATGGTATGAAATACTTACATATCTTTAGTTGTTGATATTGCCAATTATTTTATTTGCCGCATGTGATACTTAATATGAAAACAAAACAAGCGAGTTACTTGTAATACCATCGTATCATTGAAAGAGTTATTTCCCTTTGGCTTTACGCTATAGTTTGTTTGATTATACTTGTTAACATAGCTTCAAGAAATGGTTTATTGTATCCTCAACATTCACCTCGATATTTCCTTGTGCGTCAGGTACACGTGCGTTTTAAGAATAATATAGATAATCTGCACTAATTCATCCTTAAGAAATGGAGTGTACATATCAAATGTTGGAACGGATACATGTTTAAACATTGTATTAATAATAATAATAATAATAATAATAATAATAATAATAATAATAATAATAATAATAATAATGAGGACTTTGTATAGCGCCTAATCTTTCGAAACTCTAAGCGCTTTACACCATCAATAATGATATGGCTACACTACAGAACAAAAAATGTCAAAAGCAATGAAATTGGAAAACAAATCAACAAGCTGAACAAATATAAGATACAACACATGATTGGGTCGCTATGTTTGTCCCTGCAGTTGAAACAGGTGAGTCTTAAGAGCACTCTTAAAAGGGACAACTGTGTCTTTGTGTCTAATTTCAATAGGCAATTCGTTCCACGTCGCCGGGCCATGGTGTGCAAAGGAACGTTGTCCATATGACTTTGTTTCCACCTTGGGAACAATGAGTATACGATATCAGAAGAAGAGCGTAAGGATCTAGCTGGTGTATACACATGGGTGAGGCTGGATAGGTATGTTGGACTGGAGTCTGTCATTGAAACATAGCACAGAGAACAAATTCTGTGTTTGATTCTGTATCGAATTGATAGCCAATGTAGGGTACAGAGCGGTGGTGAGGTGTGCTCTGATTGAGGTACTCAAAATATGATCCGTGCAGCTGTGTTTTGAACTTGTTGAAATTTCTGGAGTAAACATTATGACGAACCAGACAGAATTGAGTTACAATTGTCCAGTCTTGAAAGTACTAATGAACACACAAGTGTTTTAGTGGCATCAACTGAAAGATATTTAGGAATGGAACGGATGCGTCTCAATTCAAGATATGCAGCCTTACATATGTTCATGACATGTTGGTGCAATGTGAGAGCACTGTCTAGAGTAACGCCTAGGTTCCGTACTGACTGTGAGAATTTAATGTTGGTGTTGCTGATATTTATTGTCTGAGGTAAAGGATGTGAATGAGAAAGTCTTTGTGTTGTGATCAGAATAGCCTCCGTTTTATTATCATTCATCTGCAGCTTGTTACACGTCATCCATTATTTCAAATCAGAAATGCACTTCTCTACTCCATGGATGGTAGCATCAACTTCGGTTGGGTGGCTAGACTTGTATATTTGGGTGTCATCAGCATACAATTGGTGCGACACTGGGTGATGATCTATGATACTTAAGAGCGGCTGAGTGTACATAATAAAGATAACAGGTCCACGAGCAGTAACCTGTGGAACACCACAATATAAGTCAACTGGGCTGGAGTGTATTCCATTTCATTAGAATTTCTGGTCTTTAAAATAATAGTTGTGTGTTGAGTTATATTGGAATTTGTGTAAATTAGTTGAAGCAAGAGGAATTATTTTATTTATCTGGAAAAGAATATGTGCTCATAGATTTTCATTTGGATTATTATAAAAACAAGAACTGCGTGACATCGTCAGCCATTTTTGATTACATCGTCAAGATTCGAATTTGGAACTATTAGAACATTTATTTATCAGGACTCTTGCAATTCCATTGGACTATTTTTGTGAATTCTATACTGGATTAATATCGGATTTGATTCTCTAAAACCGTAAGTTTAAATATTTTCTTTTATGAAAATAATTATACTTAATACATTTTTTTTGTTAAAGTTTTACAAGCCTGTTAGTTTTCAATCTTTCTGTGTTGCTGCTTATTCGAGTCCAAGTAGGTAACATAGAAATTGGGGGCTCGTCCGGGATTGAGATTGAGATTGAGACTGAATTAAATTGGAATTTGGCTAGATTTTTTTCTCAGAAAACTTGTTTTAAATTTGAATTCCCCTAGTTTTTGAAAATTTTAAATCTTTAGTGAGACTGACAGGCTTGTATTAAAATTACATCTAAAGTAGAAATATTTCTTTTTAATCCTACCCAGGAGCAAATAGATCTTTTCCAAAAAGATGTCTTGATTCAGCTTGCCAGAATATATGATCTTTCTGAATGCATAGCTTCTTTAACGAAACAAGATGTCAAACAGATTTTGGTCCAGTATTTGGTGGAAAAGGATATGTTGGAAAAACTTGCTTTGATTTTGGTCAGTAAGTCTGCATCAGACTCTGACATAAAATTAAAGGAATTAGAATTTAAATTCCAGATGGAATTAATGTTGAAGAAGCTGGAATTTCAAGAAAGACAATTACAATATTAAAATGATAGAGAGAGAAAGGAGAAAGATAGGCAAATTGAATTACAAAATGAGCAATTGTGGATTGATAGAAAGAGAGGAGAAAGAGAGACAATTACAATATGAAAAAGAAGAAAGAGACAAGAAAGGGAGAAAGAAAGACAACTACAATATGACAAAGAGGAAGGAGAGAGAGAGACAGGAAAGAGGAAAACAACAATTACAATATGAAATTAAAATGAAAGAAATGGAGTTGGCAAGTGAAAAACTCCATCATACTTCAAATCTAAATTTATATTTTGATTTCATAAGGGATATTAGGTTAGTGCTCCCTTTCAGATAAGAAGAAGTAGACAAATACTTCATTTGTTTTGAGAAAGTTGCAGAAAATTTAATGTGGCCAAGAGAAAATTGGACTCGGTTATTTCAATGTGCACTTACTGTAGGGCTAGTGATATGTACTGTTCACTGTCCGTTCAGCAATGTGGTGATTATGATGTGGTTTCAAGAATGCATTTTAAGGGGTTATGAGTTAGTCCCTGAAGCTTATTGACACAAATTCAGAAATTACAGAAACGAAGCTGGACAGACTTATGTTGAATTTGCAAGAGAAAAAGAGCAGTTGTTTGATAGATGGTGCTTAGCCAAGAAAGTCGAACAAGATTATCAAAATCTCAAGCAAATGATATTAATTGAAGAGTTCAAAAAGCTGTGTCCATAGTGATGTTAGGACTTATCTTGATGAGCATAGGATTAAAACTTTAGAGAATGCTGCTCGAGCAACTGACGAATATTCTTTGACACATAAGGATTCTTTTGTTAACAAGACTTCTACTCAACAATATTCTGGTAGAAAAGTATTTCCGCCTAAATCAAGCCCTTCTAAAACTCAAACTAACACAACTTTCAAAGATCAGACTTCAGAGAAGTTTGATAGTAGATACTTTTCTCTTTTTCTCTTCCGACGTATACCTATTCCAAGAGAAAAGGACACGTTACTTCTGATTGCTACAAATTGAAAAAAAAAAGCATCAGAATCAAGACAGACCTGTTCCAAATGCTCTTATTTCCAAAAGGACAAGGTCACAGTCATGTATTGAAAGCAATACATTTGTTGGGTCTAATAAATCCCAGTCTGATTTTATTATGGAGAATTATGAACCATTCATATTGAAGGGTTCTATATCACTCTTGGGTGATTCGGCCAACCCCAGCCCTATTAAAATTGTAAGGGACACGGTCTTTTATTATCAGGTACTTTGCCTTCTTCTGAGAAGACTTCTTCTAATGAAAGTGTTCTTATTCAGCGAGTAGAGTGCGGCTTTGTTAGTGTTCCTCTCCATTGTGTAAATTTGTCATCAAAATTACTGTCAGGACCTGTGATAATCGGAACAGTCTCGGTTTTATCCGTTGAGGGCATACATTTATTGCTAGGCAACGACTTAGCTGGGGTTAATCCACTTGTAACTAACAAGCCTAATTTGGATCAGAAAAATGATCAAATTGAAAAAGAATTCCCTGATATATGTCAAGCTTGTACAGTTACCAGAGCTATGGCAAAGAAAGCTCTTGAGAAAGAAGTTGAAAAGGCAGTATCCCTTTAGCTTACACATGTATGGGTCAGGCTTATGTTGATGAGGCCAGTATTCCTTCAGCTGACACGTGTATAGGTCAGACGTTTGATGAGGTCACTTTTACTCTATGTATGGATCAGTCAGAAGGTATTGATCATAGTGATCCTCTTTTAACAACTCATTCTCTTTATTCAAATCAGGGTGATAATCTTGAGAATGATGTTGAGGTAAACAGTATTCCTTCAGCTTACGCGTGTATAGGTCAAGCTTTTGATGATGTCGTTTTTACTCCTTGTTTGGATCAATCAGAAGGTATTGATCATAAAAATTCTCTTGTAACAACAAGCTTTTAAAGAACGTTTCTTTTTCTCGCCTCCGTTTACATTTAAGAAATGATGAATGTATTCAAAGTTCATTTAGTCTTGAGTGCAATGTAGTATCTAGAACCATGATGTGGTCATTTAATCCAATTAATGAGGGTCCGTCGTATTGTGGCGGTCACGTGACGGCGGTTTATTAAAAAACAAATGACGTCTTAACATTGGAACAAAACAGCTGAGAAAAATGCTAATATTTCTCCTTTCCAAAACAAGGAGATGAATTAACACATACGAACGGAGCAGCCAATGCATGATGAAACGCAA
This sequence comes from Unio pictorum, assembly GCA_030141615.1. Taxonomy (NCBI): domain Eukaryota; kingdom Metazoa; phylum Mollusca; class Bivalvia; order Unionida; family Unionidae; genus Unio; species Unio pictorum. The sequence continues at coordinate 9,606,496 of JARLTB010000068.1, read as the reverse complement.
TAATGTAGACGATGACAGAGAACAAGCAGAAATATCATAAATATAGCACAAAAACGGAAGAGCCTATCTCGAGCAGTTAAGCGATGGCGGCCATCTTTCCGTAAGTATCAACACATTACACATTCTATCGCCTAACACGAAGACTACCTCATGATTTTTAATAGCAGTTGTACATTTCTGACACCAGTTACACCAGTTAACTCTAATAGCTTTTGATTTCCAGCTTCACTTTGTATGTTACCAACATTTGAAGGTATAGCTTCGGTGCTGGGTAATTTTACTGACTGCGGTTTTACTGGTGGCGGTATGTGTATTAATTGTGTATCTTCTCCATTGCTAGGAAAGCTTCATATCAACACCACCAATGACACTAATAACTTTATTACGAAAAACATCAAAATATTTCACACCCAGTTCGTTTGTAATTGGCATTGCTTTTGGGACTATCCTTCTAAGCAGACCCAGAAAAACATAACCGAATTAGACTCATTAGAAAAAGTTGCATGTTTGTCACCCTGACGATTAAAGGTATATGTTGAGCGTTACTTCTTATCACCGATATTATTGCGTACTCTCGTCATAAGCATTATTATTGATCAACAATATTATAAATGAAGAACCCATAATTCATCATGATGAGGCCTGTACAAAACTCTGACAAATATCAGCTCCTTCAATAATGATTTCTGGGGCATCTTTACAGGCTCGCCTTCCTGCATTTACAATATGTAGTCGTCTAACGTCGGAGAGAACATTATTGGAACAAGTTATATCAATCAATGGAAGTTGTTTGGGATATTTCGTTTTTACACTGCCAGTGGCAAGATTTTGTTCGGATGTCTTGCCTGGTTGGCTGTTAGTTTTATAATTCTAACTATCGTGTTGTAATTGCCTACTATTGTATTATGGTCTATTTATAAATGCACTATATATTGTATCAGTAGCTATAGCATGATCATGTTTACAAAATATGCGACAAATCAATTTGTATCATTTATCACAATTCACAGAATCATTCGCATAGTCATGTTTTAAAGGTTAGTCTCCTTTTCAAGACAATTCAAGATAATTCCTTCACGTTTTTAATTTTCCTATAAATTTAACACATTCTCTAAACCTCCTAGCAACATCAACTTAACATTTTGTTTGTTTTGGTTCTGGTTCTAGTTATTAGATCATCCTACAAATAGGTTCCTTCAGAAGGAAACCGGCCATTAACTCCAAGTAACTATTGTTTTTATATTGGTGGCTAAGTTTCCGTAACTTTTGCGCCTGGAAGATTTATTAGACTCATATTTATTTGTTTAGTTATTTATGATATTGTTCCACTTGCTATAGCCGTTTGCTTTAACATATAAAGAAGTGCCACGGTAGCCATTTTAACCAGTTCAAATACATGTTCTGCACAGGAAGTATATTCCATATGATACTCTTGATGCTATTGCAATTTATGTTTGACGATTCAAGGACTTGATAACATCCTTCATTGCCTCTAGTCACTATCGAGCTAGTTTAGATGTATGCGATTTCATGGTTATCGTAGGATAACTCATTATTGTTTGATCTTATTAATGATTTAATTACGTAAAGTGACATTAACCTTCATAGGACGGCTTTATCGCGCAAATAAATATGTTTTCTTTGCAATCGCTACTTTAGCAATTTTGACGCCTGTTTTATTATATCATACGCAGGAAGCTCAATTTCTGTTTGAATTTATGTTCTCATCACCCCCTCGGCTACATTATATGATTCACCACCATTAATATTTTCCTAAAGGATATCAACTGAAAATGATCTATCTTTCAGATCGAAATTGAGCTTTCTCCGTATGGTATAAGAAAACAAACGTAAATAATGCTATATGATGTTCACTCACATAGAATCGTAAACAAAGCAAACACTGCATGATAAGGTATAATTGTTTAGGAAAACCTATGTACAGCAGAATAAACGTCTTCATTGATAGATTTTATACCTCATCAGTCTTAATCATTTATGAAAATGAAGTATGATACATTGATGTGTAGTTAAAGAAATAAGAAAACAATCAACATTCAATATTTGTTTGAATCTTCTGTTACATAGACTGCAAGCTTGCCCAAACCATATACAGGTTTTCGTATTTTTTGTATTTTTGTGTTACATGTACTTTTTAGTGTGTTATTGTGTTGCAGTATGTTATTGCATGATGAATCAGACACAAAACTTGTAATAGTCCTGTGCATCTGTTTGGAAGAATTATCTAATTCAGTAAATTATGCCATTTACAATCATCACAACTGTCAGCTAGTTTTAGAACACTGAGTTTGTAACTTAAGAAGATTTATTCATTTGCTGGAAGATGCATTTAAGTTGATGAGGATATCTTCTTCAGTTGTTAGGAACTTTCTTTAATTCATCTATAGACTTCAATTACACAGATGACAATTATTGTGAAATTAATTAGTGTTTGCTGCAGTGAAGTTTATCATTTGTGTTTTTTATGATGGGCTTTCTTGAACTGAAGAAAGGAGGAAAGTATAATCCTAAGCATTTTAAATTTGTGTTGTATTTTTGTGTTATGTGTACTTTTAATATTATATTTTGTTCCAGTATGCAATACGCAGTGGTATCCCTGGGACAGTTTACTCAACGGTTGATGATTTCAGAGGAATTTGAACCAGGTTATTAAAAATAACGGCAGAATTGAATTTTTAAGTTGTTTATCCGTTACGGGCGAAAGGGGGATAACTGGAATTCTTCTTCCTGTTCTACGCCGGCCAGCTTTTAAAGAACGTTTCTTTTTCTCGCCTCCGTTTACATTTAAGAAATGATGAACGTATTCAAAGTTCATTTAGTCTTGAGTGCAATGTAGTATCTAGAACCATGATGTGGTCATTTAATCCAATTAATGAGGGTCCGTCGTATTGTGGCGGTCACGTGACGGCGGTTTATTAAAAAACAAATGACGTCTTAACATTGGAACAAAACAGCTGAGAAAAATGCTAATATTTCTCCTTTCCAAAACAAGGAGATGAATTAACACATACGAACGGAGCAGCCAATGCATGATGAAACGCAATAATGTAGACGATGACAGAGAACAAGCAGAAATATCATAAATATAGCACAAAAACGGAAGAGCCTATCTCGAGCAGTTAAGCGATGGCGGCCATCTTTCCGTAAGTATCAACACATTACACATTCTATCGCCTAACACGAAGACTACCTCATGATTTTTAATAGCAGTTGTACATTTCTGACACCAGTTACACCAGTTAACTCTAATAGCTTTTGATTTCCAGCTTCACTTTGTATGTTACCAACATTTGAAGGTATAGCTTCGGTGCTGGGTAATTTTACTGACTGCGGTTTTACTGGTGGCGGTATGTGTATTAATTGTGTATCTTCTCCATTGCTAGGAAAGCTTCATATCAACACCACCAATGACACTAATAACTTTATTACGAAAAACATCAAAATATTTCACACCCAGTTCGTTTGTAATTGGCATTGCTTTTGGGACTATCCTTCTAAGCAGACCCAGAAAAACATAACCGAATTAGACTCATTAGAAAAAGTTGCATGTTTGTCACCCTGACGATTAAAGGTATATGTTGAGCGTTACTTCTTATCACCGATATTATTGCGTACTCTCGTCATAAGCATTATTATTGATCAACAATATTATAAATGAAGAACCCATAATTCATCATGATGAGGCCTGTACAAAACTCTGACAAATATCAGCTCCTTCAATAATGATTTCTGGGGCATCTTTACAGGCTCGCCTTCCTGCATTTACAATATGTAGTCGTCTAACGTCGGAGAGAACATTATTGGAACAAGTTATATCAATCAATGGAAGTTGTTTGGGATATTTCGTTTTTACACTGCCAGTGGCAAGATTTTGTTCGGATGTCTTGCCTGGTTGGCTGTTAGTTTTATAATTCTAACTATCGTGTTGTAATTGCCTACTATTGTATTATGGTCTATTTATAAATGCACTATATATTGTATCAGTAGCTATAGCATGATCATGTTTACAAAATATGCGACAAATCAATTTGTATCATTTATCACAATTCACAGAATCATTCGCATAGTCATGTTTTAAAGGTTAGTCTCCTTTTCAAGACAATTCAAGATAATTCCTTCACGTTTTTAATTTTCCTATAAATTTAACACATTCTCTAAACCTCCTAGCAACATCAACTTAACATTTTGTTTGTTTTGGTTCTGGTTCTAGTTATTAGATCATCCTACAAATAGGTTCCTTCAGAAGGAAACCGGCCATTAACTCCAAGTAACTATTGTTTTTATATTGGTGGCTAAGTTTCCGTAACTTTTGCGCCTGGAAGATTTATTAGACTCATATTTATTTGTTTAGTTATTTATGATATTGTTCCACTTGCTATAGCCGTTTGCTTTAACATATAAAGAAGTGCCACGGTAGCCATTTTAACCAGTTCAAATACATGTTCTGCACAGGAAGTATATTCCATATGATACTCTTGATGCTATTGCAATTTATGTTTGACGATTCAAGGACTTGATAACATCCTTCATTGCCTCTAGTCACTATCGAGCTAGTTTAGATGTATGCGATTTCATGGTTATCGTAGGATAACTCATTATTGTTTGATCTTATTAATGATTTAATTACGTAAAGTGACATTAACCTTCATAGGACGGCTTTATCGCGCAAATAAATATGTTTTCTTTGCAATCGCTACTTTAGCAATTTTGACGCCTGTTTTATTATATCATACGCAGGAAGCTCAATTTCTGTTTGAATTTATGTTCTCATCACCCCCTCGGCTACATTATATGATTCACCACCATTAATATTTTCCTAAAGGATATCAACTGAAAATGATCTATCTTTCAGATCGAAATTGAGCTTTCTCCGTATGGTATAAGAAAACAAACGTAAATAATGCTATATGATGTTCACTCACATAGAATCGTAAACAAAGCAAACACTGCATGATAAGGTATAATTGTTTAGGAAAACCTATGTACAGCAGAATAAACGTCTTCATTGATAGATTTTATACCTCATCAGTCTTAATCATTTATGAAAATGAAGTATGATACATTGATGTGTAGTTAAAGAAATAAGAAAACAATCAACATTCAATATTTGTTTGAATCTTCTGTTACATAGACTGCAAGCTTGCCCAAACCATATACAGGTTTTCGTATTTTTTGTATTTTTGTGTTACATGTACTTTTTAGTGTGTTATTGTGTTGCAGTATGTTATTGCATGATGAATCAGACACAAAACTTGTAATAGTCCTGTGCATCTGTTTGGAAGAATTATCTAATTCAGTAAATTATGCCATTTACAATCATCACAACTGTCAGCTAGTTTTAGAACACTGAGTTTGTAACTTAAGAAGATTTATTCATTTGCTGGAAGATGCATTTAAGTTGATGAGGATATCTTCTTCAGTTGTTAGGAACTTTCTTTAATTCATCTATAGACTTCAATTACACAGATGACAATTATTGTGAAATTAATTAGTGTTTGCTGCAGTGAAGTTTATCATTTGTGTTTTTTATGATGGGCTTTCTTGAACTGAAGAAAGGAGGAAAGTATAATCCTAAGCATTTTAAATTTGTGTTGTATTTTTGTGTTATGTGTACTTTTAATATTATATTTTGTTCCAGTATGCAATACGCAGTGGTATCCCTGGGACAGTTTACTCAACGGTTGATGATTTCAGAGGAATTTGAACCAGGTTATTAAAAATAACGGCAGAATTGAATTTTTAAGTTGTTTATCCGTTACGGGCGAAAGGGGGATAACTGGAATTCTTCTTCCTGTTCTACGCCGGCCAGCTTTTAAAGAACGTTTCTTTTTCTCGCCTCCGTTTACATTTAAGAAATGATGAACGTATTCAAAGTTCATTTAGTCTTGAGTGCAATGTAGTATCTAGAACCATGATGTGGTCATTTAATCCAATTAATGAGGGTCCGTCGTATTGTAGCGGTCACGTGACGGCGGTTTATTAAAAAACAAATGACGTCTTAACATTGGAACAAAACAGCTGAGAAAAATGCTAATAGTTCTCGTTTCCAAAGCAAGGAGATGAATTAAAACACGAACGGAGCAGCCAATGCATGATGAAACGCAATAATGTAGACGATGACAGAGAACAAGCAGAAATATCATAAATATAGTACAAAAACGGAAGAGCCTATCTCGAGTAGTTAAACGATGGCGGCAATCTTTCCAGAAGAATCAACACATTACACACTCTATCGCCTAACAAGAAGACTACCTCATGATTTTGACTAGCAGTTGTATATTTCTGACACCAGGTACACCAGTTAACTCTAATAGCTTTTGATTTCCAGCTTCACTTTGTATGTTACTAACATTTGAAGGTATAGCTTCGGTGCTGGGTAATTTTACAGACTGCGGTTTTACTGGTGGCTGCATGTGTATTAATCGTGTATCTTCTCCATTGCTAAGGAAGCTTCATATCAACACCACCATTGACACTAATACCTTTATTATGAAAAACATCAAAATATTTCACACCCAGTTTCTTTGTAATTGGCATTGCTTTTGGGACTATCCTTCTAAGTAGACCCAGAAAACATGACCCAGTTAGACTCATTAGAAAAAATTGCATGTTTATCACCCTGACAATTAAAGGTATATGTTGAGCGTTATGTATTACTTCTCATCACCGATATTATTGCGTACTCTCGTCATAAGCATTATTATTGTCATAATATTGATCAACAATATTATAAATGAAGAACCGATAATTCATCATGATGAGGCCTGTAAAAAAAATCTCTGACAAATATCAGCTGCTTCAATAATGATTTCTGGGGCATCTTTACAGGCTCGCCTTCCTGCATTTACAATATGTAGTCGTCTAACGTCGGAGAGAACATAATTGGAACAAGTTATATCAATCAATGGAAGTTGTTTGGGATATTTCGTTTTTACGTTGCCAGTGGCAAGACCTTTTTCGGATGTCTTGCTTGGTTGGCTGTTAGTTTTATAATTCTAACTATCGTGTTGTAATTGCCTACTATTGTATTATGGTCTATTTATAAATGCACTATATATTGTATCAGTAGCTATAGCATAATCATGTTTACAAAATATGCGACAAATCAATTTGTACCAATTATCACAATTCACAGAATCATTCGCATAGCCATGTTTTAAAGGATTTTCTCTTTTTCAAGACATTTACACGGCTGGCGCAGATAATTCCTTCACGTTTTTAATTTTCCTATAAATTTAACACATTCTCTAAACCTCCTAGCCACATCAACTTAATATTTTGTTTGTTTTAGTTCTGGTTCTAGTTTTTAGATCATCCTACAAATAGGTTCCTTCAGAAGGAAACCGGCCATTAACTCCAAGTAATTATTGTCTTTATATTGGTGGCTTAGTTTCCGTAACTATTGCGCCTGGAAGATTTATTAGACTCATATTTATTTGTTTAGTTATTTAAGATATTGTTCCATTTGCTTTAGCCGTTTGCTTTAAAATATAAAGAAGTGCCACGGTAGCCATTTTAACCAGTTCAAATACATGCACAGGAAGTATATTCCATATGATACTCTTGATGCTATTGCAATTTATGTTTGACGATTCAAGGACTTGATAACATCCTTCATTGCCTCTAGTCACTATCGAGCTACTTTGGTTGTATGCGATTTCATGGTTATCGTAGGATAACTCATTATTGTTTGATCTTATTAATGATTTAATTATGTAAAGTGACATTAACCTTCATAGGACGGCTTTATCGCGCAAATAAATATGTTTTCTTTGCAATCGCTACTTTAGCAATTTTCACGCCTGTTTTATTATATCATACTCAGGAAGCCCAATTTCTGTTTGAATTTATGTTCTCATCACCCCCTCGGCTACAGAATATGATACAACACCGTTAATATTTTCCTAAAGGATATCAACTGAAAATGATCTATCTTTCAGATCGAAATTGAGCTTTCTCCGTATGGTATAAGAAAACAAGCGTAAATAATGCTATATGATGTACACTCACATATAATCGTAAACAAAGCAAACACTGCACCAAAAGGTACGATTGTTTAGGAAAACGTATGTACAGCAGAATAAACGTCTTCATTGATAGACTTTATACCTCATCAGTCTTAATCATTTATGAAAATGAAGTATGATACATTGATGTGTAGTAAAAGAAATACGAAAACAATCAACATTCAATATTTGTTTGAATCTTCTGTTACATAGACTGCAAGCTTGCCCAAACCATATACAGGTTTTCGTTTTACTGCAAACGTACATGAAAGAGTGGACAAATTTAAACAAATAAACAGGAAATATTTAAAATAAGTTTTTTAATGATGTAAAATATGAGGTATATTGGATACGACAGTTTCGCTCCGTGTTTACATCACAGCAATGGTCGCTATACTGCGATATTTTGTTTTGAATGAATACGAGAAATTATTTTTCTCGTGAAGTGGAAGCATAATGTATTATCGTAAGATACTATGCAATGTTTCACTGACCGTGTGAAATATTTTATTATATGTACTCATGAAACGTAAATATTGTCCATATACTCGTTGAAATAGATGACAGAGTTTGGACATATGAGTGTATGACTGTATGCTTCGATTATAGATTAACAAAATCGCGTCTTGCATGACTGAACGAAAATGAATACGTAGGTAGTCATTCTTTGCCTTGTTGTTGACTTTGTTTATTGTCACATGATCTCGGTGAATAATGCAGTTGTGCTGAAAAACGAATGTTTTCTCTGATCGTATCCTAGCAACAAAATACGACATTACGGCATTAGTGTGTAAATCTTTCCACAGTTCAATGATACGAACATATCACAAGGTAGTATCAATACCCACGTGACTAGTTTGGAAGTTTGAGGCATTCCATTGCGTATTCAAATACGAAATGTGGCATCTTTATCCCATGTATATTCTAATGAAGACAAAAATGAAATAAAAAATGTGTGTATTCATAAACAACTGAAAATAACAATTTCATGTATTATAGTACAAAATATGTTTAGTAACTTTAATTAAGTTTTTTGTTTGTTTGTTTATTATTTTTAACGTATCTTAAACAAAATATTCAGTCATATCGCTACGTTGTCTGCAGTGATGCAGTTTTCAGTAACGTCTATCACTGGGGCATCATGTTGAACACATGTGGCATGATGTCCACCTAGTCACATTATCATGACACCAGGCTGTCCAGTCATAACATTAGCCTCTTAATTCTGAGCGCCAACCGAGGCAACGTTTAGTGCCATTTGTGTAAGTCTGTGGTATGACTCGGCCGGGAATCGAACCCACGACTTCCGTCTTCCGCATCTGACGCTCTAACTACTAACCCACCGGAGAGGATGTTTTAATTAAGAAATAATGAATATGGTAATGACGATTATGAGGAGGAGGAGGAAGATAATGAGGATGGCGATGATGTTGATGATGCTGATGATGCTGATGATGATAATGAAGATAATTGTGAGCACGAGACATCGACAAATTTGAAATATTATTGATTATATTGTAATACCAATATTGCATGCTCTATCTCCATCAATCTTTCTCTGTCTCTCTCTGTCTCTCTCTGTCTCTATATCTCACTCATTCATTCTGTCGCTGTCTCTCTGTCTGTCTCTCTGTCTGTCTATCGCTCTTTTTCTATTTTGTCTGTCTTTCTGTCTCTCTCTGTCTGTCTCTATCTCTCTCTAAATATATATATATATATATATATATATATATATATATATATATATATATATATATATATATATATATATATACAAAACCTTGCAAATTACCATTTATATGTGTTTGTGTGTGTGTGTGTGAACTTTGGAATTTTCATTACTGCAGTGTATGCAGTGAGGCAGTGTAAAGTGATGTCCAACACTGCAGACATGTAGCATTATGCCCCACCCAGTCACATTATCACGATCCGAGGTCAACCAGTCAGAGCAGTTACCTCTGATATAGAGAACCATCTGAGGCAGATGCTAGTATCATTTTCTATAAGTCTTTTGGTATGACGCAGACGGGGTTTTACCCACAACCTCCGCTATCATGGGTGGAGGCTCTAACCACTTAGGTCATCAGAATGGTCCCCATTTCAATGTAGTGTTCGGCTGCTAAGAATAACCAGGAATATTCTGAATAGGTTGTGTGTTATGCCATGCAAGTGACTTGAAATGCTTTTACTCCAATATTGTAAACTCTGTTAACATAAAGGTTCATTTTTATAAAATAAAACAAAAAAAACTTGTGAGATTATGTAAAGTGAACCATAACCTGGATTATATTTCAAATATGGGCCTTTATCAGATAAGGAGTGAGTCCATAAGGAAAAATAAACCAATTGCTGTTGGGATAAATAATCTGCTAGTTGATCATGTCAACCCACCCCAGCCACATTTTATTGTAAGACCGTTTACATTTCATTAGGTTTAATACCAAAGAAACAATTCATAGTAATTTTGTTTCCCAGGGAACTGTAAGTATGTTTTTTCTCCGTGTTGTTTATTCGCAATACTACTACTACTACAACAACTACTACTACTGATAATAATATTAATAATAAAAATAATAATGATAATAATTGTGCTGCAAAGTGAGAGGAACAGTGTTAATGCTTTATGAACAGACATACAATATTTGATTTTGTAGGGTCTGATAGCTGCTTTAACTATGCAAGTGATCGGATCTCCTTCAACACACGGTCTTTGACTCATTGCAAGCTTTTCCTTCATTCATGTACATTCTTTTTGCACAGATTTGTTGGTTGAATATGTTATACATTTTATATGTACTTTATTTCTGTGCTGCAAAGGTCTGTGTTTTTCTGAAGGTAAAAGCCAATTAACTTGTTTTTTACAAAAAATTATATACAGAAAACACACTGGTCCTGTGTACTGAATTTTAGAGTTGCAGAAGTTATGTCATTACATCGTTTTATTTCAAAACTTGACAAAGCACTACCTGAAATAATACAATTTCATAAGATTGTAAATTTAAATTTACAATACGGATATGTAAAGTCCATGTGGTTCAATAATTTATTTAATGTTAATAGTGCACCAGCACGTTTAGGCTATTTAGCGCTATACAATCTGTTTTATGAATAAATGTTAAAAAGAAATAATAGTTTCAATATCGACCAGATAGAGCAAAAACCAATTAGTTGATAGTTAAACGGTCAAAAGGGAACATTAGATTATTGATCTTCCTGATCAATGGGGGATTAAATGGTGCATTTTAATGAAGACAGATCAAAAAATGTTGAAAATAAGTGACAGTATTTACATTACATTAACATACTCTAGGTATTATCATTCAAACTATTGATATTTAATAACAATGTGGTATTATCATCTTGATTCTCTATTAATTTCCTCCCCTGGCTTACAGCTCAGTAAAGGCCTATTCACTAGAGAGGTAGCTGATTACACCTTTATTGACAGTAGGGCTGGCACACATTATAATGGAATGGTGGTGGATGGAGGTAAAATAGATAATGTACCTTTTAAAATTGTATTCAACAATGTGTGTCTAACACAAAGATCACGTGTGCTCCTTATAGATGACCATATATATTGATAAGTGTAATGGGCAAGCATTTAAAAGAAAAGCATGACACAACGTAACGAGAGAGAGAGAAAATGTGAGAGAAGGGAAGCAGATAGAGAGAAAACAATAATAGATGTCCAAGAACATAGACGTAGATGGAGAGATAGATGGATTGATAAAATATAAGCTAAACAAAGCATATTACAAGATTGCAATAGCCTGCGCTGTATATGCAGTCAATCTAATTAGAGACAGTTGTTGAAATCAGGCAATTGAAATTGCACATAAGTCTTATTAAGTGTGATTGATTAGTTTAGTGATTAGGAAATAAACATGCTTAGATAATCACGTCCACAGTACACAAGGATCCATGAGGTAATAACAGTGGTCAATGATCAGGTGATCACAATATGCACAATCCCAATCCGCTTGCATTGAAAAGGGTGCCATACATCATGAGTCTACATAATAAGTCGCTAAAATTCTTGGATAACATTTCTACATACACAAAGAGCGACGTATTGTAAGAATCTACAGGTAATCCGATAGCATTGACTTTTCTTCAGTCAATGATATGCATTAAGAAGCATGTTATCCAAAACATTTCAAATATGTTTGTATTTGACTTAGATAAAAATTTATAATAAAAACGAGACAGGTTACGAACAAGCTGTTTATTTAAAAATCTTGACTCAATTAAAATGCATTTACAAATGATCTTTTTTTATTATTCATCGCAAAAAAGTAAATAAAAAACTATGAAAAATTCAGAATTATTTACACTAATCTAATAATGTGTCTTTATATACTAAATCATGACACTGTACATTAGTCATATACAACGGGGTTTTCAAATTCGTTTAGTATCCGTTATATCAGAGCTGATAAGGAATATGTTATAAGAATACAAAATGTGTGCCCCCTAAGTTTTTAAATATAAATTGACGTCTTCTTGCCTGAGAGAGAGAAAGATAGAGAGAGAGAGAGAGAGATAAGACAGACAGAGACCCGATCACACACAAATATCTTTCTAATGTATCAAATATTTTTGTTTAATGTTTGCTGAAACATGTTTATAATGTTATCATTATGTCACATATCAACTCAGAAGTAAAATCAATAATATTTCGCTTTGCTACATATATATTATACAAAAAAATATATATTTTATGTAAGCGAGTACAATAAAAGCGTTAATAAAAATCGAAACTTGTTGAAAAATTGTGGATTGCTCATGAATATATGAAAACCAAAAAAAAGTATATTATATGTGACGGTTAACATGGTAAATGATCTACTTTGTTTTTTCCAATGAATAATTACACAATTGGGTTCAACTGGCATTAAATGGCGCCGGTGTACTCTATAATTTAGAGGAGTGGCTAATTAGCACATATTCCGAACAATGGAACAATGATATACCGCATATGCAGGGTTAACTAATAGTGAGCATACTTGCTGGAAAATAAACGCATGATTCTTCACAATAGTTTCAATATTACATAGAATAGTACATTGTTTTGTATTTACAATCCTGAATTACATATCTTCATGCGAATGCCTCACAGTTCTAGAAAAGTTAATCTGTACTGAGTAGGTTCAATATATTCCTTACATGTTCTTTAAGATCGTTGAAAGTCTGCATGGTCTCTAAAACTCCAAGGAGATCATTGAAAACATCCAACCCGCTGTTAATAACTGCCTCGGACACACGCCATTTACATAACATCATGTACGCTTCCTCCTCAATTGAGCCTTTGCTACTGATCTTGCATGATGTAATGTCTTCTTCAGAGAGTCCCAGTTTCCTAGCTAGTGAAGACCAATCGTTTGCTATTTTCTTGGCCATTTGAGACATGCACTCGTCCGATAAATACTCTTAAGAAAAGAAACATCCGCATTAATAGGCTGTCACATGGGACTCTCTACACTTTTGTAACAACATCACAGAGTATTTCCAAACTGACAGTTTTTTATCTAGATACTCAGAAGAGAGGAGGACGCCGGTGCTGACAATGAAGATGAAGGGAGGCCCAAGGAACAGGGGAAGACAGAACACCAGAGCAAACAAATCAGATAGGGGAAGACTGGTTACCATTACGTAACTCTCCATCAAGATGCCCTTCTAAGGGCTACTGCCATTTAGCCATTACAGATCTCTCATTTGGTACGAAAGCTCTATTAGACAAGCTCATTTGAGAAACCTAACTTGATTAATTTCTAACACCGCTAATAAAAAATTCACAATCCATATAACCTAACAGTGACCAACCTACATATGTCTGACAGACATTCTATAATTAAAATTGTTAGAGACTTACAGTACGTACACTGGGTACTAGAAACATTGGTATGTTAGGAGTTAGAAAAAATCTTCAACTACACAAAATTTGATTTAATTACTCCGTTGGCTTACACATTATTGGTATATTCTTAGTGAATTTAGTGAAACTGGACCTGATTTGAAATAAGTAAGGCTAGAGCGTTTCAAGGCTGTCGACATACATGGGCTGGCTTATCGGATCTTTACCTCCGACGAGACGTGAAAACCAGTTTTCACCAGTCACTATTTGGTGCCATTGCACCTCTAGTACGCTCCATCCGATTGTTTAATAATGTTGAGTGCGTGTTATATCCATTCCCACTCACTCAGGTACTACATTCATGTCGATAGTCCCTCAATAGGGGCGCGACATGACGACCAAATTAAATAGCACATTATTTGTGCATAAACGCCCCTTGGGGATGTCGCACCATTCCTTACCCCACGGGAAAAATTAAATAACTTTCTTTTGAAATATAAAACATTGAATAATGACCCTTCGTTGCCGGTTCACTTTAATTTAACATTCTTTAATTCAAGAGAAGAAACAGAAAGTAACATCAACAACGTTCAATATAACTCATGTAGTTCAAAAATGCATGATATAAAGGTCAGACGTTGAAACTATTCTTTTATTATTATTATTATTATGATATATATATATATATATATATATATATATATATATATATATATCAATCATAGTGCATTACATAATTCAGCGATCTGACATGTAATTCGATATTATGTTTACGTATTCATTTCCTGTAAGTTGCTCAGTTCCTTTTCGCTCTTAATTTGTTGTTTTGATTGTGCTTTTATGTTTTCTTTTTGTCCTCTCTTCTCCTGAAAGTTACATTCCTAGAGTATACATTAGACTGCAAAATATATTATTGAACAACGTCTCTTAATTTTGTTATTTATTTGATGAAGACATATTATCCTTAGACCTTTTATATTAAGAACAGAACGAATCAATGTAATTTATTTTAAAATTGACTGGTACGCTTTACTTACAGGTGAATGTGGATAAATTAAAATATATTTTTTACTGTATACTTACTCATATGGATATGTATAAATTTGAATCTACTTCTTTACAGTACTTACTCAAGTGTATAATGACATATATTTATGCTTTCAACACAGGATATGCTAATCTTGAATTGACGAATTTAGTATGCTTCTGCACATAACTTACTCTTGTGGATATGGACAAATTTCTCACACTCGTCAGACAGTGCCATCCTTTGGCAATCTTGAAGAGCCCAGATTATTGGTTTGATCTGTATATACAATATTGTATTAGTCATTTCTTACAAACATGAAAACAGCTTTATTTCGCGGCAGAGGCCGTTTTTATATAAACACAAAGACGCAGATTGTGTCGAAGTTTAAAGCAGTGTTAAGGTGGACATGAACAATTTTTAAATTGTTTTTAGAACATTTAAATAAAATAAATTGCATTTCATTGGTAAATATATATATATATATTGATGGGGATATAAAGTGAAGTCAAATTACAGCGTACCATGTCTCTTCCTAGGTGTGGGGGGATGTGAAATAAGCATTTAAGAAAGACTCCAGCGTGCAATTTACATAGTTTTGAGGCACCTTTCAACCTTTACATACACACAAATTATACAAACTGTTCGATTGTTTTACTCTAACTATGATTCAGCCAGGCATTTATTTCACCATGAATATTTTTCGCTGAATGGAAAGATTTCTTGAATATCACCAATGCCAGGGGAAACGATAATCATAACGAAGCCAACATTGATTTGCTTAGATAGGCACAACCTCAACATGTATACGAACTCCCATGTATATTTTCTTCTAACATTCTCAGTTGGATTTGAAGTACATTTCGAGAAACATTCAATACCTAACAACTTTATTCCACCGTATTGTAAGTCTTAATCTGAGAAGAACAACACATTATTTCACTAACTGGTCATCGACTATTATACAACCTGTAAACTTCTTCATGTGTACTCTGTGATATCCACATCCCCCACCGCTGACTCCATTCTTAAACGCCATTGTTATCAGACAGTTGCATATATAAGTGTTTGTGTGTCAGTGTGATTTGTATTTTTAACGTTGCTTACATATAGTTTCAGTCATATCGCTACGATGTTAAGGTGTGGCAGTTTATAGTTTTGTCTAGCACTCTGGTATTATGCCGTTGACTTAAGGCATCTTGTCCCACCCATTCAAATTATCCTGACAACTGCCCAACCAGTCTTAAGTATTAATGTTGAGCGTCTAGTCAGGTAGCTGTATCATTAATAGGTCCCATACGGTCTAGATGCACTACGTCCACATGATCATGTTGATGCTTTTGCAATTCGTCAGTGTCCTACTTTGAAATGCTTTGCAGAATGTTCTGATTCATCTAAATGCACATTGTCGTTCAAACGTATAAAACAAAGAATCATATTACCTTGTCTTCCTGAACAGTTTTGGATTTCATCCAGTCTTGCAGTATTATCTCACAGATCTCGTATTCATTGTTGGGTGTTTTACATCGAGTGGCCGCCCTTCGTCTGATACTTTCCATATCTCTGAGGGAACCTAGACTGGGAAGACGTATCAGTAAATAGTCCAATAACGTGCCAATGACACAAATAACATCAATATAATTATAGTGTAGTTGTGTGTGTACGAATACAAGTTAAATTTCTCTCCTTTTATGTCTCCCAGCAGAGTACATGCTTGTTAGAAAATGTTAAATGTTATATTTATATCTAAATGTTAATGAGTTCCAGCTCTAATTTACTGGCAAACCTGATGCATGGGATACTGCTTGTTGCGCAAATACCACATACTACGATCATACTTTTTTGCAGAAAGACCAGTTTCTAGTAACGAGCACAATCATACTGCATTAGAACATATTTAACTATACATTATGGGCGTATAGGTAAAATGCACCACGTTCATGTTTGCAAGAGTTATTACAGTGTCAATTTCAAGTAAGACAAACCTCTAACATGATGTACCACTACATATGGAAAAATGATACCTGAATATTACTTGTAGCCAGGTGTCATCTTTTTCTTGGATCGTCAACTTCTTTGCGAGGAACTTTGCCAGGGTAGTTACTAAAATGTTGTATTGTATTTCACATTATATTCGCCTTTTTTACATTCTCTTACTGAAATGTCTCTTTGTATTGCATTTAAATCTTTCTCTTTCAATTCAACCACATTTACAGTTCCAGTGAAGGACATCTTTAAGCGTACTTTAATTGCACTGACTATCACAAACTATGCAACTATTGATAATACCCAAGATTTCGAAACTGCTTTCTCTCCTGTTTTCTTAGTAGAAAAGTATACAAATAATCTGATACAATTTTATGCATAAAACGTACATTATAATCACAAACCCAATGTTGATATATTATTTGTGGCTATTGTCAGAATCTTAAGGAATTTTAAAGTTGGCAACGAAAATAGCCGACAAACAATTTTAATCTCAACTCTGTCCAATAAACTAATTGCATGCTTACGATAGTGAGGAAATCGAATGCGGGCTCTCATTGGCCTTGGTTGATCCATGACTCTCTGGAAAAAATAATTTATGACGTCATGTTTACTGTCTATATATCTACAGCAACACATGAAAGAAAATTACCGGATTTAATACACACCGTATACATCCAGGAACCGATATTAAGACACACAAACACACACATACACACACACACACATATATATATATAAATATATATATATATATATATATATATATATAAATATATATATATATATATATATATATATATATATATATATATATATATATATATATATATATATATATATAATGAGAACTTTGAAAAGCTTCTAATCTTTCGAAGCTCTAAGCGCTTTACACCATCAATAATGATATGATTGTACTACAGAAATGACAAACCAATGAAATTGGAAAACATAAAAACATGTTGAAAACATATAATAAACAAAACAAATAGGTCTCTAAGTTTGTCCCTGCAGTCGAAACAGGTGCGTTGGTAAGAGTACTCTTAAAAGGGACCAATGTGTCTTTGTGTCCAATTTAAATGGGCAGTTCGTTCCACGTCGCCGGACCTTGGTATACAAACGAACGTTGTCCATATGACTTTGTTTTCACTGTGGGAACAATGAGTATACGATTATCAAAAGAAGAGCGTAAGTATCTTGCTGGTGTATACACATGGGTGAGGCTGGATAGGTATGTTGGTCTGGAGTCTGTTATTGAAAAATAGCACAGAGAACAAATTTTGTGTTTGATTCTGTATCGAACCGATAGCCAGTGTAGGGTACAGAGCAGTGGTGAGGTGTGCTCTGATCGAGGTACTCTAAAGATGATCCGTGCAGCTGTGTTTTGAACTTTTTGAAGTTTCTGGAGTAAATATTGTGACGAATCAGACAGAATTGAGTTACAATAGTCCAGTCTTGAAAGTACTAATGAACACACAAGTGTTTTAGTTTAGTGACATCAACTGAACCATATTTACGAATGGAACTGATGCGTCTCAATTCAAGATATGCAGCCTTGCATATGTTCATGACATGTAGGTGCAATGTGAGAGTACTGTCTGGAGTAACGCCTAGGTTTCGTACAGACTAAGAATTTAATGTTTGTGTTGCTGATATGTATTGTATGAGGTAAGGGATGTGAATGAGAAAGTCTTTGTGTTGTGATCAGAATAGCCTCAGTTTTTCATCATTCATCTGAACCTTCTTACATGTCATCCATGATTTCACATCAGAAATGCACTTTTCAACTCCATGGATGGTAGCATCAACTTCAGTTGGGTGGCTAGACTTGTATATTTGGGTGTCATCAGCATACAATTGGTGCGACAATGGGTGATGATCTATGACACTTAAGTGCGGCTGAGTTGTACACTGAGTTGTTCATTCTGTACGAATGAAGAGAACAGGTCCACAAACAGATAACTGTGAAACACCACAATATACATCAACTGGACTGGAGTGTACTCCATTTGCAGATATAATTTGTGTCCTGTTGACTAAGCAGGACTTGAACCACTGTAAGGCTATATTCTGAATGCCAAATACATGCTGGAGACGGTGAAGTAATATATCATGGTCTATTGCGTCAAACGCTGCAGATAAATCCAGGAGAGTGAGGACTGTAATCTTTCCACTATCCAAAGCAGAGAGAATGTTATTAAATAGTTTCAGAAGAGTAGTTTCCGTACTGTGGCAAGGGCAATATGCAGACTGTACATTGCTAAAAAGACTTTGAATTCAAATGAGTTACAAGTTGGGTTAGAACAACCTATTCTAAGATTTTTTATATGAATGTTAGATTAGAAACTGGGCGGTAGTTCTTTAAATCGTTATGATCAAGTGTTGGTTTCTTCAGCAGTGGCTTTACGATGGCAGTTTTGAAAACAATGGGAATTCCCCCGATGAGAGAGAGGTAATAATAACATCAGTTAGTGAAGGCAATATTGGGTCTAAGCACTCAAGCAGCAGTGATGTCGGAATTGGATCAAGTTTATAAGACTTTGGTGCACTTTTCATTACGATTGTCCGTACTAAATCAATAGAAACAGGTTCAAAAACTCCTAACTGTATGGTGACGAGTCAGTTGAAATTGTGCGGTCAAGTGTATATCTCTAATTGTTTGTACTTTGTCACGGAAGAAATTTGCAATTGGTCCGGAAGGTCTAGTGGAGAGAAGGTTGTTGGAAGTGGTGTACATCTGTTCCTTGACATTAGTTTTTTAGTTATCTCGAAGAGATCTTTGTAGCTGGAACTCTCCGTGATCTTAGTACTTTAGTGGGATAATTCGGCTAGATGGACTATGTTTTTGACGTTTTTCTTAGCTGCGTCATATATTTGTTTATAAATAGTGAGTCTGGTGGAAAGTCAAAGCCTCTCTGCTTTTCGGCGATGTATTTTAGCAGTGCGTAGCTGGTCCCTAACAAACTCAGTAAAGGTACTTAATTTACTTCGAATTTTCTTTAAATCTAAACAGAATTTAAAGTAATTGCTATTAATGTTCTGGTTAATGAAACACATTTATTCAAAATCAGTCAGTTTCGATAATACTTTGTTGCAACGTTAGAGGACAAATATAATTAGTAATTATATTCAACAAGTTTACAAGTAAAAAATTACAATACACAGGATGACCATTCGTATAGAAATAGATAAAACATTTCTTTTAACTTTATCAAGAAATAAGTCTATATGAAATGGAGAAAAGTATTATATTTGTACCTTAGGTAAGGTAATTGGAAGGCTTCCTGAGGTTTTGATATAGATGGCACCTTCTCTGTTGGCCTTGAGAACATCAAATTGTAGATACCCAACGTAGTTCTCGAATTCCTTCTGTTTATATTCATCTACGGCATGGAGTATTACCTCTGTTTTGGCAGAGTCCATATAAGCATGGAAAGTTATCTTTACCTGAATATAACAAAATAATTACATGTCATCCATTAAAATGGAAATAAATACATTCAATGTGAGGGTTGAAAACTAATGTACATGCCCGATGTAACGTATCATTGAAACTGTAATGACTGCGAATGATTTTAATCAATTTGATATTTTAATCAATTTATCTACCTACAAATTATATAAAATATATTTCAAAATACTCAAATATGTATTCTTTGATTTTAATGCATAATATAAACATGACAATAGTTTGCTGTTTTCTTTAATCAATCCTTAACGGGAAATATGAAATAGTTTTATTTCATAACATGGAACATATCGTGTTCAACATTCTGTGAATCATTATTACGTAACTGTGACCTTGAAAATACTAGAACGAAAGCAAGGATTTTCAAAGATTTCAAAAGTGTCGTAAGCCACCATATTTTAGATTAGTTGGTTACGAATTATATATTAATGTAGTGACATGGCATCAGAATGGCTCAGCTTCTGTTGGCTTTCAACAGAGTATTTCCGATCAAATTGGATCTAACTTAGTAAATACGTTTACATCATCAATATGTGTTATGACTTTGGCAACATATTAAGTGCTTGCTAACTAGCACTGTCATCGTCTGTGGTTTTTGTGCTGAATGTACTTCCCTTACTAACAATGTGGCATGTTATGTAAACAATGGATTAGTATATTCTTCTCTGACAGCAGAGTGACATAGTTCATCATGTTTGGCAACTGCCGGATAATTGCACAAATTACCATAAGGTTAATAGTTATAGCACTTTGCACACATGTGCATACAAATTAAACCACTTGTTAAATCCATGTGAAATGCAGATTTGTAGTTGTCGTTCTTTTCCATGATTTTAAATTGTAAATATCAGAAATAAGGACATAGTATGTACATTCTG
The DNA here is from genome assembly GCA_030141615.1 of Unio pictorum. Taxonomy (NCBI): domain Eukaryota; kingdom Metazoa; phylum Mollusca; class Bivalvia; order Unionida; family Unionidae; genus Unio; species Unio pictorum. The sequence continues at coordinate 9,585,252 of JARLTB010000068.1, read as the reverse complement.
TGTTTATGCACTTGTAGTTTTGCATCCACCCCTTAACCGAAAATAGACTTGTTTAGGAACTGGAAGTGACCTTCAAACAAGGTTGTCGTTTACACTGAAAACGTCTGTTTGAGATGAATCATGCAGTCCATAACGGTACCAGGGTCCCTCTTTTCATAATCAAGTTTCAAATTCTAAACCAATAAATTAAATGACAAAGTTTTAAACATGTTCTATCTCATTGATAGTTGTGTTTTGTTACCAATTGGAAAATGGGGGAAAATGATTGGGGATGTATATTAAGTCTATACTAAGAGCTATATTAATACAAGAAATCCGTTGCTATATCCTCTTTCTATATTATAGTTTTATTCCTGAAATCAATTCTATTGCCAAAATGCATTATGTGGAAATCAACACTTATGTCAAAGTACATTCTGTAGAAATCAACACTACTGTCAACGTTCATCGTCTGGATATCAAAACTAGTGTTCGTATGAATTTTGTGAAAATCAAAAAATATAGTCTACGTGCATTGTTAAGAAATCAGAAATCAGCACTACTGAAAACTTACAACATGCGGATATCAACACTATTGTCAAAATAAACTGTGTGGAAATGAACAATACTTTAAATGTACATTATTTGCAAATCAACACATATGTGAAAGTGCATCTTGTGGAAATTAACACTACTGTCAAAGTGCATCGTGTGGAAATTAGCACTATTGTCACAATAAAATGTGTCCTCTTTACAATGCAGTATTGGATTCCTATCATATGTTGGTATAAATAGTATGACAATTCATTTAATACATAAACTGATTGATCTTAGTGATTAATCTTTGCGAGATGTATTGGTAATTAAGGTGCAGTAGGGTTACCTCTGACTCTCGTGTCATGGTAATATTTCCAGTGCACCGCACAATAATAGCCTGGTCGTCTATCAAAACGAATTCTTTACTTGTGTCAGGACCGAGACTGTAACCCAGTTTTTCCAACTCGGACAAGCGCGAAGAAACGTGTTCACGTCTAACACACTGAATCATTAGGATATGTGGATTATCTGCCCTTTGTTTAGCAACAACTCGCACAATTGATGCATTAATGTGGAAGTAGAGTTCTTCCGCTGCTTTGAGAAATTCTTCATTTGGAATGCCCAATCGTCCTTCTAGTTCCATGAATCTGGAAATAATTTTAAAAAAATTAAATAAATAAATAAACAAAAAACGAACAACTGAAAGAAACAGCGAGATTAAACACAAAGCTAGACATTCCCGTTAAACTGCGATCCACGACATTGTATGGAATCTATCAATCATATGTTGGATGATGGCTGAATTGATGCAAAAGAACGAGTGTTCACATTTAGTGACAAACATGGAAAACGTAACATCTAAATGAAATATTTGAAATCAAATGTCTAACTGGACTTCATACCCACATCCTAAGCCGGTCAACAAGTAAACGGGACATATGTTCCAACATTAATGACACAATTACTGTTCCTTGTGAAAGAGACGTGACACAATACGTAGCAAAGAATACCTGTTGGCTTCTTAGTGGTATATTACATGCATTGCTCGTATGATTAATCAAAACCTGATTGGGTATCAAACACACGTAAGACTCACGGGATGAATTCAACTCCCATTGTAATCATATGGAAACACCATAATATTCAAAATGCAATAACTTAAAATGTCTGGGTGATAATGATCAGATCTATATTTCTACATTCACAACAATCCTTGGTGCAAGCTTGTGTTTGGATAACACCATATGAACCGCGGCAGTATATATATATATATATATATATATATATATATATATATATATATATATATACATGTGCATGAAACCCATTCTTGATTATTCTACACCAAACGAATCGGGTGCTACTTTCATTGTTGAGTACTCTTTAGTTCGGCCTGCAAGAAAACTAAATTTTCATCAATGGAATATCGTCTATATTCTTTTTTTCAAAATTACAAATAAGAAACGCTCTCAAAAGATATGACTAATAAAGTGTAATTTTCATTATTATCAAAAATGGACAATACAACATGTATATACTCAATTAATAATTCACTCATTTATAAGCTGCTTCTCATTTCTTCCATATAATTAGATCCTTGTGTCCTATAATGCTTACACATAAGCGTCCTTTTTGCTGGGCAAGTTGATTGAAACATCCATATGATTTCCCTTGATTTCACTTTCTGCTACTTTCCAGTTCTCACCCCTGCACTTATACAGGTCAATATACCTTCGCTTTCCACCCGTTCTTTTATCTGAAACATTGAGATTCATGTAAGATATACAAATATAATAAGATTAGTATATACTGACTACCATCACTGCTTAATTTACACAACGTATTATTGTTTCGGTTTTGTGTGTTAATTACGCGTTATTACCATAAGCGGTTGAGGGGGCCCCGAGTGGCCGAGTGGTCCAAAGCGGTCTCCGTTACATATCACTGCCATCTCACCTCTATGTGCGTGGGTTTGAGTCTAAGTGAAAAAGCTTGCCAGTAGCTTCTCGTGGGTCGGTGGTTCTTTCCGGGGATTTATCCGGGTTCTTCCTCCACCAATAATAATGGCCGCCATGTATAGCCTATCATGTGCTGAAAATGGCGCTAAACCGTACAACGTCAACAACCATAAGCAGGTGACTCATTCGGACGCTTAACGTAAAGATTTAGAATGTTCCGTATATATTCAGTGTAATTTTAAGGTAATATTTGATTGCTAGGGTCAATGCCAAACGTGCAATTGGAATTACAGATCGGGTGGTTAGTATAATAGTATTCACTGTTGTCCAGCTATACATGCAATGTGTACATGTTTGGTGGTGAAATATCAAACCTTGATAATTACTTATCCAAGCATAAACCTCAAGACGTTAAACCATGTATGTATGGCGTTGTTATAAAAATAAATAAACTAAACAACTAACGTCAATCTATGGCGAGCATATATTGAATATATGATATAGATATGAAATAAGACACTGGGTCCTTTTCAACGATATCTGACACCTAACAAGACATCACATATTTTCGGCAAAAAGCAAATAAAATCTTGGTTTTTTTTCACCATTTAGCACTATACATTTTCAGCATAAACATGCTAGAAAAACAGGAAACACTATGGCCTTAAATGATCGAAACTATAGCAAATATTGTTTGCAAATATGAATTACAGTGTCACAGATAGTAAAACATTATGAAAGGTAAAGAATTTAATCAGAATTATAGTCGTCACCAATTGAAGCTATCAGCGTCCACATTAGCCATATATTTTCTATTTTCAATCAGTGTCTATATAAGTAACAGAAGTACCACTTTTATTAACTATAATATATATATATATATATATATATATATATATATATATAAAGTTACATAGTAGTATTAGCTTAATTATGTAAAGTCTACGTATGCAAACGCCTTGTATGATTAATATAGTAATACAATTATCAGCTTGAGGTTTACACCTACTATCAACCATAATACTTGTTCATATTGAATCCCAATTATATGTCAATATTCCTACTTCTACTAATTGTACATGTTTTGTTACGATCCCTTAAATATAAGTTATAAGATGCATTCACATCTATTGCAACATTTGATTAAAATGCAATCCTTTGTTCAAGCTAGTATTTGCTGTAGACATTCTGGATGATTAAGTTTGAATGAAAATGATTGAAATTTGTTTATTGAAGAATCTCGTGAAGTCCAAACAGTAGTCCACGCCCCAAAAAACAACCAGATTAACACAACATTACTACTCTCTCTCTCTCTCTCTCTCTCTCTCTCTCTCTCTCTCTCTCTCTCTCTCTGCGATTTGTGTAAGTCTGTGGTATGTCTCTCTGTCTCTCTGCCTCTCTCTCTCTCTCATAATCACTAATAAAACATGAACCCATTATAAATTTGATGGTCACGTCACTTGAAACCTAGACTTCTACTTAACTGTCATCAATTAAAATTAGACTATATTGCAAGTGTTGATTTATAAGATGATGTTCAAGTAATAACGTTAACTTACACACACCATTATTATTAAAATCATCAGTATTATTATGATTTCTATTATTATTATTATTATTATTATTATTATTATTATTATTATTATCAAATGCAGTTTAAGTATAGGCCGCCATCAGAGAAAGCTTGATTGGTTTGCATTAAGCATATGCTAATAACACCACGTCGTCCAAATACTCAGATTTAATTGGAATTCCAAGTAATTTCTCCTCAAAATCTAAGGTTACATACCGTTTGGTGCGTTTCTTGTCAAATCTAATTCAATGGATTTTTCAGTCGGAACCTCACACGTGATTTTCATAACAGAGCTTGTGGAGAGCACATTATGGCAGTGGTCGTAGTACTGGGTGGCAAAGGATAAACTATTGTCCTTTATATGCCGTATCTTGTCAAATTAAAATAGAGAACACAGGTATAATAATCGTAGATTAATTAGTTCAAAATAGCTTACCATGTGTAATGGAGAGGCTTTATAATACAAAATTAAAATGACAATAGCCTTGGCTCAGTAAAATGCCGTTAGTCTATATTGTTTATGTGATTTTATAATGACAGGAGCATATTTAAGATACAAAGGCTTTAAGGACAAAATCACTGTGCATATATATATATATATATATATATATATATATATATATATATATATATATATATATATATATATATATATATATATATATATATATATAATACATTAGAATGAATGGAATCTAAATAAATGAAGTAATTTAATAATATGCAATAAGGCGTCGCATAATGCATTCCAATATTTTTGATTAGAATGTTTCTGTATACACGAGATACTACATTCGCAGGAACATGTTTAAATTAAAAGCAAGCCAGATGTCCATGCGATTATTGCTGATTTTAATAAAGATGATGTTTAACTGAAACACGATGAATAATCACTGATGACTTTGGGGAGTATATTAATATGCTTTTAAAGTGGCCTGCAATATTGTTGGACTGCAATGTTCTACAAGTTGTTAAAGCTATGCACGAATGTTTAACATTAAAATTAGTTCAGTCCTAAAACAATAATGTTTGCTATCTACATATTTACTTCTAGCTTCAGTTTCGTAGGTTTGCGGAAAGTGTCCCTGGGTACAAATAACTTAATGTTCTTATCGTTAGTTGAGGCTTGGCTGATTCCGTTCTTATCAACCACAAGTTCCTGACTCCTGGTCTTGGCCACTGCCAGCATCTTTACGGTGTGAAAATTGGCCACATCTATACCGGCGTAGTTTAAATCCTTGAAGAATATATAAAATCGTTCTGTTTATTTATATGTGCTTTAACATATATATGCAACAAATATACATCAGATCATGTATTTGAGAAGAATAATGTATACAAAACTTATGAGGTTAAAAATGCATTATATTAAAGAAGGAATTGTAGCCATGAACCATACAATTAAACTGTAAATTATTTATTCCGAAAGGAATTTATATTGATATTTTTAAACATTTAGTTACTTTTCAGTGAATTTTGTTAATGCTCCCTAACCTCGCCTTACATTTGTTTCACTTTTATTTATCTTTTCAGCACAAGTAGCTCTCTGAGCCATCTCTAATTTTATGGAGCTCGCTGAGTGTTTTAACAGCGAATTTTTTGGAAACGAAACATAAGATATTGTAGTAACATTGGAAGTTCATGTTGCCGGTCGGTGCATTTTTATGTAAGGATTGTACTGGTTACCAGGTTTGGAAGCAATTGCTCAGCAGGAAACTTCAAGCGGAGGATATTATCTATATTATGCTAGATAAGTGGGTGACTCATGTATGTGGTTCTCCCTGTTATACTTAGACCAAACAGTTACATGAAATCAGTATTATCGTAAATCATTCCTTACCTTATCATAGTATGCACGTCCATTATTTCAAACGAAATATTACAAAATTGTCTAAATCAATTTTTGCACTGTCACGCCAACTAAGGACTACATAAACAATGATAGTGCAAATGAGTTGAATCTTTTATAACATTTAACAGACCTAAGGTATAACAACTGATTAAATAGACAAACTAATCCAATCAGTAAACAAATTGAATCCGCAGTATATTTTGATTGGTTTAATACCAGTGATGATGCAAGAGAAAATGTGTGTTTCGTTCTCTTACCGGCTGGCTTGCCTGTCTTGTAGGTACAGTGACAGGGTGCTGGTTTATCCACTCTCCGCCGTCTATGGATACTTTGACGATAACTTCATCACTGCTGTCAGATACGGAGCAATGTGGTACGCATATTCGCATGGGAAACTGAAGGAGGCAGATTTTATCAAGCTTTTTAAAAGTTTTTTAATGTCACGTGATAGTGAATGCACTTATATTTAGTATTAATGTTTAGTATTATTTAAATCACTCAGGACAAAGATAAAGAAAACTAAGGCACATAATTGTTTACGATTATCTTCACATGGTCCTAGTATAAGCCTAGTGCCGCAAACAGTTTGTGGAGCAAATAAAACTAACGAAACAAAGTCTATAAATAAATAAATAAATAAATGTGGTAAGATGTGATTCGAGTCATTATTTAAAATTTTATTAAAAGACAAACGTTATGACTCATCAGAAACGTTGAATGCCAACAAGATGATAGTTACATATATTGCTCCATCAATAGGTCCAGCTTGTGTTTTCCTTTTTCGTGCATCTTGTTCTTGTTTGTTTTTGATTGGATGTCTTTATTCAAGCATCATTTGTTTAATAACTCACTGTCTTTGATCGGGAATGTTAATATATTACCCTTGCCATATTATCGTATAACTTTTATCGCTTGTCGATATGAAAACTGTTATTACTTTTAAATGATCCCACTTTTAACCTTTTGTATACAAATACTTAGCTTAACAGTGATGGTGCGTCATAAAGATATAATCAGTCAATCAATCAATCAATCAATCAATCAATCAATCACTTTCTTAGAAAACTCTTATCTTTGGAAAGAGGAAATATAAGATCACAGATAGATAGATAGATAGACAGATAGACAGATAGATAGATAGATAGATATACAGACATACAGAAAGACAGACAGACAGATAGACGGACGGACGGACGGACGGACGGACAGACAGACAGACAGACAGACAGACAGACAGACAGATAGATAGATAGATAGATAGATAGATAGATAGATAGATAGGAAGATGTACAGACAGACAGACAGATATATAAATAGATAGATATTCCAAGAAGAAAGCAATATGTCAAAAGTACTTACTTAACCTTGATTGTATCCCTTTTTATAGGTACCTTTAGGTCTTTGTCATCTTCTTTCACCTTCACTTCAGTAAGGGAGCTCGCCACGTTTTCTCCGATTGCAAGAGTGGGCCCTTCAGTATCACGCCATTCGTCACTGGCTAAGCATTCCAAATCCTCTTCCTGTAGATTGTCAGGCATAGCAAAAACATGACAACAAATATCACGATGAAATGAGTCCGACTCTCCATCTGATCGCCTGTAACTGATTAGCAAATGAAAACTTGTTGCAATGCAAAGGTCTAATCATTTAAGGACAATTGACCCTTTCAGTTTGTTTTAGAGTATTTACCTTTAAATGTTCCTGAAGTAACTTTCAAAGAAGATGATACTATCTAAACATGATCAACCTTCAAATTGTATTTAGATATTATTAAAACGTTAGTAATTGTTTACCACATATTCTTTTAAGAAAAGATTGGTCTTTTCAAACTTTCAAGCTAGAAACTGTATGCATGCACTTACACAAAAATCACAACGCAACGTACTGTTTGTATTAGGTACTATCCGAAACAACATTGGTTTATTATCAAGACTGCCATGACAATAATACCATTTACAATCATAGCCTCGTTAATTTCGAACAAATTCAAACAGCATATATTTCAATATTTCAACTACTGTAACAATTTCGAGAATAATCAAACATTATCACTGCGCAACATTTGGAGAACTAAAAGACCATTCAGACTTCATCATTGTATAAGATTGGAAAAGAGAATCTAAACTATGATAACAATTAGTAGTGCCATGTACTCACGCAACTGCTTTTAACAACATTAAAATGAAATCGATATCCACTGTTACAGGAAGACTAAATGGATAATAAAATACAGATAATCAATATTTACAGACCGAACCCGCACATTCCTATATTTGAAATTTTACTAAAAAAATGTAAAGATAACAAAACGAACTGATTAAATGAAGTGAATGATTGATCTGATCTCCTGTCTTTATTGTCTTGTATTCAGGGTAATACAATGCCAAAAGTCATATACAAACAGTAGATATTTTAATTTTTAAGTGTACATAAAACAAAAGCCAGTAGTTCTAAGCGAATTATGATATATCACAAATCTGAGCAACACCTGCATTCGAAATATACCATATTTATTAGTATTGATGATGCGGAAAAGCTGCTCCGACAATGAAACATTTCCGAAAATATCTGAATAGATGTGATAAACGGAAGCTGCGAGAAAGACCTGATAGCAGTCAAACAAGGGATACAAACCACCTGCAATAATTTATTACTATATATATATATATATATATATATATATATATATATATATATATATATATATATATATATATATATATATATATATATATTTATATATATATAAATATATATATATATATATATATATATATATATATATATATATATATATATATATATATATAATGCTATGATATATAGTATATTTTTCAACCTGACTTACGATCCATGATAACCCAAGCTAAGTAAAATCATTCAGAACCGCAAGCCATCGTGGAATCTTGTGACCAACACATTGCATCTATTTAAAATAAATGTCTTAAACACGCGCTCGTGTGATGGACACAGCACACTTGCAACAAATAATGAGTGTAAATCCTATCTCGTTGATGCTGTATATTGAAATCGTGTTGTAAATCTGCAATTATCTTTCTTTCAAATAAGCAAATTCATATTTAAGTTAATATTTAATATTACACTTGAACGCAACTAGCTTTGATTATTTGGTTACCTAGTCAACCTCCTAAACAATGTATTCAGTATTTCTAGTGAACAGGTTACATAGTTGTTACCTTTGTGAACACTAATCGATTCTAAATAAACATAACGGTTTAGACCAGAAGTTATGATGCATTAATTCTTTCAAACTATTTGTGTTCCTAACTGGGTTGGAATTTTCAATTTATGGACATGACGTAGACACGCGCTCGTGTGATGGACACAGCACACTTGAAATGAATAGTAGGTGTAAGTCCTATATCTTACTACGCAGCTTGCATACTTTGGTGTTTGTAAGTCCTATATCTTACTACGCAGCTTGCATACTTTGGTGTTTGTAAGTCCTATATCTTACTACGCAGCTTGCATACTTTGGTGTTTGTAAGTCCTATATCTTACTACGCAGCTTGCATACTTTGGTGTCTTGGCTGATGCTGTATACAATGTTGTAAATCTGCAAATATATATCTTTCAAAAGAGCAAATTCATATTTAAGTTAATATTTAATATTAGAATTGAACGCAACTAGCTTTGATCATTTGTTTACCTAGTCAAACTCCTAAACAATGTATGCCTATCTCTATTCAACACGTAACACATTTATGAATACTAATCGATTGTAAATAAATAACAGAAGTTATGATGTATTATCTATTTGAAAACTATTTGTGGTCCTATTTGGGGTTGAATTTTCAATATATGGACTTCTTTTAAATGCTCACGTATGTGGAGAGAGATCGTAACGTAAAATCTATTGAACATTAAAATTGTATTTGTTTACTTACGGATGAAAGATCCCAAAACAACGAAAGATGTATTCTTTTAAATTCTCCAATATGGCAACTACTAGTAATGCTTATAATATCATGTACAAATATTTATCATCCCTCCCCATGAATATCTGCATAGCGTGATTACACATTTCACGCGTTGAATGCATCATAGTTGTTTTGTCAGCGTAGAACATACTCACTTGTCATGTATATCAAAATTCCATTGATTGTAAATGCCGAGATTTCTTTATCGTAAACCATGTATGTGATTTCCTAGTGTGTCATTGAGAAAGGCGCTTAGTCACATTTTCTAGCCACGATATAGTACATAATGCCCAATATGCTGTCAAATTCATTTAGCAATCGTCTAAAGGAGTACGATTTCAAATCATTACCTTCCTCTTTTGGAAAGATACTTTATATTTATTTAATACATATAGGTACGTATTTGATAAGGTTTGACTTATAGAGTAGCTGTTTCTTTCTCGTAACTAAGTCTATATAATTGACCCTATTCATTAAGAGTTGATTAAATATATACAAAACCATACATTGTATTAATATTTAACTTCAAGTGGTTCTTGTTTCTTTCATCTAACGCAAATGATAAGTAATACAATAATTTTAATATTTTAATAAAATGGAGAAGGTTAGTAGTGGCATACAAACTTTGGGTTTACAATCCCTTGCAAAACTCTGTACAAAACACAAACGTACGTATGAGGTGTCCAGTTGGCAGGATCCCTTCTCCTTTTCTCTTCCTCTTCTTGCTTCTTCGCTTCTCGTTTCATCCTCTCTTCTTCCTCCCTCCTCATTCGTTCCATCTCCTCTCTTTGTTTCGTCTCTTCTTCCTTTCTCTGCCTCTCATCATCCTCTCTTTTTAGTCGTTGTTCTTCCTCTTTCTGTATCCGATCCTCGTCTTCCTTCCTCTTTATCTCCTCATCTTCCTTACATTTTCTTTCTTCTTCCTCTCGTTTCAGTCGTTCTTCTTCCTCCTTTTGTCTCCGCTCCTCTTCTTCCTTCATCTTTCTCTCCTCATCTTCCTCACGTTTTCTTTGTTCTGCCGCCTTCAAGTCCCTCGCTTCCATGTCTCGTTTGTTTCTTTCATCCGCTAGACGCTCCTGTTCTGCCTGGAGGATATCAATCATGCAATATTGTTAGCTTTAATTCAGTCCTGCTTCAATTACCATATGAGGACTACTTTTTAATTATATTTTAAAATAAGATAAAACGTGAAGCTGGAGGTGGTATAGTTGGTAAGTTAAATACATATTACCAATCTTCCTGTGTTGGTTCATTGCATCTAATATCTACATTTATCAGCAGTATTCCACTGAATAAAACGAAGGAGGTGGAAACACTATATGAGATCTGTATCATATGTATCGGAATATGATAATGTAACTATATCATGTAACTATAACTATGATAATGTAACTAATCTAACAATAGTAGGGTTACAAGAGAAATATGTAAATATGACAATTTCAACATATTGTATGACATATGTATACGTTTTATTCTTCCAGACCTATAGATCACAAAACCTTACATTGCAGTATGAGACTGAGTCGCCAAGTAATCAGAACATGAATTATATTGTGAGGCTGCTGCGAAAGAAAGCTACAGCTCATTTCCAAATCTAACTAATTAATTAATATCCAGATAAATTCTTGACGCAACTATACACTATTCACATGTTATGTTCCTTATATGATTATATGTTGTAGTATTTTGTTGCAAATATTGTTGTTTTCCAGTTCTTGTTGCAATTATTGTCATAGTTTTTTAACCGATCTGAGTCCATATTGAACACTATAATGTTTATTAAAATGTTAGATGAGTTTTATTTAATAAAAATAATAAGCCATATCACGTGTACCATTATATATATTTACTAATTATTTTTTTTTAATTTAAAAGGAAACATTAAAAATGAGTGAAGACAGGGTATAGTGAGAATGTTTCACAATGACATGAGTATTATTGAATATTAAAACGTTATTAAAGGGGTGTTATTGCATGTCTAGAGGGCTCTAATAATGTTAACCCTTTCATCACTAAAGATCGGTTTTCCGGTCATGGGGAAGTATGTCTGTAACTCTGCAATCCGCTGAACCGCTCTGGGGCAGTGTGCTTATTTAACGTCATAGTACCAGACTACATACGTTTTGGGATATCTCTAAAACTTCCTAATTTTAATGTAGATAATGGATTATCTCGTGAGTTACGCATGAAATCAACTAGTAATCTCGATACAAGCAGGCACATTCTAATCGTGTTTTCCGAATGGCGAATTTCTATTCAAAATGGCGGACATCGACTCAAGATGAGAATGAAGTGTCAGATTATGAATTATCAAAATATTTAGCTGTTGTGAACTAACACGGTTGATTGAAAATGAGAGAAAACATATGAAGATGCATTTGAATGTGTTTTTGGGAGACAGTGGACTTTAAAGGTTTTGAACCAGACGAAGTGTGAACTCCACGTTTGCAATACTTTTGAAATCGTTCATTTAGACAAAATGTTTGATATTATCATTCATGTAATGTGTTAAATAAATAATTGCTTGTGCATTTTACATGTTGTGTTACCTGTCTGCACATGTATATTAAACGTTTAAATATCTATGCACATTTTGTTGCATTATTCATACCTGATGACTTCTAACATTTATTTTTATACGAAATACAGAAAGATATCTTTAAAATCGGCAAAGTTATGTTCTTTCAAAGTCCACAGATCATTCTGCTTTACAAGTCCAAAGTTATTTAGTGTTTGGGGCTCAAAGCCTAAAAATTACCATATTTAGAGGGTCGTGAACAGTTTGTTATGCTCTAACTACGAAATCCTACTTTGCGGAAATTCACTTGTCGCGGTAGAGTCTGGAACTGATTAACCGAGATAAACGAGGGATGACTGTATTATTCATCATTTTTGTCATGTCAGCGCTTAACTCAGTGCCAAATACGGAATATGTTAGCGGAGGTTAGTGATGTTACGCTCTCTATTTGTATCTGTTCCACGGTGGTTTTCCAGGATTTCTCCGATGATATGCTCTAAGTAGATGTCGCAGAGCGTGGGTGACACGAAACAGCCTTGACGTACTCCGACTGTTCCCTGGAGCAAGTCCTCCACATAACCTTGAACAATCATTGCACTGGTAGCTTGTTTGTATTGTTCAACTTTTGACCCATGTTGTACTTGTACTAACCTGGTGTGATTAGTGTAATTCAATGTAGAAGCAACATGTAATATTCAATAATAATCATGTCATTGTGAAACATTCCCACTATACCCTGACTTCACTCATTTTTAATGTTTCCTTTTAAATTTAAAAAAAATAATAAGTAAGGTTCCTTTTAAATAACAGGAACTGGAAGCAGTGAGCCAGATCAAATATGTTGGTTCCATAATCAGCGAAGATGGATTAAGAGCAGAAATTTTGGCACGAGCAGCACAATGAACGGCAGCTTTGTTAAAGCTAAGACGCATTTGGAGAGACAATATTATGTGTCTGAAAACTAAAATCAGACAATTGACAGCACTAGTCATCTCGTTATTTTTGTATTCATGTGATGCGTGGACACTGACAGCCAAACGTCAAAGTTTTATCCAGGAACTTAAGATGAGATGCATCAGAACTATCTTTGGCATCTCTTACATGGACCAAATCACAAATGAAGAAGTGCGTAACACCATCAGTCACAAAGTAGAGCCAAACTTTTATCCATAACAGTACTGTAGGGCAGCGTCCAGGGTGGCAAAAGGATATTAGACAAACATGAATGTAGACGGACAACATCACCGAACGACCAGGACATGTCTTGAGGAGACACGGGCATAGGTACATGATCAAAACAAGTAGAAGGAACTGATCAGATGTTCACCAGAACATTGCATCGACTACCAAACTATGCCAAGAGACTGCTGCTGCTGCTACTGATGATGATGATGATGATGATGATGATGATAATGATGATGGTGATGATGATCAGGATGCCGAGGATGATAATGATGAATGTCTGCCTTTCACAGCCGAAAATATATTCTTAATATATTTAAACCTATTCTTAAACTACTAATACTGAAGGTAGCCAAATATTATTTCAGTCTGCCTTCTACCTGGTAGCTTTCCTTTTTGTCCTCCAGCCAGCTTCCTAAGCATCCCTTGAGCAGTTCAATGTCGCCATTGGTAATGCTCACGCCCTGCTTGACTTTCTCCATTATCTCCTGCGTTTTAATAATGAACTCTTCCAGTCGCTGTTTCTTCATTTCCAACTTCTGAAGCAGAATCATATACTCCATGTCTTTGCTTGAGAGTTTGCCATTGGTAACGACTGTACCTGAAAAAAGAAAATATGTGAAATTTACTTGTGTGAGTGGACTGTGTATTAGATATATTTTGGTAACATATAATCAACTCGCACTGTAACATTTTAATTTTAATTCGACGATTTTGTCAAGGCAAGACATCTTTCTTTGTATAGATAATGATCATAATTTTAAACTTCATATATTCATTACCATAATGCGTTTAAATAAACAGCAACACGTCATTTATGATAACGTTATAACTCTACGTTGTTTCCTACGTTACAGAAACATTTTACTTCAATCCCACAAACGTCTGCATAAAAATCTTTATTTATTCTAGTTCGCGTCTCAATTATTGATACTATGAAAAAGATAACACGGTGTTTTAGGATTTGTCATATGTAAACGTTTATAAAACATTACTCAGGGAAATCGATGATAAATCCAAAATATTCCTTAGCCCAACTCTGAGGTGTCCAAGACATATCACCACCCTACCTTGAGATAATATACACCTATTCCAACATAATCGAACCCTAATATATTCAACATTTAGTCCATCTCAATCCTGAGATATTGAAAACCTATTCCAACACAAACCTGATATATTCAACACCTTTTCCAACAATTCTAATATTTTCAACGCCACTTCCAACCCAGCCATTAGATGTCGCATACCTTTTTCAACCCAGTAATGAGAACACCTATTCATACCAAACTAGAGGAAAGCATATATTCCTCTCCCAAGTCACATACAAGGGTGAAATGGTCTGATCAGTTTATTCCATTTTATGCTTATCCTAACAATATATATGAATCAGCACAGTAGAGAAATACATCATATAATTTATTATGCAACAAGACTGCGCAGATACAATGATCCTGATGCATGTGACATACCCCTGATTTCATCGGTATAACAAAACAAGAAAAAATATTGCTATCAGCTAAAAAGTTCCAGAGAATATTATGGTAAGTTAGTAAAATATGTGTATTACCTCCTCTTCGTCAGCATAACAATGTAGTTTTTTATCATTAGATTACAGGTAAAGCTGATTTGTATTTTCTGATTACTTCATCCATGAAATATTAAAATGAACAGATGGTTGACTCGGCCACTCATGACTCACAGTTTGTCTTGTAGGTTGCAGTTTACGGCATCTTTTCATGTGAAAACATATATACTCATATACGCTTATGAGCTAGAAGGAAAAACCTATCCCAGATTAGTAACATATACAATGTAAGTCACTGTGACCTTATTTAGTTCAACGGTGACCAATAAAAATACATTTTTTCTTTCATGACCATTCATCATTATTTCCATTACCATTCTCAGCATCAATCATGCGATTGCAGCAAACATCGCTCATATGAAATGTATATTAAATATTAATTCATAATCAAAATCTTAAAATATGAGTCAACATAACCTACTATTTATAAGAGACAGTGGTGATCATCAAGATGCATCATTGAGTTTATTATTATATACAAGATAGTGTGTACGTGCCCTTTAGTCAATCCATGCGGTGATGTATCGATGGAAAATCTTTATCTAAGCTAGGCAAATGTGAAAAAGGTCACGTTGAATTTTCTTGCTATAGTGTAGTACAAAGAATGATGTGTGCAATCACCCAAAACTTTTGGATAAATTATAAACAAATAGAAACCTGCAATACAGTAATAGTTTAGTAACGATGACTTTCTTGTAAGACAGTTTTGAAACAGCCAACATATTACATACTCTTACTAATTTCACATTTCCTGGTAGAATAGTATTATACAGCATATGAAAGAAAAACCTACATGCCAAACCTTCATATAAGCTAGAAAAATATAGGAAGCAGGTCACAATGTTTTATAGTTGTATAACTAGCAACGATTTGTGCAACATCTAGTTGTATGAAAACTAGTATCGTCGTACACATGGATATAGATACGATATCCACGTTATCGAAGATTGCAATTATTGCCCTGAGAAACGCATGTTCGTGGCTAGGATGCAATCGATTACGAACGAAGAATGATAAATGTTTGGACGCATATATATATATATATATATATATATATATATATATATATATATATATATCTGTGTGTGTGAGTTTGTATGGCGAGACAGACAAACAGACGACATACAGATATGAAAATATTAATTATAGTGATGAGCTATATTCAAAATCACACTTCGCCATTAACGTACATTGTGGATACAATGACCTTTCTTGGTTTGAAGGGTATATTGCTGTGTGAAATGCAAAGAGGTAACAAGTTCCACGATTCTACCTTGATTAATATCCCTTGAAATACACATCAAAGGAAATACTTAGCCACGGTCAGTAAAGTAAGAAATATTAGTCCTAGTTACACAAAACTGTAGTACCTCTCTACAAGAAAATTTAATAAAATAATTCAGTAATATAACTATATATAATGCCTGAAAAATTACCATTTTTGTTTTAACACAAACGTATCTAAACCAGTGAAATACTAAATCTAAGTAACATTTAAAGTTATATATTTAACATCATGGTATGACATTGAATGCGATGCAGTCCGATAATCTAATGATTCTTTTACGAGCAAAATTTGGAAACGCTAAACCTTTAAACATTCAAACACATTCAGTTAAGCATAAAGGTGTTGATCACATTTGCATACTATTAGCATGAGGACTACATACGCTTGCAATTACACAGGATATAATATGCATCAAGTAACACAGCTTCGTAGAACTTCCTCATTAAATACATGACAGTGTTAAGGTAATCGAAACATGTGCTGAGCTTGCGCAAAACACAAGATATGCACATCGATTGCACATATCTTTAGGAATCATATGCAGTCCCCTCAGCACAGGATACTTGTTATAACCTATAACCCACTATAAAGTGCTGGTATCAAGTATATTGATATATCAATAATACTAATATATAAACATTATTTAAACCTCAGGAATATAATTCAATGAGGAATTTCTACTCATTAATTATTCATAAATGAAATGAAAATAATGATGCAAACTATTAATAGTCACCGTTTTCTCAATGGTATTAAAATGGTGCACAATTTCATCGGAATACGTTCTTTATTCCATTTCTCTCTCATGCTTTAATGACAGAATAAGCACAAATCTGGAATGCGAAAGAAAAACATACTACGCTGGACAGAAACATTAAAACTGAATTTGTACCATGTAACATACAGTTAATTGGTTTGTGGTAACGGCATGTGTGCAATTGTCTTGGTATCAATCGACAGAGCTCATTATACTAATGAAACATAGTTGCGGTAGCCAGTGACACTAGGCGTACATCCTAACAGTGTCGGAGGCACGCATACTGTATTGCTTTAATCCTTTGTTGCTGTTTCATAACCTAATATAATGTATTACAAATCGATTATTAGTGATTAAAAATAAAAATGCCAAAACGGTCGTACACGCTTTCTCTCTCTCTCTCTCTCTCTCTCTCTCTCTCTCTCTCTCTCTCTCTCTCTCTCTCTCTCTCTCTCTCTCTCTCTCATATATATATAGTTCTTCTCACTTGTTAGTAAACGTATGGCCGTACATGCACGTACACCGATGACGGCTCAAATCTGTAGCAATGGTATGACCGTACGTGTGCATGTATACACATAACCTAAGCGCTATTGTAATCCTAAGTAAAGAGTTTACTTCTATTATTGGTTGTAACAAATAATCTTTTTCATTTTATACAGCTTACTATCGTCAATGTATTCGCCCAATATATTTTTTTAGTATTAAGACACATAACGGAGTCTTTTTGTTTTAAAAAAAATTCATTTAGTTCCTTTGTCGATAATTTAAGATATCCTACGAACAATGTGGACAATGATAACCAAATTAAGAGTACATTTGTCATCAACAATTGGTAACGAATACGGTTGTTAAAAATCTACATTAGTAACTGCATTCTTAAGAGATTTTTATCTGTATAAATAATAATCGATATATGGCCTTAATATCACAACACTTATCGAGTTGGATGATTTTTCATCCACAGTAAAGTGTCACTAAGAGCCTATACAATATTACATGTCTAAAGCATTTATACCTGACTCCTAACACCACTATCAAATTCAATCTATTCTTCTATATACGCGGATCGATAAAATTGCATTATCATAAAACTTTTTGGGGCAAAGTTAAAATGTATTGCCTTCTTGTTATCAAAGTATTCAGCTTCTAGTTTTCATCTTTAGTTTGAAAACCTGAAATTACCAGTGCAAAGTCCTTTTTGAAATTAATCGTACACTCACCGTAACGATTGTGTGGCTTTGGGCTATTCATCAGTAATTATGTATAGTATTTGTTTCGTGAGAGAAAATGTTCATGCGATAACGTGGAAAGAAACCAAAAATAACATTATCCGGAGTAGAAAAACTAAAGCAGAAAGAAAACAAAATCGATACAGATCTTGATTTTAACAGCTGTGGTTTCATCCAAATATTTTAGAAAGCCCGATTCGATATCTTGATCTATTGTCATACAAATGTATTTTTATAAATCCCAGTGTTGTAGCTTGCGCCTTTGAAAAGAAATTTCTAAGAAAAATATAATCAATACCGTTACACCAGGCCTGATGAGTCTCTCAGCCTATGCGTACCAACTCCGTTAACACGGCAAGAATATAACAGTTAGCTCTGATCTCTTTTAGAATTTGTGTATATCGCTGAGTAACATAAATCACATCTGTATTTTTATGCCTTCCTCAGGAAAATAGTATAGCGGAATTGTATTGCTTATCCAGCATCAAATCAACGTATACAACTAAATTATTGATATTTTCATTAATATCATCAAGACCCAGTGCTTCATTAATATCATACAATTAATAACACCATCACAGTCTTCATTTATCGTTGCTACGTTTTCTTTAAAACATATTGTATCGCTGAAAAAATAATTACATCCATGATGTATTATAAATAATACGGATTATTATGGAATTTAATGTCGAGCGCGTACCCCAACATATACTCTAACAGCTATTACAACAAAAAAAAAATATAGACCAGCACATACAGGTAAGTTTGAACGATGCGGTATTAACAAACCATTAATTTTATCCCAGGTGACAAATCATTTTAACAAAAACAAGAAGGTGATATTGCAGCAAAATTAACACAATTACCGGGGACTCTATGGACCAAATACCAGGAAATAGCATATTCCTGGATATAATTCCTGTAGTCAAGGTACTCAACTTTATATTCAATTTGATCATCAGGATCAACGAAAACCTGGCAAGTTTCCGATACATGAAATCGGTCGAGCTTGTCACGCTCACGATGTGTCATATAAAAGTAAAATCTGCAGCATATACATATTGCAGTCGTGAAGTTGATTCATTCGTTAATTTCTTTACAAAAATTTATTTCATGGAAAAATTAGCAAACTGGTTAGTAAGATCTGCGATGACGGGTAAACTAGTATTAGAAGCTGGTAATTAATTGTATTATGTAATCCATTTATCATGGTCCAGGTGGATACTGGAGATGTAAATCAGCCTTTAATAAACTCGCCGAAGCTGCAGATGTCAAATATTATACTGCAACATATTGGTTATCACGACAAGAACTATGGTCCATTTATCTCCCACAACCTAAACAAATTCAATACGCGCATTTTGATGTTAATGTTTCAATGAAGTTCACCAGGCTGATATTTAATTTTTACCACATGATACTAGACGTCAAATGTCATACAAATACGCGTTAAATATAGTTTTTATTGCGAGCAGATACAAAGAAGCAGAGTCATTATCAACAAAGTCATTAGCAGAAGTAGCTTGCACTGTTTGCACAAATTTATCAACGATTTGGTCTGTAATGGAAACAGTTGTTACAGGTTGATCCCGGCAAAGAATTTCAGGGTGTAGTAACTTCGTTGACGAAGCAACATAATGTCAAAATACGGACGATAAAATCATCGTGATCAAGCAATTCTTGAACGATTTAATCGAACTATTGCTGAGCGGTTATTTGAATATCAGTACGCGAATGAAATGCTTCCAGATACATGAGGGTTGTGTTTCGAGTCGCCACTTGAGACTACTAAGACGTCATATGGCAATTTAGGGGTTCACTCGCGGTTGTGTTATCTTGTATATATGACCATGCGACCTGCTAAGATGTCATAAGGCAACTTAGGGGTTCACATTGGGTTATTTAAATGTATATCTAACAGCGTTGCTAAGATGTTCACTTAGGTGAGAATGTGTTGACCAAGACTAAGATTGTATATACTGTAAATGAGCTTCAAATTTAACGTCATTTATGACCCATGTTTCTTTTTATTTACCGATCTATAATTATACCATAATGAATGATGATGATGATGATGATGATGATGGATGAGATGCAGTAGCTTGTGGTGTCCGTAATTTGACATATTGAACATTATCAGCATGATAAGTGCGATCTTTTTACAAACATCATTGAAGGGCCGCCTGATCTTGCATAATCATCAGAATATATCGCTAAACCCAATATTGGTGTGGCTAAGGTAACATCTTTATCGTTTGATTCAATCTCTCTTCCATCAATCATATATGTAGCTTTATCGCACGTTATCACCATATGGCTTATTAGCATTTACATTTGTTAGAAGTTCTCCTTCTACTTCAATAAATGTGCCAGCGGATAGGAAATATGTAGTTCTATCATGAACGTGAAGTTCCATTCTTGATTGACGTTTTGGTTGTAATGGTTTTTAAGATTAAAATTGAAAGTCGTGTACGAATCATCTTTGTGAACTGGTGCGCCTACATCAGTGCAGCTTACTGTGTGAACATTGTATTATATATTTCTTGATCTAAATCGCGATCTCGCTGACCTTGTCAAGCCACTTCCTCCTATAACATTTGCAGTAATATTTATTTGCACTTCATCAGATCCTTGATTAACTAATTCTACTATTTTTTATTTTCACGCGATTTTGTTTGTTTTTTTACTGACATTCGCGGGCATGATTTCCATAGATGATAATTTTACTGCCTGCGGTTTACGTCGTAGTAATCGTGTTAGTCTTTTCTTGACTGCAGAAAACGCTATACCGGTAATATTACAAATAGCACTAGTAGCTTTTTTGCCAATGACATTACTATCTGTCATCGATAATTGTGTAGCGATTGGTGATGTCTGGGGAGCCATTCTTGCAAATAATCCTGGTTAATATTACTATGACCATCTCCGCGGGTAATCACGAGTCTTCTAATGTAACCATCGTTCGTCTGCGGAATTGTTGATTATGATCGTTTTATTTGCTATCCTTATCAGTAATCGGAATGCAATTAGTTGATGGGATACACGTCAAAGAGTTCATCGATAAATTTCCTGTATTCTCCAATGTTCATGAAACCACCATGAAATAATCGTCGACAAATATCAGCTGCTTCATCAATTATTTATGATGAGTTGTTTGAAGTCATCGATCCTCCTATGAGAACGTGTAATGATGATAGATCAGAAAAAAGTATTAGGACAGGCAAAAAGACCACTTTATCGAGAAAAACCGCTACCAGATGCACCAGGAGAATCATCAATAGTTTGACTTATTTCTTTTAATTATTTTAGTCTACATTTAATATATTCTGGATCTTTTGTATTAACCGTTAAATTTTTAGTCGCAAAGAATACTGCAAACATCCAACATCCAAGTGTTTATGCTTTCATCATATTCAGGTTTTAAATAATTTTGTTCTGCTATCAAATGCTTCTATGGTAATTTCGAATAATGTTGTCTCATTTGTTTTGATATATTCAAGAGCATCATCAGCAAATATTTGTTTCATGGTGTGTAGTAGCCAAGGGGATTCTTGCTTATCTGTTCTTTAATTTGATCCTGCGGTGGGGAAAGTGAGCTCAATTACTGCTCAATCTGAACACCTATATCAAAATCTTTCATTTTCCCTTTTAGACCATGTAAACTGGATATTTAGCTGCAACTTCATCTTTGTCACATTTTATGCGATATATTCAATTATACCAGGTATTGCTACTTACATATTTAGTATATTCAGGTTTTAAAACTCTTTATATACGACTAAAACTTGAGCACGCAAAACCAGCTAGATCTGTCGGATTATCGTGGGTTTCGATCACATTAATAGCCTCATTATTATACTTTTTTCAGATAGCATAACTTCTTCCATTCTTTTTCTTGACATATTTCTTCTCTGAAAGGGTCAGCAAGGGCTCCTTGTGGTTGTAATTGTGTAGCAGCCATATGAGTTGGAAGATGGCGTAAAATCATTTTTGATTGTATAGTTCTTTCCGCGATTTATGCTGTTTGTTCAGCAATTCGTTATAATACTTTTCTTCTTTACCTTTTTTCCATATATCACGCCTTCTGCAGATGCAGTAATAGGTTTGAATAAATCTTATGTGCCTTCTTTAAAATACACTGAGATTCCTGGCGTTCTTAAAATTTTCGCCTGACATAGTCACGGACGGGTATAAATGTCTTAATCGCTGCTAGTCTTTATCGAGAAAATCTAGTTGTTAATAATTATCCCATCATTATTGATATATGATGTGATTTTATTCATAGCAGCATCAATGCGTAAACACACTCGCATAATAATATTTAAAAAAAAACAAAATGATAAAAATCGGTAACAGGTAAGAGAAACTCTCAATTAGTTGGAACCTTTGGTTAGCGTTTTTTGACATTATATTTTCGTTTTCATAGGAAACTTCTATTAATAAACAGACACTTTTCAAACTTTCTCTGTTCGCCCCATCTGCTGATGAAAATGTAGTTTTAATAAACAATAGTTTACATTACCTAAACAATAACATAATGTGGGCAGATAATAAATTAAATAACTTAATGGACCTTATAGTAAAGCACGAAATTTAGATGGGGAGGCGTTTTCGGTTTAACGCCGACGTAGGGATGTCCAAGTCAAACAGGGACTCCATCTCTCACCTCATAGCAATACTTATAAAATAGTTGACTTTGTGTACAAAAACATGAACTGAATAGATATGATACACATTATCAGTATGCGGAGGGGGAATGGGGAGGGGGCTTCGGCTTACCTTGTATTCTGACATTTTTCCCTGCATTAGCGCGGGATAGACCCTCAGTTTCATATTTCTCTGTAATAAAACGTACATTTAAATGACATGACAGATTTTTCAATATGCAAAACGAACCCTACTATACTTAACACAATATACTATTCAACAATATAACTTAAAACCTAACAGGCAACTGCTTATATATAATTTGGTTTAAACAAAACAAAATAAAAACATTCTTTAGCTGCTAACCTCTCTTTTTTCTATTTTCTTTTTTTCTTGTGCAAACTACTATCTCTCAATGGAGTGCAAATGATACAACGTACGATGCACAGTTTGGTTTAAACAAAACAAAATAAAAACATTCTTTAGCTGCTAACCTCTCTTTTTTCTATTTTCTTTTTTTCTTGTGCAAACTACTATCTCTCAATGGAGTGCAAATGATACAACGTACGATGCACAGACTCCGCTGTGCTATGCCGCATGACGCCACGCGAAGAGATAAGGCCTACGAAAGAGCGCCAGAAGAAACAAAACACATAGTGGACATGAACAAACAACAGTGCAATCACATGGGGACTAAACAAATTAATGAGCAAACACGATAAAGAGTTCCCCATACTAACCTATCGGGAATAACATTTACAACAAAGGAAGGAAAAACACAACTTTTGGAATTTTTTAAACTTGAAGAGGTTTATTAGAAGGTTAAAACCTGCAGAAGGAGAAGCTTAATTTAAGAAATAAAATGCGTATCCTTACTGTGGCACAGCTTCTTTCAGCAATTGAGTTATATCAAGAAAACGTCGCATCATGACCACTCAATGAAACATTAGGCTATTTTTTCTTACAAATCTCGTAATGCACCGCTTTCGCAAAAATGAACATTATCTCTGTATACCTAAACAAATATTTGCAAAACAGTTTGGACATGTATAAAGTCCTACACGTGTATACGATCAGACAACGTTCGATTGATAGTGCCGTGCAATACATACAACAAATACACAATATAGCAAAAACACATATAGTAAATTTGGGACACATTATTTTTTTGTCACTGATCACCAAATACTTAAAGAAGGATCTCCGTTACGGGAAAAAAAAACATTCGGATCAACAACCGTTTTGAATACACTAGAAACTATAATTGCCCTGTCAAAATTCGTATTTGTTAACATTTTTTAAATCAAAGTTCTCTCGATAAAAAAATTGCAATCGAACACATTTCGGGCTAACATATACATATAAACACTTTTTATTTTTGGGGAAAACTGGGAGGGGGAGCTGACTCTGCGTGGTGCGACCCCACCACCCAAAAATTCGTATATGTTGTGAATGAGCACGTGTTTGCGCAGTGTGAATAATGTACGAAGCTCATTTCAATATCGTAGAATCGATACGATCGACAACAAGAATTAGTGGAGAAAGAATAGATTGTCGATGAGTTTAAGGAGTAATCAAATGTTTAAATGGCTTCAATGTCGTAATAGCAAATCAAGTTACATATAAACAATTTTACATCTGAATCGTGAAATACAATATCACATTCTGCTCTTTGACGTATACTTTGTACTTTACATTTAGTTGTTCACAGCAAGTGAATGGGCAAACACGAATATCCAGCCTCCATATTACACAACCCGTCCCATATATTCTCAAATAATTCTGACATAATATTGACTAGTTCTTACGCTATGTTGACCCGGATTAAAACGTTGCTCGGTTAAGTCTTGTAGCGTAAAACGATATTGATATATAATGCATACAACTTTATTAGTAAAATTGTAACTGAACCGAAAACAGATAAAATTTCAGTTATATGTCAATCCATATTTAAATCACTTTCAAGTTGTTCACATGGAACGACCAATATCCAGTTTTAACAGAATATAAAAATATGTGTGGATAATATATTACTACAATCTTGTTTAGTTTGCCTCATATATACCAAGTTAAAAATGAGACACGTGTTCAAGTTTCTTTCGTATTATGTAAGTGGTCTGCATCTCTTAAATGATCAAGTCTTACTATCATCTAATTAGAGGCATTTTCTATAAAGAAAAAAAATTTTGTTTTAATTAAACGTATGGACATAGTCTTAGGACAGAGCCACCACAGAAGATGAATGAAATGTCGAAGAATATGATTGTGCAATACATGTTTATGGATTTCATCGAAACAACAGTTGTTTCATCGTTTACAGTTATTTCACGAATGTTTAAATTTTATTTGACAAATGACAACATAAACAAATTATGGCCTCTAGCGATGTTAAAGTAGTTCAAAATTGTTTGATGTCCCACCAAATCACATTATCCTGACAACACGGAGAAAAGTCCAAACACTAGCCTCTTAAGGATAACCACAAATATGTATTTATTAACAAGTCGCCCGGGCCGGGGTTACTGCAACTATATATATATATATATATATATATATATATATATATATATATATATATATATATATATATATATATATATATATATATATATATATATATATATATATATATATATGTATATATATATTTATTATAATATATATATATGGGTGGGTGGGTGTGTTTGTGTGTGTGTGTGCGTGTATGTGTGTGTGTATGTGTGTGTGTGTGTGCGCGCGCGCTCATTATACAGCTATAATGGCCTAGTGGAAAGAGCGTCTATCTCGGATGCGGGAGTTCCCCGCAGGTTCCTAAACCGGCCGTGGAATACCAAATACATAATTTTTTTTTTTAAAAATGGTACAACAGCTGCCTCATTATGCGTTCAGCATTCAGAAGTTATTGTTAGGACTGTTCGGACCTATATGTCGTGATAAAGTTATTTGGTGGCACGTCATGCTACATGTCTGCAGCATGATAATCCATGTTTGAGTGTGTGTTTGTGTGTGTGTGTGTGTTTGTGTGTGCAGGGTTAAATGCATTGCTTTTTTTGGATTGATATAATTATAATGAAAATGAAAATGATGGGGTATCATTTTCTTTCCATTCTTTAATCATGCTATCGCCTTTCCCATATAATGTACATTTTATATCTGGAATATACTTTGTAGTTCGTCAAAGCGCACATTCATTATGTTATTTTGATACAAAATATAACTTCTAACACAAGCATAAGGTAATGACAAAATTAAGGAAGAACTTTTCTCATCGCGTCTAAGCATTGTGTTGTATACATTTATAGATTCGACAAAAATAATTCCTCATTTTTCATATTACCATGTTGTTACCGTAACGATTATATATCGTTGTTTGATACCATCTCTCCTCCTTCTCTTTCTTTCTTTCTTTGTTTCATTATTTCTTTCTTTCCTTCTTTCCTTCTTTCTTTCTTTCCTTCTCTCTCTCATAGTAAAGCACACACACACACACACACACACCATAAGAGTTTACGATTTACAAGAGTACAGCCTCTAAGTTTGACATAAAAATTATTAAGTAGTCCGTTTTTTAAAAAAATAAAGGATGATACTAATTTTTAAATTGACTTCCAAACATACCAAACATATTAGAAACAAACTTAGTAATTTTCAGAAAAAATAGTGCAGACAAAAAGAACAGATAAAATCACTGAATTACTGGTGACATCATATGTAATGCTGCAAAAAAGAACTATTCTGATGGTATATATCTTTCGGATAGAGTGAACAAAACAAATAACGTATGCTTATATGCTTATATATTAGGATAATGTGACTGGGTTAGACATCATGCTACATGTCAGCGTCATCATGCCCCAGTGCTTGACATCACTATAAATTGCCACACTGCAGACATCGTAGCGATATGACTTAAAATGTGTTAAAGTTACGTTAAACATACCAATCACACTCACGTGGTGAGCGCAAACTATTGATATTATTCAACAAGTTTCATAAATTTCAGTGTGCAATGAAACCAATTGATTATATATAACAAAGGAAGACAAATATGTATTTGATTTAACGAAACGCATAGTGAAGACAAATGAATTTGACAAACATTTGGATGACTTGTTCGTTAAGGCTTCGAATTGTCAGACGTCATGAACGTATTATTATCCGTAGTTCATAGAGAATGATTATGATATCAGATATCTAACTTAAATGACACGGTATGTATGAGATAACTTAGTGTATGTTAAAGATGTATGTGTAAGTTTATGTTAAATTTATTAAAATGTGCAGGCTATATACCTTTTCAGTCCCATGCCAAGGAGTTGGGAACTTCAAAACGAATGAGAAGTCACCTTATATGGAGAGAAGTGAAAGCAAATCATATATACTGGTGGTGGGGGTGGATACAAAAACTAAGTATTTCAACCCCTCCACCGCCGTCAAATTAACAGAATTAAACAATACTACAAAATGTCATCACAAAACCCTACATAAACCCTCACCCTCTTTAAATTTTTGACTATCCCTTACCTTTATGTTTGGCTACGCATTTCATCAAATTTAATACGACAAAATAATTATTTGCACACGATACTCTCTTTGTATTAAACTTTCTTGATTTTTCTTTTTTGTTTGTTTGCTTCATTGGGAGAAACTAGAAGACCAATGTATGCATTCAAAACAATATAAATCTTCTCAGCGCGTCTTTGATTAAAGTATTTCCATTTGTAGAAATTTAAATTAAATCCGAATCTGACAAGTGAAGTAATAAAAATGAAAATTAAAATTTGCAATCAAATTAAAAGATTCACAAATTTACTGTATGGTGTAGAATGCATCACGCGCATACAGTTTCAAATAACGTCGACACTTCTATATTGTAAACTGTACTATAAATAATTCATGCTGAAGAGCGCAGACACGGATCAACACTCGCGTTGTGTGATATCAGATAAAAACCTGTACCGTCTGTAGTTGAATTTGCGATGTATACATGGAACAAAAATGGCAATGACATTATATTACCATCGTCTTGTGGTCAGATGTTATATGCTAATTGCTTGCCTGTAATAGAATCAAGTGCTTTCTTGATTTGCTCTTCTATTTTCTTTGTTGATTGCTTCAGTGCGGAACGCATCTCTTCCATCTTCGCATTGATTGCCTCCCCATACCTAGCAACCTTCTGTGTCGTGTCGAGCGCTTGATCGATCACCTAGGAAACAAGAGAAGGTTAAATACATGTCGTACTCCTGTCAATGTTTGGATTTCATAAGGTTCTTATATTTCCTGCAAAAGAAGTGGAAGAACTTGAACTAAAATGGAGCCTAGCTGAATATATGATTTGCTTTTACTTCTGTTTTGGGAGACTTGTTTTGTTTTGGTCTTTATTATTTAAATTGTTGTTGTTATTGTTTCAATAATCATAGGTTGTATGCACGAAGAATTAATGAAAATATATCAATATATTCCTTGCATTCATTCTAAACAACACCAAGGAAAGGTAGATCTGACAGTTGTTTATCTCAGTTATGACATTGTTTTGCAAAGATCAATTACAAATTGTTGGAAAAATGACCTACTTGAAGCAAATTGGTAGTATTAAATTTAATTCGATAATTACCGCCGTTCTACTTTTTGCACTCCTTGAAGTAATCGGCTATATGTTTGCAATGGTGATTTTCCAGATTTAGATGAAAGCAGTGATGTTGGTTATGTCTATAGCACACTTAGTATAAGTGCTACCTAACTCTATGCAATCTGATGAATGACTGGTCAGTTATGTGTATTTTTCGATAGCCACAGGTATAGTAGAAATTCAAGAAATAGTTCCACACAATTATCCTAATTTTTATATTTGCTTAGCCTGTGTAAATTCACTTTTGATTGTAATTTAAAGTAAAACGTAAAATTATTTTTCAAAATATTTGACTATTTGTGTTGTACAATAGATAATTGACCATGCGAATTAGACCACTTCCGTTACAAGAATTCTTCCGGTTCGAAAATACTGTAAAGTTCTTGAATCAATTCTTCTTGCCTGAAGTCCGTATTTTCATATCATTTATATTAAAGCGATAATGTTATGAATATTTTATATAATTGTTTGTTATTATTTTAGTTTTATTACACGATGTTGCATTACAACATGATGGACTTGACCTTGCACAAAATTTAGTTCATTTGTGTTTGACCAAAATTAATTTTTGAGAAAATATACATATGCATAGCAAAAAAAAATTAAAGATGTTAATTTCGATCTAGGTTTTGACATTTCATAAATGTAATCTAGGTTTTTGTTTTTATGTTTGAATCATTAGGGTCATAATAGAAGGTTATTTTCTATTATGAACTTTGTTTTTAGAAAATGCTGATTGTAGCACGAGGACAAGTAGACAATTATATATTCTTGAAGCTGAGATGATTATTTCATTTGTGCTGTAAGTCTTAGTACAATCAAGTTGTAATATATTTATTTCTCTGGAAAAACAAAAGTGCTCTGATACAATAATTTAACGTTTAATGGAATGCATAGTAAATTTAAACCTGTAATTGTAATACAGTGATCCAATAAAAGACTGTTGACATACGAACACTTATAAGCTTCCATATCAATATCATCTCAGTCCGTTTTGGATTTATTCTGGGCTTGAGGTGAGTTCGTTTCTGAACTTTTAATTAGTATGACTTGTGTCTTTTATTCTTGGATTATTGTGATTTAATTTGCAGTAAAAATACAGTAAGTTTTTTTTCTTCATTTTCACCATGTTTTCTAGGGAAACAAATAGTTCTCTAAAGTGTTCAAAACTAGTTGTATTTCACAATGTTATGCTACTTATTGTAAGAGCATAGCCTGGTAATGTGTGTTTCGAAAATGAGTGAGAACTATTTTAATGTTTGGCAAAGTCATACTGTAAGACACCTGGTTAATATTTGATACCTTTGATGTCACAATTGCGATAAAGAAATGCATTATATTATGAGACTCGCACGTTAAAACCTACCCTTGTTACGACGATATGACATTATCAAGCAAAGCCATCAGCTTATGTCCAAGATAACAAACAATTCAATTATCCAGGTTAAACAATGAAAAGGTTAACAAAGCAAGCACTATTATGAATTAAAGCCTAAATGATCTCAGAAAAGTATACACAAGTCCAAAATAATTGATAGTTCCAAATTAATTCCAATTTATTCAATATGGGTATACGCCAACAGTTTTCATTTATGACAGTGGATTGTTCAGCAATAATTCGAATACATTCACAGTACACATATAAAACAAGTTATGTAAAATGAGCACTTTGTAAATCCAGTGAATAATCAAAACATATATGTCTTGTCGCATCACATATAATCATAACAGTCAATAATATTTAGATTGATTTGAAAATTATGACATTGAAAAATAGAATGACATATTTGTCAAGATTTACAAATTTATATTTACCTATCAAGCCCCAAAAGGATTTTTGACAATACCTAAAATTTTTTAAGAACAACCATGACCGAGCCATTCAATGAGAATTAAGTCAATTCTTCTAAGAACCCACCTGCCATATAACTAGCCAATGACACAATATCCCAAAGCATGTCAGCAGGTCCAACATATAGTTTGAACTGAACCTGCATCAGAACCTATATATAGCCCCACCTCTTAAAATGGAATATATACACATGGACAAAAAAAATAATGCAAGATATTGTTTAATAAAAATTAGTACAATTTGCAGTGAGAAAAAAAAATTACACAAAATCCAAAGACAGTCATGTTCATATGGCTTTAAAATATATTGATATGTATACCAATGTAAACGTGTTAAAATATACCACGTTCATGTTTGACATTGATTGTATCGCCGTGGGAATTTATAACCTATCGAAACAATGGTTTATTGCGTTAGCATCAAGGGTAATGATTTGAATGAAATATATTTCGGACTTTGAATTTATAGCAATAATAAAGTTCAGACAATCAAGTTTACCTAATAAACGTTGACTGACCAAGAAGTTACTAGTGCAATAAAAACTGTATTGTATTATCTGATAAGAAAATATGATTTGTTGTACCGGTGTTCAAACAAGATACTACTATAACTCTTCACTGGCGCTATTTATTTAATCTGAGCCGAAACACCAACACCTACCTTTACATTTATTTCTTGCCATTTTTCCTGCGTCTCATGGTCAATCTTCCACTCTACTAAATTCCTCCCACAAAAAGAGACGCAGGCGAAGAATCGGTGGACGTCAAATATAAAAGGGGTATATTGCACAGATAGACAAGAGCTCAGACCTGGGACCTCTCTATCTCTAAACGGTCGCTATATCATTTGAGTTATCCGAGCAGAAAAGTCCAGTTTTACGCATTCGAATAAATTGTGGGTTCTTTGTGGTTGGTTTGGGTAGGAGTGGGTGCGGAGGGAGTGATCTCCGAAATATCTGGTGAATAAAAGGTGTGATTTTTCTTTCTGTAAATTGCTGCGCCGACATTGTTGTGAGGCATGCTCTTATCTCACAAAAATGCCGTCATTAATAGAAGATAACTCCATCAGAACCTTAGTTGTATTGGTTCTTTCCTGATGAGATGTTGGGGGGAACGCATTTTTAAGATTACATGACCGACGAAAAGGTGATAATAACGATGCAATTTGGCGATGTTCTGGTGTTGCTGATGGTAAAGTAAATATAACAAAACTCTCGTTGCGTATGCGATTATTGACTCAAGGGATCATTGCACAGGATAAATCTTTGGCTTTTATGGATGCAGGTGATAAATCATTAATATCATGGCTAACAACAACAACATATAGTTTTCGGTGTACAATTGACGATATATGTTCATTGCATATGGTAACACAGCAAGGTTTTTCTGCTGGACGACATATATTTGTTGCGCTACAAGATCGAACACGATTAAATTCTCAAGATCGGACTGATATGTTATTTGACAAATTCGGTGTTTCTGAAGTCTCATTAAAAGGAAACGGCCAAAAAAAACATCTAAGATATCGAAATTAATTTTGGACAAAAAATAGCACGTGCATGTCATCGTTTGATGACATTTATGGAATGTGATCTGATTGTAGATACCGATCTGCAAATATCACAGTTAGAATTTACAAAAATGTATTCGATTTATTACTTTTCGTTGGACCATGACATAACCAGATAAACTATTGTTGATATACACTTCCGTGCTCGTGTACCTCTTCCGACTAATTCAGTAGGTAATATCTTTATCCCTGAGTACAGAGCAATAGTGTTATACTCAGCGATAAATCGATGTTACTTGAAGGTGCTGGTGTCGTTGATGCCCCCATAGAATATTTATAACACATTTATTATCGTATTATTATAAATGTCGTATAATTATGTATGTGTTTATCTGACTCCTACTCAGATTACATTGTTACAATCAGATTCAGCTAAAAACAAATGTGGAACTAAATTAACATAAAAACATAATCAGATCACCGGTGGTCCAAATAATATATCACCTACAATACGTCAACTTCAGCATTTAAATAATGCATTAGAAGCTAAAAATTGCGTTCATCTTACTGTCTGCAAGTGCAAGTAAATACTCAGTTAAATCAGGTGGTTTATATGCACTTCTCGCGTCTATACCAGCATTACTTGCCGCGGCCGCCCATGCTGTCGCACAAGCTACAGCGTTAGGTGCTGTTAGAACAGCGGAAGGAATAGCATTAAAGAAAGCAACATGGCGCAGATACAAGACAAAGTGAGGGTCTACGATTATTGGAAACCCCGGACTTATATGGAAGAAGTCTTACGGACCAGACCTCCTACCAAATTGATTTATCAGTAGAGAATTTACAAATAGTTTTATATATACAATCTTAATGACCTGACCCAAAAATTCGGTTTCTGGTAAGAAATTTGTGAATTTTGTTATCAGAATGTTTACTTGATTTTATCAAGGCGGGCAATTTTCACGCTGACACCTACTATCTTTTTCTATACTCAGAACTCAGGTTTATTTTCATTTTATATAACACATTTGATTTGTCTTACACGTAATTTAATATGTTTTCTTGTTTCATATTCTTTTGATAATTCTGATCTTATTTGTTTATATTGTGTTAAAGAGAGGTACAACTTTCTTTAATTATACATCATCCGTTAATTATGCAACCGTCGGCAATATACCTGTTACGGCATTCGAACTCTGGTTAGAAGATGAGAATCAGACACATTAACAATTACCTATGGTTCTAATCCATAAATATATTAAAAATAAAGTTATATATATATATATATCAGAACCATTCTTCCGGGTATTGTTTATTCTCACTGTGACATTAAAACATCCGTCAGTATGCAAAAATCAATACCAAAGAAAGTGTTATAGGACGTTAAGTTGAAAATTATATTGTTGGTTGAAATGCATTGAAAAACTATTTATGTGTTTAATTCAATGATTTAAATAGTTTTGCTTCATCAGTCTCTGCATTCATGGATTGAATAGTTGTTTTTCCAACGGACTTACAATTACCAGTGAAATCGCGTGTACAATTCTCACTTTTGGGATAATTGAAGATTATTTTTAGAAAACTATTTTTATGATATGTGTCAATGTGATTAATTACAGGACCATCCTTGATCAATCCATTTAAGCAAATTAAAATAAAGCGGTGACAATAAAATAACTTCTTAACACCAAACATTAGATAACCAGATGTAATATTTTCAAAACCGACTTATATATTCAACCGATAAATTCTGATTAGACCATCACGAGATGCTTCGTAGTTTATTATTATAAAATGCCTTGCACATTATTGGTTCATTTGTATATACTATTTAATTGTTTAAATCATTACTTGTATAGGTTGTTACTTGAGAAACTTAATATAAAATCGTCCGGGGTTCTTATAGCTTTTTCACTGTGCATATTTCTTTTATTATAATACCGTTTAAACTCTCTGTATCCTTTACTTTATCTTCAACACCACATCGTAAACAGGCTTTTCGGACGTAACCTTCCTCGCCGTAAACGTTGCCAATGATATCCACAGAATTCATTATACATTATTTTTTTTCAAGATGTTGATGACCGTATAATCAATCACGTGCACTACTTTTTTTGTTCGAGTCATTGTATATATAATATTTTTAAATGAAATAATTGTGTTAAGCATAGCATGGAAGAGTTTGAGAGATTATCGAAAATCAAGATTTTGAAAAGGTAATTTATTATTTTTTGTTGTAACTAATGTAGATAATTTGGGAGGGTCCGCGCCCTACATTTAACATATAGATCCATGTTATGTATTATACATCATGGACGTTATTGATTGTTCAGTGGCAAAGGGGCAAGAACTTGTTAAACACCATGCCTTGCTACCACATTATATTAGAATGATTAGTTTAGGTCCATGTGGAATAAAAACGTCACACAGTTGTTACTTAATTTAATAATGGTGTGGTTAAAATAGGATAAATTGTATTTAGTTGTATCATCTGTAGATTATCAACGATGCGGCGATGTGTTAAAATAGATTAATGCAAAAGTAGCGACGATAAATGAAAACGGTGATGATGTGATTGAGTGTATCACTGATATTAATGAAGCGCCATCTGTAGGTGATATTAATGGAAATATTAATAATTTAGTTGTTTACGATGATGTGATGCTGGAGAAACAATCGAATCCAGCTAGAATATTTTCCCGAGGAAGACATAAAATACAGATGTGATTTATGTTACTCATCGATATGCAAAAATCGTATCAAAGATAACTGTACAATTCTTGCTGTGGTTAACGGAGTAGATACGCATCCATATGCTGAAAAATATTCATCAGACCTGGTGTAGCGTACATATGGATTATAATCTTTTGAAACATTTATTTTCAAAGGCGCAAGCTACCCCACACGGATTTATAACAATAAAATAGCGTGATCCTTGATGTAGATATCGAATCGGTTCTGATTAAATATTTGGATAAAACCACAACAGTAGAGTGGGTGCGATCTAGATGAGACGTCATTTGGGTAAACAAAAACAGGCTGACAATTTTTGAAAAACATACAACGAAAAAAATCAAACAGTAATATAATTAACTAACCTGTAGAAGAAACTCTCGGTTAGTAGGAATATTTGGTTTGCGTTTTTCGTCGTTATTTTTTTCTAAGAATACTTTTATTTGGCAATAACATGCTTCTAAAATTTAGACTGTTTACCCTCTCTGCTGTTTAATATGTTCTCGCTAACGTTTTAAAGAACCGCAATTGATACATCAGTTCACACCGTTTCATAACGTTAATATTTGTTAAATAAAGACTTTTATCCTATAATATGTTGCTTTATGCCAGCATATAAATTAAACATGGATATTCAGAAACACAATAAGGAGACTGCGGTTTGAACCGTTTCTAAGAACCTAAACTCAAGGACATTACTTTAACACAAATTTAAACCTTTTTACGCAATTCAATTTCCGCTAAATTCAAGTGATCATTTCTCGTTACGTGTGTACCATGGCACATCAATATTAATCACGTGTATAAAATAATTTTTCAGGTCTTGTACTTCCTTGAATAATATGTCGAGAGACAATACAGTGCGTTAAATGTTCCTACCTATGGGTAATTTAAGTCTGGTAAGAAATCAAAATAACATCAATTTTGAATTTAAAACTGGTACAGATATGCCATAAATACGTCCCCATCCACATCCTCGTTATCATCTATGCAATACCGATGGTTTTACTTGTTGGTATTATTCTTGTCTTGAGGATTGTAAATTTTTTCCATATTCTGATATGTTTCACATAAGAACAAAAAGCTCTTTTGGGCTTAAATTGGGAATATTGAAGCAGAAGAGACCATTTTGTTTCTCCCAATACCTTTTTGCGAGTCGAATCCAACACTTGGCGGTTAAAAATGTTCTATGAAAACAAAATACATGTATTCCAGAAGGCGGAATTACACTTGTTCCACACGATTGCAGCCAATCAGTCAAGAGATTATTGCACAATAATTTCATGAGCATTTGTGGACCAATAAGAATCACATAACATGATATATTCACATATATAAAATAAAAAATATGAGATATGAAACTTCACGTTCCTTTTTAAGACTACCTCAAAATGTTTGGAATCCACGACCCATGAACTTAGAAATGAAAATGAACAACAATTATGCTAGTCTGAAATGTCAAAATATATCGCCTTTGCTTCTTAATGACAACTACTAAACTTTCAGACATGTATTATTTATTGTACGCACAGCAGGCTTGATTAACGATCTGCTCTGAAAACTCTTGTTTATGTGCGGAGGAGGATGGTTGATTTTGTTCCGCTTGTGTTTGTTTATATTTTACAAAATATAGTGCTAAATGCAACTGATATATATTACTGATTACGAATGGCAGCTGATAAACTAATTACATTTAACAATTACTCCTAACGACTTCTGAAAGCACTGTAATGAATTTTCTAATTTAGAACTTCTTTTGTTTTGAACACGAGAAGTTTAGATTATATTATAGTCTGTAGAGTTCTAGATAAGCTGATACAAAACATCATAACGATTAACGTCCTCTAAATCATAATGTCCGATAAACTGAGTGACATGCAATAAATTGTAACAAACCTATGAATAGAATGACGATCAGGCAAAACCAAAACCAAAACTAACTCGAAAACAGACGTACGAATACGCATACGACTACTTATTGTTATGCATTGATTCCGACTTATTCCCAGCTCGAATGAGAAAACTCTGGAGAGAGAGAGAGAGAGAGAGAGAGAGAGAGAGAGAGAGAGAGAGAGATGGAGAGAGAGAGAGAGGGGCAGCCAGATAGACAGACCGAACGGCAGTCAGATAGACAGCCATACATAAAGACGCACAGAGAAGACGGTTTCAACAATATAGCTGACGTTTCCTACATATACCTTTGTAGTTAACTTTTCGAACTTTCCTATCTCCTCATGGCTTGGCGGAGGATTGGGCAAGGTTTGTATGCTTTGAAGTTCTTGGGTCAGAAGTCGCAAAGCCTCTATGTCCGCCATCTTCTGATTATATTTGCCTTAAAGTGAAAACTTTCAATCAATGTATTATATTAACTCTGGAAAGGACATCGAATGAAATATACGGCAACTGGAAAACGTGTCGTGTGCAATGCAAGACACATAATCTAGTTCATTTATTTCGCTGAAACCAAACACGCACACACAAGCACACGCACACACACACATACACATCAAGTGAAATATATAGTGAATGGAATACATGTTGTGTGCAATAAATGGATAAACTCTGTTCATCGATGAATTACGAAACAATTAGTCTAGTTCATCTCATTCCCCGACAATACTTACACACACACACACACACACACACACACACACTAATATGCGTGCATCTAAATGTGTCAGTGTCAGAAGTCAAGACAAAGTTTATTCTAATGCCTACTCAAGAAAAGACTTTGTGTTATGATACAATATAATACTTAGCAGACATTCATGATTTCTGTTTTTAACTCTGGTCCAATGCTAGCTTTGTCTCTTTATTTAAACAAACATTATTTGTAATAAAGTTTACAAAACTCGCATCAAACTGTATTATTCTTAACACGCTGACCATACTTATTTGAGAGTATTGATACGAATAAATACTAGATCATCCGAATCTTATAAACGAGCCAATAAAACACTTTGATTGGTTCATATCTGGGATGGTACAAGTTTGTTTACTGAGCAAACGTCAGAATTATATTCCAACGGTTGCAGCCATCTTTACCAGAAAACACGATAATGCAGATGATAAACGAAAAACAAAATATTCTGAAATTCAAACTAGTTCTCAGAGGAACTTTTCCAAGTTAAGTCTATACTTATATACTCTATTTCAATTTCGTAGCTTAAGTCATATAGTTAGGTTCATTGCTGTTGGTTATTTTTTACCAATGTGATCAATGGTTTGCAAATTTCAAAAGACATTATAGGTATTATTAGTATTTTGATAGTCTTACGGCATTAATTAGGAACTGATTAATAGGTGGCAATACATATAACAAAATGATTCCTTTGTCCACAGATAATATGATCAAACTATATTAATATTAATTTACAACCCCTGATATCGGTATCTACATCATACGTCTACGAAGATCTAATTGCGAATCAAAGATTATAGAACACAGAGTATGTATGTATGTATGTATGTATGTATGTATGTATGTATGTATGTATGTATGTATGTATGTATGTATGTATGTATGTATGTATGTATGAATGTATGAATGTATGTATGTATTGTACGTATGTATGACTAACATGTTTCCTCTTCAACAGAGATTACGTCAGATTAATCAGATTCAAAATACAAAATCATAAAATACACCAGAAAAGGACAAAAATAAAACAGTAATACGGTAACAGCAAACGTATTGATAAAACAAAATATCACAATACCTGCCATTATGCAAATCTGTAGTCAGAGCAAACTAACATTTGGCTTAGCATAGCACGGAAATTTAAACACTTGATTTACGATGATAATATTTTGGAAAAGGTACTACGTCTCAAGTGTTTTATATTAAACATTAGCTTTGAGATAACAACGGGGAAAAAAACTTCTACCAGTGCAGTTACATATGTACTTCTTTATAAATGATACATGTGATTATGCATATACATACCCTTATGCATGTATGCATGCACATACATACATACATACATACATAGATACAAACATACATATATATATATATATATATATATATATATATATATATATATATATATATATATATATATATATATATATAATATATACATGCATACATAAACACATAAATGCACATTATGACATAATACATACTCACATACACACGCATGCCCATACATATACACATATAAGTAAATACGTATGTACATACGTACATAGACACACACATATATATTATAGAGACAGACAGACAGACAGACAGACAGACACACATATGCACTTACAAAAAAATAAACACAATCACGAATGTGTATACACCTTATTGTACTCATACATATAAGTGGAAGAACATGCAACGTGAAAAAATACAACCGGTTTTTTTATATGAGTCACAAAGCTATATATCTCCGTGAGTTGTCATAAAACTAAAGTTGTGTAATTGACAAGAAGACGTCAGTCCTTTTAATACAGATAATTTATTAGGTATTATTGATGTTATCTTAGAACATGTTGGTTACTAGTGGAGCACACATTTTATTATATAATGAAGCTATACTGTTTGTCGTCACTAACATGAGTCTACCCCATTCATCATTAACAATAGACGGCATACAACCGCTCCGGTGGCCTAGTGGTTAGAGCGTCCGCCGCGGAAGCGGGAGGTCGTGGGTTCGATCCTCGGCCGAGTCATACCAAAGACTTACAAAAATGGTACTAACAGCTGCCTCGCTTGACGTTCAGCATTAAGAGGTTAGTGTTAGGACTGGTCGGCCTGGTGTCAGGATAATGTGACTGGGCGGGACATCATGCTACATGTCTGCGGCATGATGCCCCAGTGGTAGACATCACTATAAACTGCCTCACTGCAGACATCGTAGCGATATGACTGAAAAATTGTTAAAGCTACGTTAAAAATCCTAAACAAACAAAGACGGCATACAGTCAATCCTGCTCCAAATAGCATATCCTACAATGTATCGCCTTCTTGATTGATCAAAATTAAATCCGTCTTTAAAATCTGACATCTCAATCAAAGAAACCATTTCGTTCTTGAAGCAGCATTTCGCAACCTAAAAAAAGATGTTTCGCACTGTCGTCAGTCTCTTTTCCACAGAGTTTGCACGCCATAATTTTACCAATAGGCATGATACAGGCAAGTTACAGTTTCACACGTTCAGAGAGAGGCCACAAAATGGATGAAAATGTATGCCCAATGAACCATATATTACCGCCACTTTCGCTCCTTGAACGTTTCCATCCTGCCTCCGTAACTTCCTCAAAATCCATTGGAGCGACTTCATCACCAACATTAAAGTCACCAGCGTTGAAACTAATCAAGATACAGCCACACTGGGCATAACACTTGTCCAGGGTGGAGGATCATCGCCGGCCAAAGATCACACACTGTGGTGAGCTGTCCACTGGTCACCATGATAGAGGCGCACCTCGTAAGTGATATAAAGACTCATTGAAAAGACTCTCACCACGTGTGGCATCGACCGACTCCAATGGGCATCATAAGCTTCTGACAGTGAAAGCTGTAGAAGTTCAGTTTACCGGGCCACTGCCACTTTTGAATAAAATAGACGGGTTAGCATGAAGGAGAAACGATGGTAAAGATAAAACCAGGAACCATCGGCAACACCCATCGCAACCCAGATATTCCTTTCCATCCTCTTTGGACGGACGAGCCTATCACGTATTGGGCTTATCTGCAACCAGCGCGTGTGCATCAGACGTGCGCATCCCCTTTCCTAAGTCTTTATAAGAGAAGTCAAGGCAATATGTATGTATGCATGCATGCATGCATGCATGCATGCATGCATGCATGCATGCATGTATGTATGTATGTATGTATGTATGTATGTATGTATGTATGTATGTATGTATGTATGTATGTATGTATATGTGTATGTGTGTATATATATATATATAGGTAGGTAGTTTGGTAGGTAGGTTGGTAGGTAGATAAGTAGGTACTTTGGTATTTTTGTTGTATCAGCACACGATTGGTTATACATGGCGGCCGGTATGATTGGTGGAGTAAGATCCCAAGAGAAACACTCAGAAAGAACCAGCAACCCACGATAACTTAGGCAAGCTTTATTACATACCCACATTGGCCGAATCTAGAACTCGAACCCACGCAAACATATTGCTACATGTATGCGGTATGATGCGCCTGTGCTAGACATCATTATTAACTGCCACACTGCAGACATCGTAACAATATGACTGTACAATGTTAAAGCTAAGTTATAATGCCAAATTACACACACACACACACACACACACACACACGCACACACACACACACATACGCGCGCAAAGCAATCTTAATAAGATAACTTTAACAAACCGCTGATATATAGTGATGAACATTTTAACAAAAAGTAAAAATGTTAAACTTTGTGCAAAGGATGTTTGATAGAAACAAATACCTGTATACAAGTATAAAATGTATGCAATATACGATGAAATAAGGACTTCCAAGATAAACTTCATCCAGAACTACAAGAACATAAGCAATTACAAGAACAAAAAAAGTAAACAGAACCGTCTTTGCTTGGCTACAGGTAACAAGCTACTAATTCAATTGTCACTAATCTTGACGATTTGGAAAATGGACGCCTTTGAAGCTGAATTACCGTTTATATTGGCATTAAAGCTATGTATATCGGCTACCTGTCGTTACAAGCTACCTAGATCATCCAGCCAATTTACATCACTTACCTCAAATATACATCCTATTAACAAAAAGGTCCATCAACAGCTCAGTGGTATGTCTTTCGGATAGCTACAATTCAACTGCATGTGTACTGTACGACCTTGTAGCCTTTATGAGATAATATACCAACGTTAAGTACATGCTTGTCTTAACTATCTCTTAGGTGAAAATGAACAAGAAAACCCACTGCAGATGATTTACTAGCTTTATGGCAGGTAAAACTGCTTACTTGTGCTGGCCAGGGAGGAATACCAATATATTGATGATAAGTACGTGTGTTATCGAGCCTTTTGAAGGGCATTTGATAACGACGATGATTTGGCACATGTAAACGTACTTAGGATTTTGAATGCAAAAATTAATTTTATGGGAAAAGCACATGAATTCACGCAGAGTCGTGTTGGATAGTTTTGTGTATCTTAGATACTACTTGTACTACTACTGCTGCTGCTGCTGCTGCTGCTGCTGCTAATAATAATAATAATAATAATAATACTAATACTAATAATAAGAAGAAGAATAATACTAATAATAATAATAATAATAATAATAATAATAATAATAATAATAATAGTGATCATGTCTTAATGTAGCGCTGTTAAACATCATTTTATAACGAGCATCGCGCAGCGGCAATTAAACGCAGTTCACTTTTCAAAATACGATGATATATTAATCCGACCTCAATGATAATTACATAAACTCCGTTACAATAACGTGAAATATTATCACACATTTCCCGACAGGTTATACTCTGCCTGGTGTTCATATACAATTGCTCAATATTTCAGGGCCATATCGAGCGATCACTGGTACTGGGTAAGAGACACCCAGGCCTCCAGAATATCTGGTTCAAAACAATATTTTATATATAAAATAAAACAGTGTTCAACCCGGGCCCCTTACGTGTCCTGGACCGGGCCAGGGGGATACAATGCCGGTACAAGGCATTTTGGTGCCCTAGCCGAGATCAGATATCTGGCGCCCCAACCCCTCTTACACTCACAACAACCCCCACCCGCCTATCATGAAATAAACCCTTAGTCCAGCGCCCCAGGCAATTGCCTAGTTCGTCTAGCGGAAGCGTCGGCCTTGGGGGATATATAATCACTTACCTCCCTCGGCCCCCTCAGCCGTCAATCCTGCTCTCTCTCTCTCTCTCTCTCTCTCTCTCTCTCTCTCTCTCTCTCTCTCTCTCACTGCTACTGACTATAAAGGAAACACGTTTCTTTGAGTGTTAGCAATGTTTGCGTTGTCTGCACCAGGATATCATGATGATATCTTTCGAATTCCATCCCGGCAAGGATATTAGCTTCCTATGTTGTTCTTTATATAGTTCTTTTTGTTTTTCACCATTTAACAGATAAGTGAGCAAACGATTATTCCAATACAACAATAATCTATGAAGAAAATTTAACTTCGGCAATTGAAAAGTTGTATAGTTTGAAACTGGTGGTTTAAAACAAGTTCTGAGATCAACAAAGTAATTCAAAAATGATGGATCTAAACATATAAATATCACGATCGCACCTTGTTTTGAAAACAGAGAGATTTTATACAATACTAAAGTAAAGAGAAATGGGTATGCTAAATCTCCCCATCCCGCCTCATTTGATTGCGATTATAATGACAAATTTAATGTGCTTCATCATAGTTTTTACGCTGATTGTTTATGGTTTCATTATTTCTTTTTCAAAGATCGAACGTGATACAAGTCTTAAACCACAATGTAAATATTCTTATATTTAAACAACATTATGATTTGTCTCAGCATTAAAAAATGTCTTATCATATGGTATGTTATATCAAAATATTTTTTTGACAAAGACAGATGTCGGTAACAAATACAATTTTGCTTTGGACAGTCGAGCATAATCTCTTCGTCAAACGTAATCTTCCAGAGCACGCAATGGAAATAAGCGATGGACATTATGATTCATTTGGGTCTTCATTCGTAATTTTCTGGAAGAAACGAGCTGGTTACAGAAAGACTAGGGAAAAAATTAAAATTTGATTAAGTCTAAAATCTCAGGAACACTTAGGATTTCTGCACTGGTTTGAATTGAAAATATGACTTCCGGTTGACTCTTTCCCCAATTGTCAATCGTAATATTATTTAACATGTAGTTTAGTTTCGTTGGTGATGCCCTCGTGATGATTTCTCAACTAGTACTAGATACATAGTTGGATTCCTTGTTGTTTTTCTTGGTCATTTTCTTTCTAGTTTGTGTGAACGGAGATTCCTTCTTTCTTCCAATGTCTTCGCAATCTAAAATTTGCTTCCTGTGTGGGTTAAATCCGACTCCGAGTCAGAGATTGCCTACATGGCCAATTCCAATTTCACTTGTAATGTCTGAGTATATATCTCAGTTTGTTTGTACCCCCTGCCGATTTCAGTAACGAAAAGCATAAACAAGATAAAATGTCAATAAATCTTACTATGTTCTTTTATTGATTTATTATTTCTCCCCCAAGCGACAGAGAAATCTAGCTGTTTTGCTAACCTTAATTTTCTTATCTCAGTCTAGTCATCTCAGACTAATCGTCTCATTCATGGTGTCCACGCCCTCGCAACTACTTATAACAAAAGAAACCCTTCTTGTCTTCTGATGTGCCATAGTTGTTCTCAAATGA
This sequence comes from Unio pictorum, assembly GCA_030141615.1. NCBI lineage: Eukaryota > Metazoa > Mollusca > Bivalvia > Unionida > Unionidae > Unio > Unio pictorum. The sequence continues at coordinate 9,541,137 of JARLTB010000068.1, read as the reverse complement.
AACAAGAACAACAGCAACAACAACAAATAATATATAACCATAGTTACTTAAGGTCAATCTGTCTTAAAAACACATCAAACAAAAAATTTTGATAGAAACAAATACACAAATGGATACTATTTCGAGGTTTTGATATTATGTTAGTTCGTTCTAACTAGCATGGTCAAGTTTATCCTATATGCAGGACTAGCTTAGTACATTTTCAGATCACTAAATGTATCTAAAGCAACTGAACTAGTTGTAAACACTTCGAGTGAAATATAGTATATACTGTTAGCTACATTTAATGAACCTGACCTGAAAATTTACTATGCTAGAGATTGGATAAAATTCTCAATGGTGTTTGAAATGAACTGTGTCAGAAAACACTGATCTATGCACAAATGACTATACTCTATGAACAAGAACGGAAAACGTAGAAACAGCCAGAATTGTGTCATTTCAAACATGCTCTATTATAATTTTGTTAAGCATCTCCATTGTGCTCCAGCTGAACATACATGTAATATTTATTGACAGAAAATACACCTACCAGCCAGAAGGAATCATATATCCCTCAACACACTAATCCATAAGCAAATTTCACTGCATCACTTGCCATATTTCCAAGGCAGAAATATAAATTTTTAATGAATCCATGAACTTGAAAGTTTAGCACATGGTTATCCTCTGTGTCCGCATATTTGGAGGGTGACGAGGGTCTTGTATACGGGAGAGTGGTGTACTCAAAATTGGAAATGATGAAAGGAAGCAGTTTCTTTCTAATCAATTACAACTATATATTGTTAATTTCATATAACATCCATATATTAAATGTGATAATACCTCATTACTATGCGACGTTTTATGTTGTTATTTTTCTTTGCTCACGCCTATGAACTGTGTACTTCGGACGCAACGGTCACACCACAGCCCTCATTAGCACATTTGTATTCATGCGCCACATGTAAACATTGCGATGTGAACACTATGAAAGAGTGAGAGTTTTTTTTACTTTGAAGGATAATATTGGGTGAGTAAAAAATATACGCTGGAGTTTTGACCGAGACAATGAAATCCCAGCCGTGGGGTTACATTATCTGTCTCCCTACTCGGAGAATCCTCGTGGGGAGACAAATAATATATAACCCCTAGGCTGGGATTTCATTGACTCGGTCCAAACCCCAACATATATTCTATATTTCTAGCTCTATTGCAACCAAGGTGTCCATATCACCTTTATAGTCTGCGCGTCTGATGCTTAACGGAAATTTCTATACTAACACGACACCATATTACATACAATTTGGGCAAGTTTATTTTCCGTCAATTACGATAAGGTTATATTACTATGCCATCTGTAAAATCTACCGTCAATGTACATGCATGTGTAGCTATGCATCCGCCCCTTCACTGAAAATGGACTCTTCCAGGAACTAGAAATTTGATCTCGAGGATGATCATGGTTGATTGTGAAATTCCCGTTGAAGCATCAGATGCGCAGAATATAAAGGTGTTATAAACACTCTGGTCGAATCGGGTTCAAAAAATGCAAGAAACATGAAAAGTACATACATAGAACTGGCCTTTGATGTATATGTAATTATGTCACGAACAATCACTGGATAGCATTATTATGATGTATAAAGCATTTTAAATGTCTCCATTTAATTTGAAACATAATGATATTCTGTGCAAGCACCTATGATGCCTAAAGTAATCATTTCCTGTCTGCAAAATAACTTTTTGTAACTTCAATAGTATTTTTGGTTCCAAATCATGAGTTTTCATATTGAAAAGCTGATATTGTTAAATTATATCCTCTTTTCCACAATTAAAAATCAAATATGGTAGGACAGTTCCACCAGCGTTCTTGAATTCAACTTCCATCTTTTCTTCAAAAAACCCTATCAATTGTCTACTCTTTGGTTTTGTTTTCAACCACTGCGTCATCACATGCTTTTCTTATTGCTGTGGCAGGATTTAATTCTTCGCCTTTATCTTTAGTTTCCACAATTTTATATTTGGTTGCATCCTTTGATTGTTCATCAGGATTTGCTGCTGATGCTTCTTTCTTTTCTAATACTTTCTGGACCAAATAGTATTTCAAATAGTATTTCAAATAGTATATCAAATAGTATTTCAATCTGGCCAGAATGTTTATTTCATTATGTTGCATTAGTCACATACCTCTGAATCAGAAGAAGAATAGCAAGCACACAAACAAGCTAAGCAATTTATAAAATGAATGAACAATACCAAAGTGTCTACGTTGTTCCCTGAATTTGTGTGTGTCTGTGTGTGTGTGTGTGTGTGTGTGTGTGTGTGTGTGTGTGTGCGATTTGGAAATATAACGTAGTTTTAGTTTATATTGATGTCTAGCACTGCAACATCATACTACAAACATGTAACATTATGTCCCACCCAATCACATTATCCTGACACCGGGTCAAACAGTCCTATCACTACCCTAAATGCTGTATGCCAAGCAAGGTAACATCTAAGAACTTACTTATCACTCATTGGTATAACTTTGCTGGGATACGAACCTGGAACTGCATCCAAAGTGGATGCTTAAACAATTAGATCATCTAAGATTTATGAAAACCATATGACAAAAATGCATAATGCATGTTTTTGCTGATAATGAAAAGAAGATTTAAAATGAATTTCAGAAAATCTATTACCTTCAAAAGACTTCATTGAAAACGATATGTCACTGAGAGGATCGAAATGTGAATAACATTTATATTAGGACACACATTTCTTCAATCTCTCTCTCTCTCTCTCTCTCTCTCTCTCTCTCTCTCTCTCAAATGTATTAGAGGACAAAATTTACACAGAATGAATAATCATTACTGATCCATATATCCCGTCATGTCCAGAAAAGTCAGCAAAGGAATATTAATCCAATTGTTATTTTCCTGACTCCAACAACTGTTCAACCAAACATATGTTAGAAAAATTGTTTTCCCATATCTAGGTTCTGTAATAAATCCAAAGTTTCTTTTCCTGACTCCAACATTGCAGTTGCAGTCATTGAACAATTATTCGAATATCAAATTTTCAATCTAAGGATCAATGGGCCTTGAGACAACCCGGTGAACGGCACTTTGCTCACCATATATTGATATGGCCAACAACAACATAAATCAAACAAGCAAGTGTTTCAACGGGATTGACACTATAATAGCCAGAATGAGTTTCCAGGAACTCTAGCAGGAAGGATGCTGACTTTTATTCCTGGGAAGGTACATCTGACCGAAACGAACTCGTCAAATTAAAGTAATAGGTTTACATAATTCAAATCCAAATACTTGTTCTGTAAAATGGATTTAAATTGCAGATAAAGAACAAAAATTCATATTAAAAAACACACCCAGAAAAAAAAGTGTCTGTTTAAAGGATCAATTTATGTATAATTTGCATCCTATACTTCTGTAATCCTTCTCAAGTGCGTGTGTCGGCTTCACTTAACTGAGACATTTGAAAGACGATTATACCAGGAATTCTAAAGAAACATGTTTCACAACGTACAATTCATACATGAAAATATCCTTACTTTGTAAGTTTCCATCGTGGATTGTAATACCCATCAACATATGTCTAAAAACGTAACTGCATGAACGACTAGCATAAAGTGCATAGGTAATAAGCTTTATAATTAAAATCTTAATCAACAGTTATGGTGGCCTAGTAGTTAGAGAGTCTGCCTCAGATGTGGGAGGTTACAGGTTCAAACCTGCTTAAGTCATACCATAGGCTTTTAAACATGGTAATAACATGAGTCTCGCTAGGCACTCAGCATTAAGAGTATACTGTTTTTATATGTGGGCCTGATATCAGAATAATGTGACTGGGTTGGTCTCTCACACACACACACACACACACACACACGTAATCAAAGTCACATAAACATGCTTTACCTTTACCCATATTAATTTGGAGTTTTATAATCTAGTAAATATGTACATCAAAAACTTCTCCAAATGCAAATCATAACCAAGGTGCGAGTTATGGAAGGGAACAGAAAGAGCGATGGGCATACAAAATGTGTCACTTTGAAGTTGATGCCAGGTCAAACGACACGTACAGTGCACATCTAAATGACAGATAAGTGGACTCTGCAAGCATTTACCTAGAACATTTAAAAGAACTTTGCAAACAATTAAGTAGGAAGGTTAAGAGAACTGCACAAACACTTACCTAGGACATGTAAATGGACTGTACAAACAATTATCGAGGACAGTTAAATGGACTATTCAAACACGTATCTATTATATAATGTTTTAACTCACAGTCAGGGCAGATTAATTTAATTTGAACCAACAGTCCGCATATTGCACAATTTCTCTATGTAGCCTTATATCCCATGAAGAATGTGCTTTCGCCTGTTTAGATAAATAGTACATAAATACAAAAATAGAAAGAAGAAATAAATATATTGTATATTGAAGGAATAAGGACACTTAAAGCGTATTTATTGTCTTTTGATATGGTAAACAAATATGTAAGGAATATAAAAAATATGTAAACAAAGATATTCAATTATGTAAGAAAAACTGTGTTAAGTGATTAAAAGATTACATCATTTATTACGGTGGGAAAATATTTTAAAAATGCAATAAAATAAAAAGCCGATATCGAACAATTTATTTAAAACCATGCTTTTATTTCAATAAAAATCATAATATGAATCTATTTTTGGCACCAAGAACGAAAAACCTTAAATTTCATGTAAGTTTAGGAAAACTCTGCAGTTATTGTCTGAATTAGAAAGATTTCTATCCATCTAAGGTATTTATAGGACACGCTGTAATAATGATATGGAAAAATGGAAACCATCCTGGAAATAGATTAACATAAAATAATATAGATACGGTGTATTGCTGACCCAGATTGGTTAATAATTTAAGTTATGCTTTAGGAAAAGGAACCATTTGATAGCTTATCAAAATTGTAAGTGAAAAATAAATATATACATTGTTTTAAATATGGAATTTCAGTCATTTAACAGTCTGGATTTTGGAACATTACTGAAATTAGCACCTTAATCTTTGATGATTTAAAGCGCATGCTGCAAATACATGCAGGTTCAGAATACAGTTTCCTGATATCAATTCATCTACACAATAGCTGACATCAATGTTTCACTGTACTAAAAAATATGGGTTTGATACGACATCTCAAAAATATTACGTTATTGAATTGTATCGTAAGGGAAACAGTGTGTACATTTGAATATGCTAGGTGGAGTGTTTTGCACTTTGTGTATATCTAAGCAATACACATATACAATTTATACAAAATATACCACTAATAAAAGAATTCTGGTAAATACATAAGTATAATTGATATAATCTACCATGTATATGGTAATTACAGTAAGCAATACATATACATGTATAAAATATATACAATATACCATTGATATAGTAATTACAATAAGCCATACACATTTAAAATGTATACTATTTGTCATTAGTAGAATAATTACTTTCAGCTTTTACACTTAAATGTATACCATTTACCATGTATAGAGTTTACAGTAAGCAATATATGTACACATAAAATGTAAATCATTTACCATTTTTAGTTTAATAACAGTAAATACATTTATCAAATTTACATTTATAGGTTAATTACAATAAACAATATATATATATATATATATATATATATATATATATATATATATATATATATATATATATATAAAATGTATACCATTTGTCTTTTATAGAGTAATTCATGTACGCAAAATATATATTTACAATTTGCCATTTAAAACGTATTTACAGTAAGAAATATGATATTTCCTAATTGTGTTTTAAACATGATGCTTTATATCTATTCACGTATGTGTCTTTAACCACGCTCAATGGCGATAATATCTCATGACTTTGCATCTTACTTATTGAAGTGAATCTTCTGAAACTTCTGACAGTTCATATTTTGCATTTTAATGGACTTGTGCCAACACTTCTTTAATTTTAAATTAAATGTCTTCTGGGAGGAATGTTAGGTAATATTTGATATTTAAATATCTTTTTCTGCAGTGGTACATGTACATATAGATGGTAACCTTGACATTTTGCTCCTTTATTACGTAACACGACAAGGCTGGTACTAAATTTCAACATTTACTTGATGAGCGATAACTGTTCGTATTGAAAATTTGATTCTTTTAAGAAGGCTTTAATTTTTCATGTTTTGTTGATTTTAGTTACTATCGCTCCGAAATGTATATGTTACCCTAAATGCACCATATTCTCTTTAGGTGAACATGAACTTGCAATATAATTCAACATTCACTAATGTAATTTTCGATAAGTAAAACTATGCACATTGGTTACTTATGATATAAAAAAATGGTAATCAGCCTGGAAATTGGTTAACATAAAAGAGAGTATATATGAGTGTGGCTCAACAGGACTGGTTAATAATGTAAGGTATGTTTTTTTAAAAAGAATCTTATGAGAGATTGTCAAAGTTGTAGTTGGAACAAAAGACATTGCATTTCGAAATAATATCAGACTTTCACAATGGTGAGTTTGAACACGCATTACTTACCTTTGCACCTGAATCTTATGAGAGATTGTCAAAGTTGTAGTTGGAACAAAAGACATTGCATTTCGAAATAATATCAGACTTTCACAATGTTGAGTTTGAACATGCATTACTTACCTTTGCACCTGAATCTTAGGTGCGTAATTGAAATCAGGTGTTTAAAACACATGTAGATCTAGAATGCAGTGGCTCATATCACTTCCTCTACACAGAAGCTGACATCACGGTTTCAACTATACTGATAAATATAGGTTTGATAATGAGACCTCAAATATTGTATATTATTTAAGTTTTGACATCATGGTGTTTACATAACATTACTCTAGCGACTGAATGAATTCAGTGAGTCCTTTAATAGTGTACAGAATAACATTTTGACTGATGAAAATATCCGTCTTCCCAGTTTAATCAAATTAAACTTATTTTTTTTATTAATAGTGTATTTATAAATTGATTTTATCTTTATTTCTGCTTTTTCAGATATTAAAGAAGATAAAATGAGGATAATACCAATCTAATATCATGCATTAATGATATTGCTACACTAAATTAAAATCCGTTTCAAGAAATCATAGATTTTTATTATCCCAATTTTTAGAGAAGCGCTAAACATATAAGAATATTATTTACATCAGTAAATACAGAATTAATACATGAAAATATATCAAATTGATTACATAGTTTAGCCTATTTTATTTTGCACTGAATAGCAAAGGAAACGAAATCAAGAATCTTTACTTGCACTATTTTAAGCAAATTTTATTTATGGGCTCTCAGTTTTAAAGCAGTTTATAATCAAAAAATATAACGTACAAATTATGCCACAGTGCTGAGTGTTATGCAATCTTTCATGCCATTTGTTACGACTCACATACAGTTACGTTATCCTGACACCAGGCTGACACTTTATAACACTAACCTCTTAATGCTGAGCATCTGGCAAGGATGCTGTTTGGCACATTCTTATAATTATTTGTAATGACTTGCACGCGGCTTAAATAGGCGATCTCCCACATCAGAAGCATTCACACTAACCACCGGAACCACCAGAACTGTCAGACATATGTGTAGTTTCATAGCAATCCTACAAGAGTTGTACTACGTAACGTAGGTTGACAGACCGGCGGAAGATTTACGCACACAGATTATTCCGTAAGTTATGTTGGTACATAACTAGTAGAGACCCTATCCACAAAACCTTTAATATCTCCACATGTACTATCAATCACGACTGTGCCTATTCAGTGCAAAAATAAATCAAGCCCATATTGCTTACCGAGGAAGTTAGGGAATCATTCTTCATGATCCGAGTCACTTCGGCATGTGAATGATGTCCCATTCCATGTCCATGTGCCATCTGATTTCTACCTTTCCACCAGATAAACAACTTTGGAATGCTCTTAGGAAACATAGTTCCTCGGCATTCTTCAATTGAATACAGCTGTTGTCTTATAAATTAGGATACACAAAATGTGAGTTCGATTCATCACAAACTATGATATCAAATTCAAGATAAAACCAAACGAAAACAGTACAGTTGTAGATCAACTTTGAAAATGATAATCACATGGTTACAGCTTCTGCCTTGAATGTCGGAGGTCACGGGATACCAACACTGTCACGTCATACGTCAGTGCTAGACATCCTGTAAATCGGCACACTGCCAACATAACAGCAATATGACTGAATATGCTTTTATAATGCTACATTAAAATTGAAATCACAAACATATGATTTTCTCCAATCAATTTCCAAAAAATGAAGTACATGTATTGACAATGACCAATAACAGTAAAATATCTATGACAAAAGATTACCAACTAATTAGCTCAATATTATGAATTAAATCATAATAAAGGACCCGATAACATCATATTAATAAGCGTTATGAAACCGAAATAAAAATAAACATGTTAGTACTAATACTTTTCTATAAATTTGGATTAATGCTTGATATCAACCAATAAGTGATGTATTCCACCATTTTCTGCATTGCTCGTGCAAAAGCTAATTGGTATGGTGTCATATCCACGTTCAGATTCTTCTTAAATCTCGCTCTACCCTCGTGCATATCGCCATACTCCGAGATATGTGTTACTGATTTGAATGTAAACCCCACATTTTATAAAGACAAGGCGCGAAAACGATATGACGTATGTTTAATTTAACTATAGGTGAAATAATGTTAATCCCTTTCAATACATTGACTAATTAATAGTATTTTAATGTAACAAAATAAATAAAGTATGAACGCGTCGGTAATTTTCACTACAGCGTGAAAGGGCGCATTACACGCGTTAATTTTATTTTCTAACTTGTTTCAAAAAGTAAAGTCAGCATATTAGGAATCTCTATACAATCACTTCCAAAAAGTTAAAATATCTAATTCAATTCATTCCTTATTATGAAGAAAACGAAAACAAGAAGGATAATGGGAATATAATTTTTTCTTGACAACACATGTTGATCGTAACATCCGGAACCTGAAGGTAGATGTAATAAATGAGCAATGAACATTTATATAAAACTGATTTTTTCAATGTATTAAGTTTATTACACCACCAACACAAGTGATTAATTTTGTACACTGATTATTTAAATTTCCACAAGTGCAGATGTCACATAAAAGCATGAAGGGATATTAGCGGATTGTTTACACACTAGTTCTTGTCATTATTACATATTATGTATTATTTCTAATAGCACATAAAGAGTTTGTTTTGCCAGTGTTGGATCGGATTACATTGATTTGGCAATCTGTGCCAGACATCATCTATATAATTCCTGTCTGAAAACACATGTCGTGGTAATAAAACTGGATGCCATAAATTAAGCAAACTTGTATTTGACTAAATATAGCTCATATTATTTAAAATTACAATGCTATATTTGCATGGCAAAGCTTACATGAGACGAACTTTGTAAACAAACTATATCTTCGTGTGAGACCGAGCGCTTTCATGTCTGATGAAGCTTTGAAATCATCCCTTACACGCTAGGCAAAGATTGATCGATTATATCAGCATGCAACTATATCGGTGCTTAGGTTCTTTCATGGTCTGATCTCAACTATTCAAAAACAATTGCTGGTATACCAAAAAGTAGCATCAGCAAAATATCGTAACATATTTCATACAAAATTACTATGATTACTGCCAGGTGCTACATCTCACAGTGTATTTATACCATACGAGAGTAATTTACACTTAGCCTTAAAATTCTACCTCAAAACGCTACCATTTTCTTTTTGTCACTTTTTAAAAAAATATGTGTCATTTGCATAATCTTATGTTTTTATATGTCAATCGTTATTAAAGTACCTATCGAAACTGTTTAAAGTACAGTCATGTTAAATACCTAAATAATTTATTATACTGAACATGATAATTGTATGTTTAACATTAATCTTAACTGGCTACGCCTCGAAACATTTGTAAGGCATGAATCACGTAAAGTCCTCCAAATGTTTTACAAAAAGATCACTCACATAGCCAAAGTAGAACGAAAATGGATTTAGTTTTGAAAGCAGATTTAATGTTTAGGTCCATGATCATTGTGATGCAAATATTAATACATTTTTTTTATCAACGACATGTGATATTATTGTACCTATGCTTACATTGTTTTTTTTATTTTAAAAACTGAATAGGTTAAGGTTGGTTTGTTTTAAACCAAGTATTTGTAAATTTGACTAGATTACCCTGCATCTCTACTCAAGTATTCTAAATATTGATGCATATCACCATGTTCAATCAAACCATTCTGCCTCAGTGGACTTCCATTCGCATGGGTTTTGTATTTTATATATAATATCTGTTTTATTTGCAGGTTGTGCCTTGCTGGATGGCTTTCGGTATCCAAAGTCTAAGGGAGTAAACTCTAAAGAAAAATATGGAGTGGAGGCAGTTGGATGATATACTACTTCCCCTTCTGGAAACTCCTTGTTCTGTAGAAGGATGGTCTCCACCGGACGACGTTTCCTTAAGGCACACTCTTAAAACTTGATAAATCTGAAAATGCTCTACTCAATAGATTGTCGCACGGATCAACAAGGACGCACTTGCCATTGTTCACCAGGATGGATGTGACAAGTGTGATACTGGCACTTTGCATAAAAGCAAAGCAAAAGACAGCATCGCCATGGCAATTTGGAACATTAGAATTCTGGCTCAAATCTGAAGACCTAACAGTTGAAACATGAGAAATAACAGTGCACACGGCACATTTTGGGACTCCGTGAAGTCAGATTGAAAGCCCTAGTAGAAAACAAACCTGAAGATGGGCATATATTATACTATAGTGGAGAGTTGGACAAGTTCATAAATGGCTTAGGCGTCATTGTAAACAAAACGATATAATGATATGTGCTTGAATGTCGCTCCATATCAAGCATAATCATCAGCATTCGTCTGAAAGCATCTCCCATTAACTCCACTATTATCCAAGTATATGCTCCAACTACTAATCATGATGATGCAAAGATAGAGGAGTTTTACGACAAACTCCGGGGTTTTCTAAACATGGTAAGTAAGAGAAACATCATCCATTGAGACTGGAATGCCAAAACTGGCAAAGATGCTCTAAAAGACTAGAATGATCACTGTGGACCATCTTGCAATGAGCTTACCAAGTGGAAGGGGGAGACGACTGCTCGAGTTCGCAAGCTACAACAACTTGGCACTAGCCAACACCCATGGCCTACATAAAGCTTAACAATGTTGGACATATCACGCACAACATGTAACCAATAATAACCATATCGACTACATACTGGTTCAAAACCGTTATGGATCTGGCATCAAAACCGAAAGCAAGAACGTTCGTACATGCTGTTTGCTGCACGTGATCTCGACATCGTTATTGTAAACTTTCAAGTGAGGTTAAATAAATTAAAAAACAAAAAAGCACCAGGCTCGAATTCAACTGTAAACAACCGAAGCACCATTATATATGCAAAGAATTCCATGCCACAACTAGAGGAAAATGTGATCCACTCCATGTTATAGATGCTGAGGTCAAAGTGATAGCAGACATTTGCAACGCTGTCAACAAGAAATGGTATGGCCATGTCACTCGAGTCAACAGTCTATCCGCTACAGTACTGAAAGGAATCGTCGAGAGTGGAAGAAGGAGAGGTATCCAGATAACAAAGATGACTGACAACATCACAGAATGGCCCAGACAATAGTTTTGAGAAGACACGGGCATTGACAGTGGAGGAAACTGTTCAGGTGTTCAGCAGCCGAGTACCTCAACGACCACACTAGGTCAAGAGACTGATGATGATGTGTATAATGGATTAGTAGGATATATCCTTTGTGCTTAGAAATCCATTAACAAATCTGTATTATCATGTAGTGATAACTAGGAAAAATGTTTATATCTGACCGTATTTTATATATAATTTTGAATACTTTCATATTTGAATGAACAATCTTAAACCTGTATTATCGTGCGGTGCACCAGGATTACATACTGATGTTCATACAGAAGTAACAAGATAAACGGATGGGATTTCGGATTTATAATACAGCACACTTGATGTTGGTACAATTAAAATATTTCATGGCAAATCAGTTGAATAAAAAAAATAATTATGAATAATATATCAGTGTATACGATCCAAATATTGAACCATTTAGCATATTACGCACGGACTTAAATATTCAAGATACAAATACATGCCTTACTGTACAAGGACACGGGGTGAATGTTTCACTGTGATTTCACCACCAAAGAATTCTCCATTTTATTCAAACAGTACAAAATGTATTCGTATAGTAATCTGTTAAATGATATTCACTCAAATAGTGAAATTATGTCAGCGAAATATAACAGATATACAAATTACCTCTATTGTCCCAAACATACACTGGCTTGTACGAATCCCAAAACTTAGCAAACGGCTAAAAGATTACATACATGGAGTTATATATTCAGCCACCAGTACACATGGACCACTAGTCACACTGGACAGTAAAGTCGTCAGTATTTCAGGTTGGAAAAACAAGCAACCATCCTCCACTAATCTTGTTCAGCAACGACAGATCACATGTTACTCGAGCAGCATCAATATTCAGCTCCACGGCTGTCATGGTTCTGATTTATTTATGTATTGATATGTTCGACCATATGGTCGACCTCATAGATCTGTTGCTGATACCACTTCGACTCTGATCACTGTGATCACTGTTCATATATATATATATATATATATATATATATATATATATATATATATATATATATATATACCATTTGAAATGTTGACAGCGCTATGCCGAATGCATGAAACTGAAAAGAAACAAAAACCACGGCAGAAACCCATCTTGCAATGAGCGCGCAGATATATTTAACGTAATATTACTTCGGGTGACTAAGGCATATTTAAAAGCTGGTTTGCTTTCTTTGTTGCATTATTGACATAAAATAAAGAAATACATGTAACGACATTGAATGGATCTATATTCTTAGCGGGGTCATGCGATCCTTGCCACGTCTTAGCAGTAAAGAGTCTTAAGAATCTGCAGCAAATAGAAAGACATAAATTAAGATTAGAAGACGATATTAAACAAGCGCAGGCGGTAGGGGAAAAACCGCAAAACGGAAAGACGTCAACTTATCAAGTTTTCGAAGAATGTCACTAAATAGATTTGTATTATGCAGTCCTCTTTACAAGGACTATATGCAGATTACTGTCCATGTTTATCAACCACTCCCCCGATTTCCAGAAGAAAAATTTATAATAAATACATGTAACATAAATGAATGATCTGTAATAGAGAACTCTTTAATATTATACAGCAATAGTGCACGGACTATGAGGCATATTTATTTATGTCAAGGCATATGCGTTGTTATATGAAAGTATTCATGTTTCACTGGCTTGCATTCAAGACTCACGACAGAAAGAAAGTTTACTAGAATTATAATGTCGAAAGAGCCCAGGAAAGATAGGTGTTCTTGGGTAATGAACGTCACTCCAATTGCCGTAAATTATGCAAACTCAACGGATACTAAACAAATCTGGTTCTCGCACGAATCTTGTTCGATTGTGAACAGCGTAGATCATTGTCTGCTGTCGCATACAAATACTGTTCATTCTAATATTCAAATAAATGCGTTAATATATTCTTTGCCGGCACTTGATGCGAAGGTAGACGTAGGGGGAGGGGCGGGTTTCAACTTGGAAATATCAACGCTGACCATGAGGAGAAACAAACATATTAATAAGCACATACAAATAGCAGAGAAGTCAATGGAGCATTTAACCATACAGATTCATAAATCACGATTACAACATGTATGCGAGTTATATCCCTTTATCCGCATGTGCTTAGGACAAATGCAATGATTAGTATTGCAGACGATATCAATTGTTATGAATTGTGTAATGCACAAGTTAAATAATTTCCTCGTCGTTCTTATAAGATGACATTTCTTACTGAAAGCTATTGTTCTCGAGCAATTCATTTTCTGAACAGTTTTAATATACTTTCCTCCAAAAATGTTTATGTTTTTTTTATTTTACAAAACATGAATAACCCGTGAATGTTATTTATAATGTTGGCTAAACTGCCATCGACTACACCATGAATTGTTGCCCTCTTTGTCAAATATATCCATTTAAATTCACCTGACGGTGAACCGGTAAAGCGTCTATTGGACTAGTAAGTTTGTATTGGGGAAATATAAAATTTGTAGACTTTCATGGGACATAATCAAAAAGTTTTCAATGTGGAAAGTATTTCAAAATCTTTAAGGATTTAATTATCTTTAACTGTTGATATGCCTGTACGCATACAATATATGATATCAGTATAGTGTTGGACTCTACTGTTGAAAAAAAAGACTTTTAAAATTAATATTCAGCCGTCGTTTAATATGATTTGTTGTTGTGTTCCATTCAAATACATGTTTTGACAGCAATTATATTTACGTTTTGTGATATTTGTATGAAATGGTTTGAAATTGAAGCACGTGCATAAATCTCTGATTACAACGAGACAACTGTTTCTCCGTTATAGTCAAATAATGATAAGACAAGAGGCGGAATATATTCGCGATGATATTCAGTCGTGATTAAATAAGCTATATATAGATGTTAATTTTAAATTATGTTTGCTTGCCTTCCTGTTATATATGCAATCAGAACTAGAAGACGCAACAAGTGCCGATATTTGGTCCCTATCATACTTTTTTAATTTCTGACGCTTGTATAGTTTGATAACTATCAGGTGCATGATATTATCATTGGTCATAAGCGCATTCGCATGGAAGCTGACAGTAGATGTGTTGTGTGGTAACAAAGATGTGTCCCTTGTAATGCTGATATATATTATACATTCAAAATAAACATTATTAATGAATACAATAAATTATTCTTTTACAATAACCAAATATTGTATGTTTCTTTAAATAATAATAAACTCAGGTATCATTAATCTTGAACAGCGGCCAATCATAATGAGGAGGAAAAATGTTCTGCATATTGCAAAGACCCATTACTGTACTAAGTCCATTTGACGCAGGTGCCATCAACTTTTGGCTGGAAGTGAGTTACAAGGTTGAGCGAGACATACTTTGAGAGGAGAAAAGAAAGGAAAATAGGAAGAAAAACGAAAAAAGAAGGAAGAAATCGTGCGGAAATAGGCAGAAGAGGAGAAAAAAGTGGCTGAAATGTCGAAAACTTTGCAAGATGAAAAAAGGCTAAAGAAAGAAGAGGGTGAAACAAGGAAGCTCGAGAAAGAGAGGCGACAAAACGAAAATTACGAATTAGAAAATGATGAGATAAAAGAGAAAGACCCTGCTTACTTTATGACCTTCACGTAACTTTGAATATTATCTACTATTCGTATTCACTTAGTTTACATAGATGTGGAAGAATGGGTTATAGGTCTACAGAATGATCATTCAAGTTTATTTTCTCTCAAAATATGCATTAATGTGTGTGAATGCATTAATGCATCATATTAAATATGTATACGGTTACAATACAGGCAATTTGAAATTTGTTTTGAAGAATAAAATGAAACAAAATTAAAGAAGACGATTACTTTGAGGGCACAGAGTGTTCGATCCAAACTGTTTGCGTTATTACCACGATGCTTTAACAAACTGAGATATGCAAATGTTTGATCTATGACATATTATTACATATTATTAAATGTTCATTTTCCTCCGTTAACTTGACATTGTCAGAATCGTGCAATACTTTACGATATTGCACTAAAGCCTAGTTCACATTAAACTCATGCGAATAAAGAAATTTATCTCTAATTGTGCAGCAGAGAGGGCGAACTCTACAACGTTTTAAAGACGTCTATTTATCAAACTAAAGTCGCCTAGAAAGTCAAGAAAAAAAACTTCAAAAATTCAAAACCAAAGCTTTTGACCAACCCAGGGTTTCTCTCTGAGGTACCCTCCAAGAGATTATCTTACGAGTTACTTTTTGTATTAGCATTATGCACGTGATTGTTTACTTTTAACGCTTATTCAAAATCGCACCCTCTATGCTGCCATGAATGAAATCATATCATATATCAATAATGGTAGGATAATCATTATCGACCCGTTTGGCACGAGAAAGACTAGATACGATTAAGAAATGTATACACATCCGTGATTCTGTTAGCCAAAAAATACAAGAAAGACAATAATCTCAAGTTGATTTTGCAGACAACAATTAATTAAACCTTTTACTGCCACTACTAGAGAATTGAAGATGGAAAGGTTTGAGAAGTACAAAAAATGGCCTTCTTCATGAATATAAATAAATCGTGGAGAGAACTGGAGAAACATCGAGACTTTTACAAAATCTTGCAACCGGTGTAGCTACTGCAGCATTTCAGCCACAAGCGGCAGCTGGTGACCCTATCAGGGAAGAAACGCCTAAAAAGAGGATTCGGAAGAAGTTACACTATTTACACAATTTATTGAGCAGGCTATAACTGAGATTTATTAAAACGATCTGACTGATCTAGTTAATTTTGCATTTGCAGGTTTTAGTCATAAAGAAAGATGCTTAAAACCTAAACATGATCAATCTTTTGGGGAGATAACTGGTATAAGTGGATATATTGCATAACATATGACCGATTTTTAAATATAGTACCAACATATATGTTATATGTTATAATAAAATAAAAGATTTTGAAATAGACGTTCAGATTGAGCAACAGCAGATCGTAACCGAAACTTTCTCCTCCGCCCTCATATAAACCTCGTCCTTCGCTAAAACAAAAATAAAAATCTTCTAGAAAGGAGAAAGAAGAAATATCGCTAAACACAATCAGATTACTGGTGATCAGAATAAGTTGCAACTGAGAACTCGTCAGATTAAGAATTTTAATGACGCAAAAAAAAACGGTGTTCAACGTAATCTTTCTCCGGGTGCGATTAACGACAGAATTAAGTCAGGTCATACCAGCATTGATTGCCGAGGTCTCCCATTCAGTCAGGAAAGCTCTGGCTTTAGGAAGATTTGGGCAAGCGTCAGGGATGGCATTAAAGAAAGTAACTTGGTGAGGATATAAAAAGAGAAAGGTCTGAGGTTTGCCAGGCAGTCTTTTTACTCACTATGGAAGCAGCTTGAGACTACCAGGGAGTATTTATCCGTAGGGAACGGTTTTATAAAGATGTCAATTTTTGATTTAATTGATGCTGCTAAGATATTAAGAATACAAAACATCAGAGGTGGTTTTCATGCGAGATCAGTTGCCTTCCACACCAAACAATATTGAAACCAGCATCATTATTATTGATACTTCACACAGGACTTGGCACTCAATGGACCAAAACGCGTTTGACCCACGTGGAATTCATTATTTAAATTCGTATGGGTTAGCCCCATCGTTTGAGTTTCTAAAATATATTAGTGATATGCGAACTCCAACCTAGTACTTAACGCTGCCAACACAGAAAAACACTAACCCACCAGTATGCGGCAGAGAAGTAATAGCTGTACTTGACGATATTTCAAAATCAACCAAACTACGTCATAAAGATTTACACGATTTCACAAGTCAGCGTTGGAAATATACCGATTACAGAATACACTTATTATAATGGTAGACATTTACGAAAGGTCTATCTTTAGACAAGAATTGACTACTGGAATATCACGCGAGAAAGTGAAACAAATCATTAACGACTAATTATCCGTATCGCTAAATCGTTTAGATGTGGATCCAAATGAAATAGTTATATTTTAAGACAAAACATGGAAAATTCAAAACGAGAAATCTTTCTTTGAACGATACTATTGTTAGACTTAATGGATAAACCGAAAACTCTATAGTGTTATTTGATGACACTGGTAAGATTAGACCAGCAGTTACAGATTGAGTAAAAAAAAAATATGGTGATACACTGAAAAGCGAATTCAACATGAACTCGAGTAAAATAACGGCATTTGGTTATCCAACATCTGACAAAGCCGCGTTAACAACAAAGTATGTACATGTTGTATACAATAAACTATCACCGCTGCGTGTGTAATCTGACGTTCATGTATACGCGGATATTTGTTTTGGAAAACTGCTGACTCTCCCCATGAAACATTCTGATATTAAAACAACTATTGTCACAATTAAACAAACACAAGATAATATCGTTAGTTATTTTCCTTATATCACTGAGCATAAACAAAATATAATTATCGTGTATTCGATACTCATGGGATCTTTAACCTGGACGCCTCGAAATAACACCACTAAAATGACTGCATCTGTCCGGGATATATATATATATATATATATATATATATATATATATATATATATATATATATATATATATATATATAGATTAACTCTGCTTTCACCGTTACAGTTTTGTGAATAACCAAGTGTATATACTGATGTTAAACGTCCAAGTGTAATAATATAAAATTGATCCGACGAAACATTTACCATAAAAAATAGCGATGATAGTTTGGCATCCGTGCCGTTTACATGGTATATATAATTTGCAATTGATTTAAGTGAATAATATAATGAACATCCAACAGTATCGATAAGATCAAGTGCTATAAAAAAACTAAACTAACAAATCTCATTGACGTGTATACAATACAAATAAAATTATATCGTAGGCGTGTTGTCATAAGTGATATAGTTTGATCTGTTATTGCTGGAACTAGTTCGTTGCTATCAACCATAACTTCATTAGTGAGTACCCTAGCGGTGTTAACAATATGTGTTTCCGGGAAAACAACAAATGCCTGTGGTGCAAATATATTTGCAAAAAATTATATCCGCATGCAGTCAGAATACATTAAACGATTAAATAATGAAACTAATTACCCCGACGACTGCATATTCCCAATTATCATAATTGCTCTCCAAGGGCCTTAACGATGAAATGATATATGATAACGAGTTCTAAGCGATGATTAAGATTTACGAATCCGCGATGGCAAACAACAATTACAAATATAATTAAAATTTTAATTTCTCTGGAACTACTGCAACAGATAGCCGCGAAGACAAGCCCGGCAAGAACAACAATAACCTAACGAACCTCATCCAACCTTGAATTCATCGTGCATTTCCTAACTGCTATTCCAGTACAATAAATCGCGCTTGCCCAATTGCGAGCATACTATAGTTGGCCAAATACCCGGTCAAAATCATTCGCGGATCTAACAGCCGATTAAGTCACTGGTATTTGCAAATCACTATAAACCAGATGTAACCACTGATTGGAAAATTGTAACTCTTTCAAAAGAGAAGTTATGATGTCGGGGATACCAATGATGAATTCCAACGTATAATACAATCAGTAACATGAAAAGAATCAATGATAGCTGTAAGGATTCACGAACCATCCCGTCAGATGCGATGGAAATAAATTCTGCTGATTATGTCCTTAATATTTATCAGTCATCGATCAGAACAGTGATATAATGGTCTGAAATTCCTCGTTTAGAAAATACATTTACCACAAATGTGACTTTTTGATAGACAAATTTATTTTTGAGTACGACACACTTGATAGCCAGGTTCTCCGAGAGGAGTATATTAAGTTTCTTTCAGACACAATTAATAATGAACTAACACGCACATTTGATGAAATAAATAAAAATAAATTGCCTAGTATAATTCTGATGACTTTTAAACAGCAGATTATCGAAGCAATTTAGCATGTAAATCAAATTTATATCGAGCATAATAATGGAGAAATTCCTGACATTGTAAATCATGAAGATTATTATAAACATTCTGGAGCCAGAGAACCATCATCTTATGTATTTCTCAGTTAATTTAACATAACCGAAAAACAATTACCGACACTTGTAATACCTAAACTTTCAAAAAATGAACTAAAGAAATCACTCAGCGATCGTATCAGCGAGAACATTCCTAGAATACTATCCGTATCAAGACAAACAACACTGCAGAGGATATTATTCTCAGATACAAAAAATAACCGATACAGTGAAGGTGGACATATATCACTCATGAATGTAAATATGACCTCGGTGATTGCTTGTTTGTTTGTTTGTTTAGGATTTTTAACGTAGCTTTAACAATTTTTCAGTCATATCGCTACGATGTCTGCAGTGAGGCAGTTTATAGTGATGTCTACCACTGGGGCATCATGCCGCAGACATGTAGCATGATGTCCCGCCCAGTCACATTATCCTGACACCAGGCCGACCAGTCCTAACACTAACCTCTTAATGCTGAACGTCAAGCGAGGCAGCTGTTAGTACCATTTTTGTAAGTCTTTGGTATGACTCGGCCGGGGATCGAACCCACGACCTCCCGTTTCCGCGGCGGACGCTCTAACCACTAGGCCACCGGAGCGGTCTCGGTGATTGCAGTCAATCTTGTATGTGATGCAACCGATGAATGTTATGAAACAAATACAAACATATCAACTTAGGAGCAGCAGGGTTATATTCTGTATACTTTAACTCCTCAAGTTTAATTATACAAATACCAGTTAACCCCGAATATTTACGATGCCCTAACTCACTACTAACAATAATGAATATGAAACTTACGAACCGAAACTCTGACATAATTGATGTATCTCAAGAGAAATTACAAATACGTCTGTATATGAGATCTTTAACGCAAAGATATTTCTGATTCAGAAGGATAAAATCACTCACAAAATCATTAGTTTTAGTAATAAATGCCCTCGCGGTCGATTTTCATTTTTCTACTAGCAATTGTCCTATCAGAATAAGTAATAAATCAGACGATTTGCACGATTTTTACTAGCAATTACCGTGTCAGAATTAGTAAATCGGTCGATTTACTCGATTAATACCAGCAATTACTTTATCATAATGAGTCAGTGTGCACAAAATATGTATAAATACAATATATTTAGTTGCATAATACATTTATTATTATATATTTTTGTGAAACGATTCAATTTGCACGATTTGTGGCAGCAATTACCCAATAGGAATAAGCAAATCGGTCGACTTTTATTATTTCTAGTAACAATTACACTATCCAAATATGTAGATTATATTGAGGACATAACTGAAGATCATAGAACACTCGATTCAGAATAAAGCGAGTTCAATACAAATTAATCAGATTACAGTCCGATAAAATTCAACGCGCAATATCACGTGAAATAATTCCAGAAACAAAAATAAATATTTTTTTGGAAAATGTGGAGATCAGACGATTTGATAGTGGCATGTACATAGATAAGAAGAGACACATTTCAACACCCGTTATTTTAATTACTTGAAGAAACGTTTCTAGAGGTACCAGTGCCTTTATGTTATCGATCAGCCGATACACGAAGACAGAAAATTGAAGTTGATATTCCAGGACAGACTGAGTAACAGAATCTCGTTCTAAATAATATTGTTCTGGTCAATAATGATGTTATAAGAGATGGAGTGTGCACTGATATATCTCCCTGGACGATAGGATACTCAATGACGATACGATGATCTAAGGGGTTAACCATCACTGACACAATTGTTTGGATCATAGACGATCGCATCGAGTGGTAGAATTTAATTTATATCGCATTGTCACGAGTTAGAAGAAATTATCAACTTCGGAGGTTTTTTTAAAATTTATAATGACACAACCAACAATGAAAGTATCACCGATGATATAATAAGAAAAATACTCGCTGATTATAAACAAAGTGCCCCCCCCCCCCCCGAGAAAAACAACGAAATCGTGACTTTGATATTGATGTTATATTTTTAATGATGCTGAAACAAAAACTGAATAATCATTGTGCGAGATGTATTTGTATAATGATATGGTCTTGGTCTTAAGACAAAACTCTACGCCAATTGACTGCAGATAGAAAGGATAGCAGTCTTGGCCATACATAAGAAAATACGATGCTGACCTGTCTTGAGCGTAATAGACGCAAAGGTGCTATATAAGTGAGCACGGTGTTAATAAAATGCGATAATAAAACAGCAATCTATGTTCAAAAGGTTTGCGTATAAGCTTCTTCGTTCGTTCTGTACCGAATGCATAAAATAAGTCGCTATTATAATTGGATAACATTCCCATATACATAAAGAGCGACGTATTCAAAGAATCTACAGGTAATCCGATAACATTTCCTTTTCGTGTATCAATGATATACATTAAAGTACCATGTTATCAAAAGAATTTCAAATCAGTTTGCGTTTGACTAAGCTATATTTATTACATAAAGAAACCAGTTACGTACACACATTTTATTGATAATCTTAATTCAACTAAAATACATTTGAAAATTCTCTTCGATAGTATCCCTCGAACAAGAAAGTAAAAACAAAACTATGAAAAATTCAGAATCATTCACACACTAATCTAATAATATGTTTTGTTGTGCTAAATCATGACAATGTACATTATTTATATACAATAGTGTATTGTGATTACTACGTCCTATGTTTTATTTTTTGTTAGAGATGATCAGGAATATATTATAGGAACACACAAAGTGCGCCCCCAAAGAAAAAAATGATTGTACATCTACTGACTTTTGTTTCCTAAAAGCTTCGGAGAGACAGAGAGAGAGAGAGAGAGAGAGAGAGAGAGAGAGAGAGAGAGAGAGAGAGGGGGGGGGGGAGAGGGAGAGACAAAAAAATCAATCACACACAAATATATTTTTAATGTATCAATTATTTCAGTTTTAAGTATGCTGACACATATATCATGCTACCATTATCTCAAAGATCAACTCAGACGAGAACCCGATGATCCTTCGATTTAGTACATATATATTATACCTTAATAAAGATATATATATATATATATATATATATATATATATATATATATATATATATAATGTAAACGAGTAACAGAAAAGCGATACAGTAGTTCAGAACTCGTTGTCAAATTGGGGATTGTTCATGAAAATATGTAAACAAAACAAAACCAGTATATTATCTGTGCCGGTTAGCATGGTGAATTGACTACTCGTGTATTATTTAATGAACCATTACAGATGACTTCCTTATTGTTGCATTCAGAAGTTCTTAAATGGAACCAGTATGCTATATAATTCACAGGAGTGGCTAATTTGTAAATTTTCAGAATAATGAAGCTTTGCTATACGGACATTTGCAGGATTATGATATGGTGAGCATCTTTGCAGGAAAGGAACAGCATGGTTCATCACAATATTTTCAAACTACATAAAATGGTACATTGTTTTGTATTTACAATCCCGAGTGACATATCCGCATGGGTATATATCACATTTCTAGGAAACATCAATCGTTACTGATTAGGTTCATTTTATGCCGAACATATTCTTTCAGATCGTTGAAATTCTGCACAGTCTCTAAGACTCCAAGGAGATCATTAAAAACGTTCAACCCGCTGTTAATGACTCTCTCGGACACACGCCATTTACATAACATCATGAACGCTTCCTCCTTATTTGAGCCATCGATATCACTCTCGCATGATGTAATGTCTTCTTCAGAGAGTCCCAGTTTCCCAGCTAGCGAAGACCAATCGTTTGCTATTTTCTTGGCCATTTCAGTCATGCACTCGTCTGACAAATACTCTTAAGAAAAGAAACAGAAAGTAAAATCAAGAATAGTTGTTCAACGAAAGTCATGACGTTCAAGTATACATCATATAATGATCAGACTTTAAACACTATTATTTACCTTATTTCCTTATATATATATATATATATATATATATATATATATATATATATATATATATATATATATATATATATATATATATATATTGATAGATAGATTATACATTAGACTGCAAAATAATACACTACTGAACTATTACTACTGCTTGTTTTCGTTATTTATTTTATGAATGCATATTATTCATATACCTTTTATAATAGGAACAGAACGAATCAATGTAATTTATCGTAAAATTGACTGGTACTCTTTACTTTAGTGAATATGGATAAATTGAAATCTATTATTCTACTCTATACTTTCTCATATGGATATATGTAAATTTGAATCTACTTCTTCACAGGACTTACACAAGTGTATAATGACAGAGTTATATATAATTTAACACAGGAGATGCTCGTGTTGAACAGGACAAATGTACACTGATTCTTGACGGGACTTACTCTTGTGGATATAGGCAAATTTCTCACACTCGTCAGACAGTGTCTTCCTATGGCAATCTTGAAGAGCTCGGAGTATTGGTTTGATCTGTATATAAAATACTGTATTAGTTATTTCTTACAAACATAAAAAATAGCTTAGTTTCGCGGCAGATTAATGTATAAAAGGCGTATGAAGCCATTTTCTCTAAATTGTATTAAAGTAATGTTTTATTCATTTATATTAAAGTAAGTTTCTAAAATATATTAAGATTAATTTTATTTATTTATAAAGCTCAACTATATATTAATGGAATGAAAATAATTGCTGTGCAAGCATAAAAAGGGCAATGTAAATTGTTGTGTGGAATAAGTGTATGATGTTACCCAAAGGCATTATAAATTACATGCTATTTTCGCTGGTTCCTCATAAATCTAAATCTGCTCAACACGAAATATAATTCTGCAATTCACGTAGATTTCAAGAGTATACATTGGCAAATTTCTAATGCAATGACTAAACGACGGGTCAAACTTTCTGTCAAATGACGTAAAACAAAATGGTTCGAAATAAATGAAAAGTAAGCATTATCTCTGCTGGCTAGATATACTGAGGGATAGCCATATTGGTCTTGCCGTGCGCCGGATGCATATAAATAAGCGTGCATATCACCCAGGTCAATTCCTCATATCTAGAGCTAGCAAGAGGCGTGTATTTTTCATTACAGGTAAGAACTGCATATGTCGTAAACTTCTTTAAGAAAAAGGCATTTTTAAAATTGATATGTTTGCAACATTGTTCACTGAATTATTTTATTTATAATATATTGTAACGTAATGTTTAATTGTTTTAAAGAATTCATATTTAATTATATTTATGGTAATTTTTATTGTAAAAGACGAAATTCGCTACCAACTACATGTTTATAATTAATATTGAAATAAAGCATTATTTAAGTAACAAATAATATTATCTAGCAACATATTCAAAATACATATTCTTTTTAAAATGAATAAAATACATTTTTAAAAAATGATTTTTGCATTTATTACAGCTATTACATTTTATACTGTTGGCTATCATTAAAAAGAGAATTAACTATTCGTATCATATTCTAAACTGCATAAAGTATGCAAATGAACGAAGTTGGAAAGCTTAGAAGGAAAGTGCAAATTTATATGTATTTCATGTATTTTGAATATAAAGTTTATAAATGTATTTCTAGAATATAGTAATATATGTGTGTTGATTATTTGATAAAATTCCTCATATCTAGAGCTCGCAAGAGGCTTGTATTTTTCACTACATTAGGAAAGAAGCCAGCTCTTTCCACTCTTTTTAGTTCAAAATGCTACTATATCTCTCAGATAAATGCATTCGTTTTGAAAACACAATGACAGCTCGTTTAATATGTATATTATATAGGTAAGATATTAAGTTGAATATTGTTAGCTATTAAGAGAAAATAGTCATTGTCTTCCACGATACTACTAATTTGCGTCCATGTATTCATTTTGGGGCAGACGTTTTATTATATGCAAAATATAGATTCCGAATGAAGGATGTAATCTATATGTATAAATGTCCCATTTACATAGTTTGAATGCACCTCCCCACCTTTACAAACACACACATTATACAAAATGTTCCGATTGTCCTACACTAACTAGGATGCATCCATCCATTTATATCAGCATGGATATTTTCAGCTGAATCAGACTATGTCTGGAACAGCAGCAATACCAAGGAAAACGATAACCACAATGAAGCCAACATTGATTTACTTCGTTCAAGATCGGTGCATTCTATTAATGCTCACGAACTCATATTTATGGTTTCTAACATTTTACTTGATTTTATTTCATTGTGAGAAAAAGTAAATATTTAACAGCCTTACTCCACCGTATAGTAAGTCAGAATCTGAATTGACAACCATAGTATGTAAGGCCCATGGTCATTGGCTATGATACAAACTGTAAACGTCTTCAATTTTAGTGTGTTATTACCCCTGCCCTCAAGCCCCCCCCCCCCCCCCCCCCC
Organism: Unio pictorum; assembly: GCA_030141615.1. Lineage (NCBI taxonomy): Eukaryota > Metazoa > Mollusca > Bivalvia > Unionida > Unionidae > Unio > Unio pictorum. The sequence continues at coordinate 9,515,012 of JARLTB010000068.1, read as the reverse complement.
CCCCCGCTTACTAAATGCTAAAACGCAATTGTTGTCAAGATAAACGTTTGCATATATAAATATTTGTGTGAATGTATGATTTGGATTTATGACGTCTCTTACAAACTGTATCAGTCATGTCACTACAGTATTAACCCTTTGTCAGATTATATTTATGTCTAACACTCAGGCATTATGCCGCTGACGTGAGGCATATTGTTCCATTCAGTAAACTTATCTTGACACCACGATGACCAGTTTAACCAGTGCGATCTTAAGGCTGAACGTCTTGCGAGGTAACTGTATCATAACTATGATCCTTTTAGTGCTTTTGTAATTCGTCAGTGTCCTCCTTTGAAATGCTTTGCAGATATTCGGCTAAATGCACATTTTTCCTTTAAACGTATTAAACAAAGTGACATGTTACCTTGTCTTCCTGAAAAGGTTTCGATTTAATCCAGTCTTGCAGGATTATCTCGCATATCTCACATTCGTTGTTGGGTGTTTTACATCGCGTGGCCGCCCGGCGTTTGATATTGTCCATTTCTCTGCGGGAACCTAGACTGGGAAGAAGTATCAGTAAATAGTCCGATAAGGTGCTGATCAAACAAATAATGTGAATATAATAATAGTGTAGTTGTGTATATACAAATACAACTATGCAATGTATCCCCTTTTAGGTCTACCAGCATTGTACATGCTCGTTAGAAAATGTTAAATATTATGTTATATAGCTAAATATTAATAAATCCCAGGTCTAATCGTCTGCTCACCACTGCCAAGCCTATACATGTGATAATAATTGTTGCAATAAAAAAACAACATTCTACGATAATACGATAATAAATACTATTTTTTAGAAAGACCAATGTCTACAAATTAGCACGGTTATACTGTACCATATAACAAATGGAAATTTATGAAGTATTCAGGGACGTTTACATTTCAAGATTTGCAAAGTTATTACAGTGTCGCTTTTACGTACGACAAACCTCTGGCAGGAGGTATCACTAAATACGAAAACAGTAATACCTGAATATTACTTGTAACCAGGTGTCATCCTTCGCTTGGATCGTCAACTTCATTGCGAGGAACTTTGCCAGGGCAGTTACTAAAAAGTTATATTGTAGTTCACATTATATTTGCCTTTCTTTACATTATCGTACTGAAATTTATCTTATCTATGTATTACATATACATCCTTGTCTGTCAAATTAACCATATTTAAGTTTCCTGTGAAGGACACCTATAAGAGCAGTTAAATTGAATTTACTTTCACACACTGTTCAACTCACGATAATACCCAACGTTTCGGAACTGATTTATGTTATGTTTTGGTTTTAGGAATGTAGCTCGTCTTTACAATTAATTATTTGATAGAATTGTAGGCATTTGTAGCGACAATAATTACAAACCCAAATGCTGATATATTAATTGTAGTTATTATCAGACTTTTAAGGAATTTGAAAGATGGCAACAAAAAAAAGCGGACGAACAATTTTATTTTCAGCTATGTCCAAAAAAACTATATCCATACTTACGATAGTGCGGAAATCGAATGCGGGTTCTCACTGGTCTTGGTTGTTCTATGACTCTCTGGGGAAAAAAAATTCATGACGTTATGTTTCCTGTGTATATGTACAGAGTAACACATGAAAGTAAACGAGCGGATTTAAAATTAACATTATTCCGACACACACACACAACACATACACACACACACACACACACACACACATATATATATATATATATATATATATATATATATATATATATATAAAATTTCCTCGTGAGAAATAAATATAAAACCTATCAACTATATGTATATATTTTTTTTAAAAAAAACGGCAAACGCAGTATAGATAATTAATTTACTTCAAATTCTTGTTTTATCGCAACATAATTTAACGTGTATGAGATTATTGTTCTGATTAATTAAAATCATTCGTGTAGAAACATATCAACTGTGATGGTTTTAAACATTTACAACCAAATAATACTATATACAAATAAGAAAAGATGTATATGTATACCTTAGGTAAGTTAATTGGAACTCTTCCTGAGGATTTGGTATAAAGAACTCCTTCTCTGTTATCCTTGAGAACCTCAAATTCTAAATACCCAGCGTAACACTCGTATTCTTTCTGTTTGAATTCATCTTTGGCCTGAATATTGACTTCTTCTTTGGCAGTGTCCATGAGAGCATGAAAAATTATCTTTACCTAAAGAAAACAAAATATCGATTATGAATGAAATATATAAACTCTATGTCGCATGTCATTTATTTATATGGAAATATATGCATTTACTGTGAGGGTTGCCAACTGATGCACATGAAATATGTAAAAAATATATAACGAATACGATTGATTGTAATACATTTGATAATTTAAACAGTGTATTTACCTACAGCTTCTATACAAATTATTTCAAATTACTAAAATCTCTATTCTTTGATTTTACGGCATAATATCAATATGACAATAGTTTGTGATTTTCTTTAATCAATCCTCAAATTAAAATATGAAATAGATTTATTTCATAACCAGGAGCATGTCGTGTTAACATTATGCGAACCATTCTATCCTATATTTGACCTTGTAATTGGTAGATGAAAACCAAGGAATTTCAACAGTTTCAAAAGTGATGTGTAATTCTGCCGAATTTTAGATAAGGTTATATCTCTGCTTTTTATATTATAGTTTCGTTCTTCAAAGCAACATTTATGTAAAATTGACTTGTTTGGAAATCAATAATTATGACCAAAAGCATTGTGTGGAAATCAAGACTACGGTCTATGCGCATTGTATGGATACCAATACTACGGTCTGTATGCATTCTGTGTAATCAAAACTATAGTCTAATTGCATTGCCTGGAAGTGAGCACAAGTGAACAATTGTGAAATTGTACAACAGGTGGACATCAACACTGCTGGCTGTCAAAGTCAATTGTGTAGAAATCAGCACAACTGTTAATGTACATTATGTGGAAATCAACACCACTGTCATAGTACATCATGTGGATTGAATGTTGTGTATATCAATACTATTGTTAAAATGGATTGTGTAGAACTCAAACTGTTAAAATGCATTATGTTGAAATTTCCACTAATGTAAAATTGCATCGTGTGAATGTCAGCACTACTGTCAAAGTGCATCGTGTGGAAATTAACACTACTCTCTCAGTGTTTTATGTTTAATTTACTATGCTGTATTTAAAACATAAACAAATTAATCTTAGTGATTAATGTTGGCCAAATGAACTGGTAATTAATGTGCATTAGGATTACCTCTGTCTCGGGTTTCATGATAATATTTCCAGAACACCGCACATTAATAGCCTGACCGTCAATCAAAGCGAATTCTTTGCTTGTATCAGGACCGATACTGTAACCCATTTTTTCCAACTCAGACACGCGCGAAGATATTTGTTCGCGTCTAACACACTGAATCATTAGAACATATGGATTATCTGCCCTTTGTTTAGCAACGACTCGCACAATTGATGCATTACTGTGAAAGTAGAGTTCGTCCGCTGCTTTTAGAAATTCTTCGTTTGGAATGCCCACTCGTCCTTCTATTTCCAAGACTCTGGAAAGAAATAAATAAATTAATTAATTAATTTAAAAAAGTAATTGAAATAAATATAAATCTAAAGACAAAGATATATATCCCCGTTAAACAGTAACCCGCATCATTATATGGAATATATCAAGCATGTTGGAAAATTGCCGAATTGATGCAAACTGAAGAACTTTCACATTTGGTCGCCAACATGGAGAACATAACATCGGAAAGAAATAGTTAAAATCAAATGCCTAACTAGATGTTTTACCCACATCCACATGTTGGCTTCCATGTAGTACATCACATACGATGATTGTACAATTAATATAATCCGATTGAGTATAATCCCTATTTTGAACTCCCGTTACTAACTCAACTCCCATTGTAAATATATGGAAACCTCATAATATTCAAAATTCAAAACCCATACGTAAAGATCTCAGGGTATCAATGATCGAATCGATATTTCACAATGCACAACTATCCTTGGTGCAAGCTTCAGTGTGGAGAACACTATATGAGCCGAGGCATTTTCTTTATCTACTTGTGCATGAAACATATGCTTTTGATTATGCACCAAATGAATCTAGTGTAACTTTTATCTTTGAGTATTACTATGTCAAGTATGAAGAAAACAATAATTGCATAAATATATTATTTTAATTATAGATAGGTCAAGTGCTCAAGAGATAACTTTATTACAATTAGCATTTCATTATTAACCAATTATAGAAAACCTAACCTGTATATACCTCAGTATATGTTCACTTACTTTTAGATTGGTTCACAGCCCATACAAATAATTAGTACCGTGTGTAATATACATTGTCTGAATTGTTTTGGAAAAGGATGTATTTTACTCATTAATAGTGGAGCATAGTTGTAAGAAATAATCAGCCATGATTGTTTAAGGATAAGGATTTTATGTGATACCACTGTAAAAAGCTAAATTGCCTCTGCATTACATGTGGCTGTGTTGTATTGTACTTATTAATGGATTATTATTGTCATTAAAATAATTATTGTCTGCATTTGTAGCTTCATGGTATTATTATTATATGGCATGCATATTCCACAAAAGACACACAAAGATGCTGACAATAGCAAGTATGACGTCACCGAGTATATATTTACATGATGCCTTTTCTCATCCTTCAATGGCTATAATACAAGTTTTAAATGTTTTAAATTTAAAATTTTCATTTCTTAACTTGTTGGCCCTCGCATAAATATGGTGCAGTGCATCCAAATTCGAAACATGAACACCAAACAAAAAGATGTGCCACATGATAAATGAAGCTGATAAAATGTCATTGCCTCTAAGAGACCAAGAAAATTACACATTCCAATTAATCATCAAGAGATGCTGATATTCAAAGGTTTTTGAACTATAAACCCACGAGTTTCCCACCCCTTACCCCCACCTCCAAAAAATCTTAAGAAAATGGTTTAAAAACGATGACAATTTCCATAAAATTTATTATTCAGATAAAATAAATAACTAAGTGTTAGTTTTTCGTATCAACTTTTGAAAAATGGAAAAGCATTGAATAAACAGAACAGTGTTTCAAGCCTTATAATGTTCCCTAGAACGAGAGAAAGAAATGTGCATCAAAACAAAGACAGCCTTTTGAGGTATGCTGTATACGGATCACATGACACTCATTTAAAAATGTTATCCAAATTTCCTGTAATGATGCCATTTATGTTGGCGATGGAGAGCTAACCAGTACGGGCAGAAGCTACGATGCATTATGGAGGTAGATAAATGTGTGGAATACATTGCGCTGCAAAGGCAAGTCCATGTTTATATGTAATATTCAGACACTGATATGACGTATCATTCCATCAGCTACTTGGTAAATTTAAGTAATATATGTTCATTGCATATTAAATTTGCCTAATATATAAATGTGTAACTACGTTTATTCAAAACTCATCCAAAGTTAATACAGTGGCTCAAAATCATCATTTTGATTACTTTACCCTACAAGCAGAGTTAAAATAGTTACTTTTCAATATAAAGCAGAATAGAATCAAATGCATACATTACTAAAAATGGCGAAGTAGATATTGCTATCACTCAATTACAGTGAATGGGGAGGTAATATACCTTGATTTGGCATACCAGGAAGCAATCCCAATTTTACAGCTAAATAATTCTATGCATGCAATTGATGGTAAAGGCAGAGCAATGTTGTCTTTATAAACTTACTTTGTTTCAAATCTGAAACAACATTTCTGACATGAAGCTTGATTTCATCAATTCACATCAACATATCTGGTGAAAAAAATACATATCACTTAGTATAAAACTATTATTTTAATTTTAATGTGTCTGCTATCTGGATAAAAACATTATGCATAACGGCTGCATTGATGCTTGCCAAATAAATGAATGTAACAATATGAGAGACCTGGCGGAAAAAAGAAAGGATGTCAAAGAGTTTAATTATAAGATAGGAAATAAGACAGATGCAATGGACATTCAGCATGACTCAACATATAATAATACAACCTATAGTGGAGTACGTATTACTTCATTTCAACCAGCTACCCAGCACAAACAGTCTAGTTGGAGACACTACTTATGCGAAAATGGTTATTAATATAACAACAAAGAATAAATCTTGATAATTAGGTAAAATGGATACATTAATTAACTAAAACAGTGCTTGCAAATCAGTTTGATACACGCCATCTGGCTCAAAATCATAGAAATGGTTTTAAAGGTCAGAGTAAATTAATTGATTTGATTTCAGAACTAAAACAGTGAAGGAAAATAGAGGGGGAACAACTTCGCACATGACTTGATGAAGTTTGAAAAATTATTTAAATATATGACACAAGTACACCAAAATTAATAAGTTATCTTAATGCAACAGATGCAATAGTTAAGTGCTATCAATTGATCATAATCATTGTCTTGACCAGTCTAATGAGTCTGTCCACATTTTTACTTTGCATGAGCTCACTCATGCCCCTGTCTTTTATGTCCAAGCCTTTTCGTATGTGTTTTTTTATAGACTTTGTCTCTAGAATCGCATGCATACCCTTAAACTAAGACTATATTATGATTGTCATATTCACAAATCACAGAAATGATATCCTGCATGCACGTGATAACCATGGCAACAACAGGTTTCTGATATGGTATGCGTCGCATAGAGGACTCGCGGTGCTAATTCAACTCAGACAACAAATATATGGAAACACTATAGTATTCATAATTCAACAACGAACATTATCTGGGTTGTTATGATTATACCTATATTCCTCTTTGCAAAACTATCCGTGTTGCAAACACCTGTGTAGAGAACACCATAGGAGCCGCGGAATTTGTTGTACAAGAAATACATGTTATTGATTCTGCACCAAATGAATCAGGTGCTACTTTCATTATTTAGTACTCCTAAGTCAATAATGTATGAATACCAAAATTGCATGAATATAATAGCGTCTATAGTTGTTTAAATTACAAATATCATACACTCTCAAAAGAAGCGTTTACTAAGATGTTGCTCTTCATTATTAACCAATTAATGGACCAACAAACGCGTGCATATTCTATTACTCATTCACCCATTTATTAACTGGTTCACATATCCTTCAAATAATTAGTTCTGTTTGTCCTATAATGCTTACACATAAGAGTCCTTTCTGCTTGGCAAGTTGATTGAAACATCCATATTTTTTCCCTTGATTTCACTCTCTGCTATTTTCCAGTTGTCGCCCCGGCACTTGTAGAGGTGAAGATACCTTCCCTTGTCACTCGTTCTTTTTTCTGAAACATTGAAATTCATGTCAGTTACACAAAGTCGATACAATGACGAAATGATGTCTGCCATCACTGCGTAAATTACACAACTTATTCATGTTGCATTATTGTGTGATAATTAAGTTTTTTTATCATAACCAGTTGACTCATTTGGACCATTCAGTTAAATATGTAGTATGGTCCGTATACATTCAATGTCATTTGCAGGTACAATTGGATTGCTAGGGTCAATGCTACACGTGTCACTTGAAGAACAGAACGGGTGGTTAGAATAGTAGTTATCCCTGTTATCCAGCAATACATACAAGGTGTACACGGTTGGTAGTGAAATATCATACCTTGCGAATTACTTTCTCACATCATAAGTTGGTAGAAATAAAACCAGATATCAGAACATGTTTCGCTACATACATTTTATTTTTCCGTACGGCAAAAAGTGTATCCATGACCAAAGCAGAACAAATATAGCAGTGTGTATTATTAATTGCTAATGTAAATTGTGCATGTCAATGCCCCATCACCTAATGATACTTAATGTACTTCAAAAATACGTGCAAAGCGTATATATGTTGATAGCACCTAAAAGATGCATGTATCAAAATTACAACAAAATATACAATTAACAGGCCATGGTACTCTGTGGTGGAGAGATGATGAGCGAAGATTGAAGATGACATTACACACTTTACAAAAATGTTGTGCTTGTTTTGTTTGAGTTATGCGTTCAGTTCTGGATGTCGTTGTTATATACATACATGAAGCAACTAACGTCAATATATGGCGAGCATATCTTGAATATATTATACAGATATACAAAATACACTGCGGCCACTTGAATCATACGCAGACATAACATTTCCTTTCACATCTTCTCGGCAAAGAGCAAATGTAATATTGTAATATTTACCATAAGGGGTGTACGTTTTCAGCATACAAATTATAGAAACACTGGACACACTATGTGCTCACAGTTATATAGTATTAGCGAAATTATGTTAAGGCTACGTATGTAAATACCAAGGATTGTAGGATTAATATAGTAATACAATCATCAGCCTAATGTGTACTTCTACTATCTACCGTAATATTTGTTCTTATTGATGCGAAATTATATGTCACTGTTCCAACTTCTAACAATTGTACATTACGTTTTCCAAAATATTTCTGCTCCTTCACGGTCCCCTAAATATGAGATATAAGATTTATTTCCATGTACTGAAACATTTGAGTACAAGGTGTTCCTTTGTACAAGATAGTATTTCCTGTGGAGATTTTGACATATTAAGATAGTATGAAAATGATTGAAACTTGTTTATTGAAGAATATCTCTCTCTCTCTCTCTCTCTCTCTCTCTCTCTCTCTCTCTCTCTCTCTCTCTCTCTCTCTCTCTCTCATAAACTCTAAGAAACCACGATCCCGTTATAAGTTTCATGGTCATGTCATTTGAAAACGAGATTTTACTTAACTGTATTGAATTAAGATGATTAAGTGATGATTTAAACGATGATTTAAATGATGATTTACACGAAGACGTTAACGTACATACTTTATTATTATTATTATTAGTAGTAGTAGTAGTAGTAGCGGTAGTAGTAGAAGTAGCAGTAGTAGTAGTACTATCAAACGCAGTTTAATTTTAGGCCACTGTGAGAGAAAGTTTGATTGGTTAACACTGAACATAGGATGATAACACCACATCGTCCAACTAATCAGATATAATTGGAATTACAACTAACTTCGCATCTGAATCTCAGGTTACATACCATTCTGTGCATTTCTTGTCAAATCTAGTTCAATGGCCTTTTCAGTCGGAGCCTCACACGTGATTGCCATAACAGAGCTTGTGGAGAGCACATTATGGCAGTGGTCGTAGTACTGGGTGGCAAAGGATAAACTATTGTCCCTTAAATGCCGTACCTTGTCATATTAAAATGGAGAACAAAGCTATAATAATTTTAAATTAATTACTGCAAAATAGTTTTCCACTTGTATGATTTATTTAGTGGAGAAGTTTTAGAATATTGAGTAGTATTTAGTATAACGATATTAAAATGAATTTTCAAAGACGTTTTCCATTTTGTTTTTCCCTATTCTTAATACATTTACAATTAAGTTTTAGAATATCGAGTAGTATTTAGTACAACGATATTAAAATGAATTTTCAAAGATGTTTTCCATTTTGTTTTTCCCTATTCTTAATACATTTACAATTAAGTTTTAGAATATCGAGTAGTATCTAGTACAACGATATTAAAATGAATTTTCAAAGACGTTTTCCATTTTGTTTTTCCCTATTCTTAATACATTTACAATTAAGTTTTAGAATATCGAGTAGTATCTAGTACAACGATATTAAAATGAATTTTCAAAGACGTTTTCCATTTTGTTTTTCCCTATTCTTAATACATTTACAATTAAGTTTTAGAATATCGAGTAGTATTTAGTACAACGATATTAAAATCAATTTTCAAAGACGTTTTCCATTTTGTTTTTCCCTATTCTTAATACATTTACAATTAAGTTTTAGAATATCGAGTAGTATCTAGTACAACGATATTAAAATGAATTTTCAAAGACGTTTTCCATTTTGTTTTTCCCTATTCTTAATACATTTACAATTAAGTTTTAGAATATCGAGTAGTATCTAGTACAACGATATTAAAATGAATTTTCAAAGACGTTTTCCATTTTGTTTTTCCCTATTCTTAATACATTTACAATTAAGTTTTAGAATATCGAATAGTATCTAGTACAACGATATTAAAATGAATTTTCAAAGACGTTTTATATTTTGTTTTTCCCTATTCTTAATACATTTACAATTAAGTTTTAGAATATCGAGTAGTATCTAGTACAACGATATTAAAATGAATTTTCAAAGACGTTTTCCATTTTGTTTTTCCCTATTCTTAATACATTTTCAACATGCAATATTAAATTGTAAGTACTATTTTGATATATCTAAAAACATGGATATAAAACTGCTTCATCACGAGTAAATAAGGACTGTTTCTTTGATACATATATATATATATATATATATATATATATATATATATATATATATATATATATATATATATATATATATATATATTAACTGTATTCGTTGTATAAAGACGAGGTCAAACAAATGTTTAATGTTTTAGTTATGTCTTTTTACTCTTATTTTTGCACTCACCTCACAATCACGTAAGTATAATAAACACAATTAAATCAAACAATAGGTAAACAATAGAAACCTTATAACCTACTAATTGGTACATATGGTTTGTAATAAAGTATATAACTGATAAATATTTAATATGACAATAGCAATGGCAAAAAAATAGTAAAATGTCTTGGGTCTGGAAACATAAATTATCTCTACTGAATCTTTGATTTAGAAATGTCACAAAAACAATCGAGATACAATAGATATAATGATTGTATTACTATGCTGATGATATATTTTATATCTTTTCAAAATCAATTCGAATGACTGTAAACAACGAACATATTTCCTTCAGCGTAAGTAATATAATTATATGTTATATGGCGTTGTATAATGCATTACAATTTAGTGTGGGGATGTTTATGGATACACGAGATACTGCATTCTCAGAAACATGTTTACAATGAAATCTAACCTGATATCCATACCAATAGTGTTGACTTTAATAAAGATGGTATTGAACTCAAACCCGATCAATGATCACTGTTGACTTTGGTGAGTATAGTAGTATATGCTTTGAAAGTGGCATGAACACATCTTTGACTTCAATGTTCTGCGAAATTTTAAAGCTATGCACGAACGTTTATCATTAAGAGTATTTCATTCATAAAATTAAACAGTTTTTGCTATCTACATATTTACGTCTAGCCTCATTTTCATAGGTTTGTGGAAAGTGTCCCTGGGTACATATAGCTTAATGTTCTTATCCAGAGCTGAGGCTTGGCTGATTCCTGGCTTGTCAACCACCAGTTCCTGACTCCTGGTCTTGGCCACTGCTAGTACTTTTACAGATCGAAAATTGGAAACTTCTATACCGGTGTAGCTCAAATCCTTGATGAATATATGAAATCGTTTTGGTTATTTATATTTGAATCTGCATATATATTCCATAAAGAGACACAAGTGCATGTATTAGAGCAGAGTAATATATACAAAAATTATGAGGTTAGAATATGCATCATATTAATGAAGGAATTGTAGCCATGAACCATAAAGTTAATCCGTAAAGTATTTTGTTATAGAATTATATTGATTATTTTAAACATTTCGGTTCGTTTAAGTGAAATGTGTTTATGTTACTAACCTCCCTTTCCACTTGTTTCACTTTTTTTCACTTTTTTTTACCACAAATAGCTTTATCACCTATCTCTAATTTTCTGGAGCGCGCAGTGTGCATTAACGGCGAATTAAATTGACATGAGAAAAACAAGATGTTGCTAGTCGATGAATGTGTATGGAACGATTGAACTGGTTAACATATACGGAAGCAATTGCCAAGCAGGAAACTTATGGCTGAGAATATTATGTCTACCCCGATATGCTACATAAGTTAAGCGTGACTAAACAATTACATGAATTCGATATTATCGTAAATCATTCCTTACCATATCATATTTTGCACGTCCATTGTATCAAACATAATCTTATACCATTTTGTAAATGAATGTTCGCAATGTGATGCCAATTAGGGACTGGTCGTATATGATCGATCAATGAGAGTGAAAATGAGTTGCATCTGTCATAACATTTAAAACACCTAAGACACAACAACTGATTATATACATAATCTAGTCCAATCAGTAAATAAATGAAACCCGCATTATGTTTTGATTGATTTAATACCAGTGATGATGCAAAAGAAAACGTGCAATTCGTTCTCTTACCGGATGGCTTGTCTGTTTTGCAGGTACAGTGACAGGGTGCTGGTTGGTCCACTCTCCGCCGTCTTTGGATACCTTGACGATAACTTCATCACTGCTGTCAGAAACGGAACAATGTGGTACGTATATTCGTATGGGAACCTGCATGAAAAATATGTTATAAAGCTTTATTAAACGTTTCTGGCTGGTAATACTTAATACAAGTATAACAATTATAATTAAATCACACACGACAAAGCAAGACAAAACTTAGGCACAACAACGTTTACGATTATCTTCACATGGTCATAGTGCAAGCCTTGTCTACTAGAGAATTTGTGAACGAAATAGAACTAATGGGAGAAATTATATGAATAAATTAATAAATAGATATAAAAATTAAAGCAAAATAATTACAGAATAGGTAAATACGTAATAAATGCAACTGTATAAGATGTGAATCTAATATGTATTTAGATAATACATTAAAACATATATTATGACGCATCAGAAACGTTGAACGCAACAAGCATGATAGTTAAAAATATTGCTCCATGAATAGGACTATCTTTTGTTTTCCTTTGTCGTGCATTTTGTTCTTCATTGTTTTTTTATTCGTCATCTTTATTAAGGCAGTTTAACAAGTCACTGTCTTAGATCGGGAAGGTTAATATATTACCCTTATAATCTTATTTGTTAGCTGTTATCACTTGTTGATATGAAAACTCTCGTCACTTTAAATGATCCCACTTATAACCTTTTGTATACCGCTAATTCTCCTAACAGTGCTGGAACGTTGTAAAAATATAACCAATCAATCAATCACTTTCTTAGAAAACTTTTGGCATTGGAAAGATTGAAATATAAGTTCGCCATTATATAGACAGATATAGGGATAGATAGACAAATAGACAGATATACAAATAGATAGATAGATAGATAGATAGATAGATAGATAGATAGATAGATAGATAGATAGATAGATATATAGATAGATAGATAGATAGAAATATTGATTGATTGATGTATTGATTGATTTATTAATGTATTGATCGATTGATTGATTGATCTATCGAATAATTGATTGATTGATTGATTGGTTGATTGATTGATTGATTGATTGATTGACTGATTGATTGATTGATTGATTGATTGATTGATTGATTGATTGATTGATTGATTGATAGGGTGCATTATTGGCTTAGATTAAATATTTAGCAACACACCTAACAACCTAACAGTACACAAACCACGTTCATAAAGTAAGTTACTTTCCACAGTATTCCGCGAGGGTTGCTTTCATCTAGAAACAAAGACACATCGCAGATGATCCTCATTTCCCAGAAGACAGCAATATGTCAAAAGTATTATTTCATCTTGATGTAATGCCTTTACCATGTACCTTTATGTCTTTGCCATCCTCTTTCACCTTCACTTCAGTAAGGGAACTTGTCAATTTTTCTCCGACGGCAAGAGTTGGTCCTTCATTATCACGCCATTCGTCACTGGATACACATTCCAAATCATCTTTGTGTACAGTTTCAGGCATAGCAAAAACGTGACAACAGATATCACGATGAAATGAGTCAGACTCTCCATCCGATCGCCTGTAACTGATTACCAAATGATAACTTGTTGCTATGCATAGTTCTCATCATTTAAGGTATATTATCTCTTTTAATTCGTTTCAAAGATCCGAGAGCATAGTAAAAGAGGGCTAGAAAACAACTGCAATAAGCTACAACAATATAGAACAAAGTTATGGTATATCGTATACCTTTCGTCCTGACCTACCATCCCCCCCAAAAAAATAAGTAAAATCATCAGGAACTGTATTTGAAACTATTTATGTTCCTGCTTTTGTTCGAATTTTCAATTGATGTACCTTTGATAAAATGCGGAGATATATCTTCACTATACATATATGGAACTTTCAAATTGTATTTGTTTAATTGCGTAGGAAAGATCTCAAAGCATAGGAAAATTAATTAATTTAAATTCCCCAATATGGCAACTACATGTACTAGTAATGGTTATATTATCCTGTTAAAATATTTACCATCCCTACCAATGAATACCAGCATAGCGTGAATACACGTTTCGCTCGTTGTTTGCAACATATATGTTTTGTCATCGTAAAACATACTCACTCTCATATACACCAAAATGTAATTTACAGTCATTGTTACACTTGTCGACCGAGATATCTTTATAGCAAATCATGGGTGTGATATCATAGTGTGTCATTGGGAAAAGCGCTTAGTCACGTCTCCTCGACACGATATAGTCAATAATGCCGAATATGCTGTCAAATCCATTTAGCAAGAGTCGTAAGGAGTACGATTTCATATCATATTTACTTTTTCATATGGGTAGTCTCCCCTTATGGGAAGATACTTTATGTTTATTTACTACATATAATAGCGTCTTTGAGAAGGTGTGGCTGCTAGAATAAATGTTTCTCTCGTGTAACTAAGCCTATGTATTTTACCATATTCATTAAGAGTTGAATGAATAGATAAATGTACCAAACATTCATAACGTTTGACATCAGTTGTTTCATTTTCGTTCTGTAAACGTACAACGAAAGACCTAAAATAATTATTTAAAGTCAATGGGGAAAGTTAGTAATGACGTGAAACCTTTGGGTTTACAACCCCTCAACACAACTCTATCCAAAACAAATTTACGTCTGAGGTGTCCAGTTAGCAGGATCCTTCCTTCTTCTCTCTTCCTCTTCTTTCTTCTTCGCTTCTCGTTTCTTCCTCTCTTCTTCTTCACTCCTTTTGCGTTCCATCTCTTCCATTTTTTTCTTCTCTTCTTCCTTTCGCCGCCTCTCTTCTCTCTCTCGTTTCAGTCTTTCTTCTTCTTCTTTATTTTTCCGAACCTCTTCATCCTTCCTCTTTCTCTCCTCATCTTCCTCACGTTTTCTTTGTTCTTCCTCCTTCAATTTCCTCTCTTCATTCTCTCGTTCCTTTTCCTCATTCGCTAGACGATCTTGCTCTTCCTGGAGGATATCATGAAATGTAATCAGCTTTCATTCAGTCATGTGTCAAACCCCGTATCAGAGCTACTTTTGATAGATATTTCAAATTAAGAGAAAATGTGGGGCTGGAGGTAGTAGAGTTGGTAAATTAAATACATATAACAAATCTTCCTTTTCTAGTTGATCGCAAACATTATCTATTTTTTTCCGCATTATCAATCTAAACAAAAAGAAGGTGAAATCTATATATAATGTATCGGCACATGATAATGTAACTATATCAATTAATCCTACCCTATTAGGGCTACCAGAGAAATGTGTAATTACGATATTTTACACATATTGCATGACATAATTATGCCTTTCGTTCTTGCAGGCCTACAAATCATGAAACCTTACATTTCAGCATGAGAATAAATCGCCAAAAAATCGTAAAATGAATCAGAACATGAATCATCTTGTGCGGCTGCTGAAAAGAAAAACTGCTAATAATTTTTGAATTTCACTAATTAACTAATATTCATTTCAAATCTTGACTAAACTATTCAATATACACATGTATTTTCCGTATCTTTCTCTGTGTTGTTCTCATTTGTTCTTACTATTGTGGTGATTCAGTTATTGTTGCTATTATTGTTGTGGTTTCGTAACTGAACTTAACACCACTTACGGTGAAGACTATACTATTTCTTAAAATGTTATGTGATTTATGGGTTTTTTTTAAAATTATAATCCCGAACACGTGTATCATTATGTATACTTCTATTTACTAATGATTTTTTTAATTAAACATATAACGTTCAGAATGAGTGTATTTAATGGTTTAGTGGGATTGTTTCACAATGCCATGATTATTATTGCACTTTACATGTTGCTAATGCATTTGAATTTCACTAATTCCAACAATTATGGCAAGTACAACATGGGTCAAACGTTGAATAATACCATCAAGCAGCTGCACGCAATACCTACCAGTGCATGTATTGCTCAACGCTATATGGGGGACACGTTCCAGGTGTAAGTTAAATATATTTCCTGTCACCCACGCTTTTCAACATCTACTAACAGCGCATCATGAGCGTAGCCCAGGACAACCACTTAGTGACCGTGCCCAGTGAAGAGAGTAACATCAACAACCTCCGCTTTGCAGACGATATTGATGGGCTGTCAGGCAGTGAAGACGAGCTTCGCACCTTAGTAAATAACATTGTTGAAGCAGCTTCAATAAATGGCATGCATGCGTTCTGGTGACAGAGCTGATGACAAAATCTGTAAACAAATCTCAGCCAAGATTAAAGTCCGATTACAGGAACTGTAAAAAGTGAGCTTTCACAAATATGTTAGTTCCATACCCAGTGAAGAGAGATCAAGAGCAGAAGTTTGTTACGAGCAATACGAACAACGGTACATATGCTAAAACTAAGACCATTCTGGAGAGACAAGAATATATGTCTGAAAAGTAAAATGAGACTTTTGAGAGGACTAGTCTTCTCAATCGTTTTGTATTCATGTGAGGTCTCAATACTTACAGCAAAATTACAACGAATAATCCAGACCTTTCAAATTTGATGCTACATGACCATATATGTCATATCTTACAATAACCGCGTCACAAATGAAGAAGTGCGTAACACTATCAGTCGCATAATAGGCCTATGTGAAAACCTCATCGCCGCCATCAAAAAGAGAAAGATGAAATAGTATGGCCATGTCACAGGAGCCAACAGTATATCCACAGCAGTACTGCATGGCAGCGTCCAGGTGGCAGAGGCAGATGTAGGGAGAGACAAAAGTGGACAGACAATATCACCGAACGGACCTGGACAGGTTTTCTGGAATCACAGGCATTGGCACATGATCGTGACAAGTACAGGGAACTGTCAAGAAACTGATGATGATGATGATGATGATGATGATGATGATGATGATGATGATGATAATGATGATGATGACGAATTAAACTATAAGTTCTCACACAAGACAATATATTCTTAATATATTTAAACAAATGTGAGTTTACATTATTCATAAACTACTATAACTTAAATTAGAGATTTAGTATGTATGCCTTCTACCTGATAGCTTTCCTCTTTTTTTTCAATCCAGCTTCCTAAGCATCCCCTGAGCAGTTTAATGTCGCTATTGGTAACGCCAACACCCTGCTGGACCTTCTCCAATATCTCTTGCGTCTTAATAACTAACTCCTCTAGTCGCTGTTGCTTTTGTTCCACCTTCAGAAGCATATGCGCATAC
Source organism: Unio pictorum (assembly GCA_030141615.1). Classification (NCBI taxonomy): domain Eukaryota; kingdom Metazoa; phylum Mollusca; class Bivalvia; order Unionida; family Unionidae; genus Unio; species Unio pictorum. Next base: position 9,497,592 of record JARLTB010000068.1, on the reverse strand, counting down.
TCTAAGTTTTTGCTTGGGGGTTTGCCAGTGGTAACCACTATATATGAAAAAGAGTAGGTATGTTAAATGATAGATATTATTTGGTAACATAAAATCAACTCGCACAGTAACACATAACATTACATTTGACGATTATGTCAAAGCAAGTTTTCCTTCTTTGTATAGTTAATGATCATAATTTAAGATATCATCTACTAATTACATAAATGTATTTTAAATAAACAGCAACCGGTCATGTATAAACAATTTATGATAAAGTTAAAACCATCTACATTGTTTCCTACACTAAAGAAAATTAAATTAAAGCCCACAGATGTATATATAAAAGTCTCTAGTTATTCCCGGTTCCGTCTCATTTAATGATATTATGACAAAGATAACCCGTTGTTTTAGGATTTGTAACATGTAAATGTTTATGAAATAGTGCTCAAGAAAATCGATTATTTATACAAAACTTGTCGCAGCCCAACTCTGAGATTTCCAAAAATATTCCAACCAAGCACTGATATAGTATACACCTTTTCCAACCCAACCGAACCATAAGATATTCAATACCTATTCCAACCAAACCGTAATGTATTGAACACCTACTCAAACCTATCTTAAGATAGTCAACACCTATTCCATCACACCACTGATATACTCAATTCCTGTTCCAACCCAGCCATTTGATGTCGAAGAACTATTCCAACCAAACACTGAGATATTTAACAACTATTCCAACCCAAACTTACCAGAGCCATAACCTTTTCCAGACCAAGATTGGGATAGTCAATTCCAGTCCCAAGTCATATACAAGGATGAAATAATCTGATCAACCTATTCCTAGTTTCGCTTTTCCGAACATTATATATTTATCATTACAGTAGAGCATCACCACATCTAGTTGATGACTCAATAAGAATATGCATGCACAAAGATCGTTACGCATTTAAAATACCATTAATTTGACCAGGTTAACAAAAAAAAGATAAAATATTGCTCTCAGCTAAAACTTTCCAGATAATATTATAATAAGATAGTAAAATATGTATATTTCCTCTCCTTGGTCAGCTTAACCAGGAAGGTATTTTATCATTAGATTACATGTAAAGCAAATTTGTTCTTTTCCGATTTTTTTATCCATGAAATATTATAATGAACAGTATGGTGATTCTTCCACCCGGGTCTCTACTGTAAATGACTGCTTCTCGTTACAGAACAAATGTGCTCACATGTGCTAATAAACTAAAGGTAAACCCTATCCCAGACCTGTAAAAGATACAATGTAAGTCACCGTGACCTCTTTTCATTTAAAAGTGAACAAAAAAAGATCCATAATTATTTTCATGATCATCATTATTATCATCATCATCATCATCATCATCATCATCATCATCATCATTATCATCAATCTTGTGATTCTATGAAACATCGCACATATGAAATGCATATAAAATATTAGTTTATAAACAAAATCTTAAAATATGAGTCAACATAACCTACTATTTATATCAGACAGTGGTGATCATCAAGACATCCTTTAGTTTTATTATTATAATAAGATAGTGTGGACGTGCAATTTAGTCAACCCATGCGGTGATGACAAAATTGAAAAACTTAACCTAAGCTAGGCAAATGTAAACAAAAGTCACGTTGAACTTCCTTGTCATAGTGTAATGCAAATAAAGACGTGCGAAATCACCTAACATAGAGGATACAAATCAACATAAAGCAAAATACTATACAGTAAAATATGAGTTGATGTTCTTGTAAGACGATATTGAAGCAATCATTAGATTACATACTCTTACTCACTTCACCATTTTTTTAAAGGTAGAATAGTATTATACAGCATATAAAAGAAACCCTACATGCCAAACGTTCATATAAGCTAGTAAAATATAGGGAACAGGCCACACTGTTTTATAGCTGTGGTATTAGAAGTGATTCGTGCAATATCTAGTTGTATGAAAACTGACATGTTCCGTATACATAGAGATGGATACGACATCCACATAATATATATGTGTGTATATATCTATATATCTATATATATATATATATATATATATATATATATATATATATATATATATATATATATATATATATATATATATATATATATATATATATATATATAACGAGAGAGAGAGAAAGATGCAGATAGGGAGAGGGAGAACGAGATATAGACAGAGACAGAGAGGTATATACAGAGAGAGAGAGAGAGAGAGAGAGAGAGAGAGAGAGAGAGAGAGAGAGAGAGAAATAAACATTAATTATAGGAACGAGCTATATTCAAAATTAACCGATGCCACTAACATGGAATGCGTATCACGATGACCTTTCTTAGTTCAAAGGGTCTAATGATTTGGACGTCATAGGGCTACGTCATAAGTGACGAAGTGGACAGGCCTATGGAAGAGTTGGGAAAGGACCCCGATAAGGGAAATATAAACCTACAAAAAACACTATCATATACACAGTGTACAATGAATACAATAAACCATTTATACAAACGTTTGATAGATATAAGTAAATTGAGACGACCCAACCCGAACCGGGAGAAGTACAGTTAAAAATTAAAAACAAGATGGCCCCACACTCGAGTACAGTCGTACTTGTGAAGGAAATGAATATAAAGTAATGAAAATACGAAGAACGACACGATTATGCAATCACTAAATCAATATGTTTCTTTTGAAAAAAAAAGTATTACACGGTACTTCGTTCCAAATTCAAACCAAATAAATACCAAAAAAAACACATTCGATAATATTTAGAGAACTTATGACACCCAATTTGAAACATGCGTTTTAGGACTAGATATGTCAATACAAGCATGTAAAGCGGGACAAATATATCATTCCAATTTGCAATGTTATGATTAAAATCATAGGCCTGAAACGTACCACCATTTCAAAATAAATGTTGAGCCCAAAACTAGATAAATCTTCATATGGGGCTCCGTCAAGAAGATGACAAAGATATACTTGTAAAATAAGATGCCAAAGCTGAACAAACATTTCCACGGTGTGGAGCTATCTAGCCGTGAAAACAGGTGCAATAATTTAGGCAATAGCCATGGAAAACATGGCAAATATAATTATATTTTTCTATGTCTGAGGATTCTTTGTTATATATCACCGTAAAGAGGGTGTGTGCTAGAAAGAGCCTACACAATATCGAAAACAGGTTGCCATGCACTGATGGATTGCAGTTAACCCTGTGTTTATGTTACGTATGATGCTGATGCAGCACTAGCAGCAGAAATCCCTTCAATATAAATTGTTACTGCATTTTGTGAATCAGGAAATCACAATTAGCGTTGAGATGGTAATAAGGCCCAAAACAGATGAGATGACAATGATCAAGAAGTCCAGAAGGTCCATGTCCACGATAGTACATACCAAATAACAATACCATTACATTTAGGCATTTATTTATACACCCCACCCACGCCCCCACCAGGACAAAATGTACATTTTGTGTCATTTGACAAGGAAGTGGAGATTCTAGGAATATAACAATAACTACTAACTCCTCCTTTTAGACAGGTGTGTGAACAAACGCAGAGATCTGAAATACCTTGAATGAAAGAAGAGTCTTTTGAACGGATGGGCGAAAATCTCTCACATCGACAAATAAAAATATCTATCCGCCAGTCCGGCCAAAGATCCTGACTCGAAAAACCAAGACTTAACAACAGCTGACACGGACAACTAAACTCAGTTAGAATCAGAAGAAGACTCGGAAATGAAACGGAAGCTAACGATGAAATGGACTCGGAAATGGAAAACCGGAATGAAACAAATAAACAACACGATTGAATACTTGATGTTGAGCTATCCGATTAAAATACTGTTTATGTTGAACTATCAATTAAAACCGGGGGTAAAGGGTACCAAACCAAAAGCAATAAGGGTCTAACAGAAATGTGTGGATACATTAACTAATCTAATTAAAGCATTTACAACTGAACAAACTCTATATATACCAGATGATTGGGATATTTCAAGATACACACTACAAATGAAAAGCTTTTCTGTATTCTAATATAAGAGCCAAATAATTGAAACATTTCAAGTAACAATTAAACATAACCTTAGGTATAATAAGAAGCTGTAAAAGAGATAAAAGAAATTGAAGAAGAAGAATCTCAGGGAAATATTATTAGAGCAGGTAAATATACCGATATGTATATACATGAAATCTCAAAGATTATATAAAAGGGAATATTTAAGGAAGGTTTTAAGATCTAGAAAATTTTACAACGATCAGTGAGGCGGGGCTGGCCTCTGTCAATGCTAGTAAACGTGATAGGAATATAAATCTTGAATCATACAAAAGATCGGTAATAACTCACAACAACAACGTATCCGAAGTCTTAAACTTAAAGAGGAATGTAAAACGCTCAAACATGATGATGATTGCACGGACTTCATAAAAGATTATACATCTTTTCAATATCGACAAAATATTTGAAATATTTAGGTAAAGCATCCGATTCAAACTTAAATCACGATTAAAAACCGAAATATTAAAAATATGTCACTGACAATAAAATCATCATTGACTTCCCCAGCACCTCCTGGCAGATTAAGTGAAAGCTCGAAGAGTTTTCGTTTAAAAAAAAACACATTAGAGGAATATAAGCATCTGATTAAAAAAATTAACGATAATGCAACCCATATCGGTTCTAACGCCTTTGTGTTTTATGGAGTATGCTCAAGTGGCCAAATCGTATCTTTATTAAAATATAACGTCTACCATAAAATAAATGTATGTGGAGAACAAAATTGACACAGATAATAAAGATTATATATGCAATTGCAAAACACAATTCATAATCAAGGTAAACCTATACTGGGCAAAAGGTTGAGTGTGACCAAATGGGGAACCCCAGCTCTCTGCTGTTAAAGGTATCTGACATACTAATTAGATTTAGAGCAACCTGAATCCAAAATGGCATGGGGGTCATTATATATAATTACTGGTTTGGTTACACTATGAGAAACACACCGGAAAATATATACCATGCAAACAAACTTGATGTTCATAAAGGGATTTGGCTTTTTTAAAGAAATACTACGAAAATAGAGTAACATAATTTAGCTGTGGACATTATATACTAAAACAACTTATGACTGGATACTGGAAGATGTCACAAAACGATAGGGTGTATAGTAGAGCAAAATAAACTGTTGAACAAACTGGGTTACAAAGTGTTCTAACTGGGGCTAAGAAAGACCGCTATAAATAGAGATTATACTTCTTACATATTTTCACAAAGCATGACTGACGGGTGGGGAAACTGTCAGGCGATATCTGATCAGATCGATACCTAAATGTCCTCAATGCAAAGTAGCAAATTTTACCAGATTACACACTATCGCCCTCTGCTATACAACTAAAAATAAAATATTATTGTTCGTAATGGAAATATTACATCATATGCATAATATATTATATTTTAATGTCAATTATGAGAATAAAGTAGTTTAAAAAATAATATATTACATTACATTGCCTAAACAATATTATAAGGTCAGGAAATAAGAAATATTAAATAACTTAATGGTCTATATTATACCAATGAATATGGGCAAGGGGTTTAGGTTTAATGCCCACGTATGGGATTCGTTCCGTAAAGCACGGGTTAGAGCCTCGGCTTCATCTTTTATCTAATGGCAATACCTATGAAATAGTTAACTTTGTATTAAACAAAACTGGAACTGGCTATATATCATATAAATTAACAGTATCGATGTGGGATGAGATGGGAAGGGGCATCTGCTTACCATTGTTTAGAAATGTTATTCATGCATGAGTAAAAATGGCATATACATTATATCACCATCGCAATGTGGTCAGAATGTATAAGTTATATACTTACCTGCCACAGAATCAATTGCTTTCTTGATTTGCTTTTCTATTTTCTTTATTGATTGCTTTAGCGCGGAATGCATCTCTTTCATCTTCGCATCGATTGCCTCTCCATACGTAGCAACTTTTTGTGTTGTGTCTAGCGCATGCTCAGTCACCTAGAAAACAAGAGAAGGTTAAATACATGTCGCAATCCTTTCAATGGCTGCATGTCGTAATTTTATTATATTGCCTGCACAAAAGTAGAAGGAGTTACACGACTAGCAAAATATATGGATTGTTTTCACTTTTATTTTGGGAGACGCTTTTTTTTTTGGTCTTCATTGTTTATGTTGTTGGTGTTGTTGTTGCTGCTTCAATAACCATAGGTTACAATTGCCAGTTCTGAATGGAAATATATCAATATATTCCTTCTTTTCTTTCTGAACAACCCGAAGGAAAGATAGGTTTGAGCGACAGTTTCTCTAACTTATGACCTTAATTTGCAAAGGTCAATGAAATGTGGTAAAACGAAATGCTTGAGACAAATTGTTAGTATTAAATCTAATTCGAAAAATACCACCGGTTTACCTTTTGCAATCTGTAAGGAAATCGTATGTCGCTTATATTTATCCAACTGGTATTTGTCCAGATGTAAATGAAAGCAACTACGTTGCGTTTGTCTATCGCGCACCTTGTAATAATTCCTGAGCCATCTAGCGCTATGATATCTGATGACTGATCAATAATGCGTATTATTCGATAGACACATGTATAGTAAGAGTTCAACAATTACCCCTTTTCTGTTTTTATTTTCAGAAGACTTACTAAAGCCTGTTTAAGATACCTTTGAATTGTAATTTACAGTGAAAAGTGAAATAGTCTTTTCTTAAAGTATGTAACGTTTTGTTTTGTACATCCTAATTTTGAACATGTGCATTAGACCACGTAAGAATTATTACGGCTGGTAAATATTTCTGCGATAAATTGTTCTTAAATGTAGTTGGTAATTTCATAACTTTTTAATTAAAGATATAGTTTATGAATATTTAACATTTATATTTTATAAAACGTTTGTTGCACACAATTGCATAAAAACATGTTGGACATCACATAGTGCAAAATTTTGTTAATTTATGTTTGACCCAAACTGATTTTTGACATATTTTCTGGAAATAATCTTAATGCAATAAAGAAATATTTATGTTACTTTCCATCTATGTTGCAACCTTGTAAACATTAGGTTCAAACTATAATGTTATTTTCCATTAGGTGCCTGGATTTTAGCAAATGCTGATAGTAACATGAGGTCAAAGAGATAATTTATTTTCTTGTATTTGATCTGATTATTTCCTTCGTACTATAAGCCTTAGTACAACCAATTTGTAATATATGTATTTCTCTAGAAATTGTACACTGTGTATATGATAGTGTTTTTTTTGTAGGTTTAGATTTCCCTTATCGGGGTCCTTTCCCATCTCTTCCACAGGCCTGTCCACTTCGTCACTTATGACGTAGCCCTATGACGTCCAAATCATGTACTCCCTCCTCCCCTTACGGATCCCTGTTCCCCTGTACCCTCTTAAAGAGTGTTGTTGTTAAATGAAAGCCGTATACAGAAGAAAAGAGAAAGATTTATAATTAACGTTTTGCTTGGCTATTCTTTTTTTCTGTATAGTAATAACTCGCCCACAAGCTATCATCGTCTTTGCAATATTGTCCGTTATCTTTTGTATTATAAATTTGTCTAAATTTCCGTCAAGGAAGAGTATTTGTCTTCTGTTGCATTTGTCTACTTTAAACATTTCTTGTATCAGTTTTAGTCTCTTCCTTTACACCATGGCATTGTGTCATCGGTTGATATATCGTAAAGAAGGCATTATTGCATAGCGGGCAACACACATGGGTTCAAAGGATGTGTTTCGTACAGCAACGTCTACTGTTAACATGACGTTATGTCGGTATTTGAATAGTTAACTTTGTATTTGTATCGATGATATTTTTGGCCAGTGTCTCCAAACTCTGTCCCAGTTAAAAGCGAAATATCCCCTATATACGTTAATCCTTATGTTTGTTGTAACATTCTATATGATTCAGTAGTATGTCTCAAATATTTCAATTCCAATTACTTCCTTGTGGTCCCTATATTAGGATAATAGTTATTTAGCGTTTCTAAGATGTTTGGGTTTCATATCTTGAAAGATGAATGTGTGAACCCGAGCATATCCGACATGAAAGATATTGGAGTCATTCCTGTGCCTACTGAAGACACAAGAGAACATTAAAGGAACTGAACTGTATTGTCAGCTCAAGACTAATAATAATATATATATATATATATATATATATATATATATATATATATATATATATATATATATATATATATATATATATATATGTATATATATATATATATATATATATATATATATATATATATATATATATATATATATATATATATATATATATGGGATTAAGCACATGCACATTGCTAATGTTGGTGCTATATCAGATACAGAAAGGTAGAGAAGGCTAGACAAACAAGCATACAATAATTTGGATTCCTAACGTAGCTTTAACAAAGGCCCAGACATATCGCTCCGATGTCCGTAGTGTGGCAGCTTATAGTTATATATAGCACTTGGTCATCATGCCATATACATGTAGCTTGATATCTCACCCAGCCATAGTATCCTGATACCAGGCCGACCAGTCCTTACACTGATCTCTTAATGCTCAGCCCCATTTACCATTTTTATATTTATTTGATAAAACACGGCCGGGGATGGAACCTGCGACCTCTCGCATCTGAGACGAACGCTCTCTGCTCTAGCCACTTAAGTTTTGAGGTCATGCTTTTCCTTGTAGAATACGTCGAGAGACAATATAGTGCATTAAATGTACATACCTATGTGTAATTTCAGACTGGTAAGAAGTAGAAATAACATCAATTTTAAATGTATTAAATAATTAAATGAGCTTATTTAGACCAATATGAATCACATAACATGATATATTCAACTGTAAAATATCAAAAATATGAAATATGAAACTGTACGCAATGTGTGCAGCGCACTGAATATGTGATATAAATAGAAGAATTGCAACAGTATTCAATAATGTTTATTACTACCTCAAAATGTTTGGAATCCGCGACCCATTGACATATAAATGAAATTGTACAATACTTAGGGTAGTCTGAAATGTAAGCTTACTAGTGAACTGAAACTTCAAAGGACATCGTGTTTGCTACGCAATGACAACTACTAAAATTTGACAGATGTAATATCTTGCGAACAGCTAGCTTGATTAACGATCTGCTCTGACAACTCTTGTTTCTCTGTAGACGAGGGTGGGTGGTTATTTTTTATTCATTTTTGTTGTTATATATATATATATATATATATATATATATATATATATATATATATATATATATATATATATATATATATATATATATATATTGCTAAATGCATCTGATATCCTTTACTGATTACGAACGGCAGCTGATAAAATGATTACATTTAACAATTACTCCTAAGTCCTTGTAGAACTACTGTAATGAATTTATCTAACTTAGAACTTTCAGATAACAGCATATTCTGTAGAATTCTAATAAGCGAGTCCAATACATCATAACGATAAACGTCCTATAAATCATAATGTCTGAGAAACGTAGTGACATGCAATAAATTCGCACAAATCTATGAATATACAGATGATTGGACCTAAGCAACACTGACTGGGCGACAAACGGACGAATATACAACTGAAAATTAGTCTTATGATTTACAATAATCACAGCTCGAATGATACAATTATGTAGTGAGTGAGAGAGAGAGAGACAGGCTTATAGAGATAGGGTACTGTTCACACAATATAGCCCAAATTTCCTACATATACCTCTGTGATTGTCTTGTTAAACGTGTCTATCCCATCATAGCTTGACGGAGGATTGGGCAAGGTTTTAAAACTTTGAAGATCTTTGGTCAGAAGTCGTATAGCCTCTATGTCAGCCATCTTCTGATTATCTGCTGTGTTATAAATGTGAATAATATATATATATATATATATATATATATATATATATATATATATATATATATATATATATATATATATATATATATATATATAACATGAAACGGGTCCATTATTTATGCTGTACATAAAGCATATACGGTCATTTACTAACAATCAATTCATTATTATTACTCAGGACCAAATTTCTCACAAGCAGTTAAATTCATATAAGATTAAGAATGATGTGTTTCCATTGTTCAAGTTGCATGCATTATTTTATAGGTCATATTTGCTGTTCAATACAGAAAGTGGTGAAACTTTTCTCTGATTATTTTTGTGTCAATGCTCGGGAAACGAAACTCGCTGTTTAAATATTCTCACGAAGGTGAAACTTAAATGAATGATAATTTAATTCTTTGAAACGGAAAGCAATTTGTTGTGTGTTGTGCTTGCTAGTTAGCTGAAAATTTCTGATCAATGAATAAACCATGGCACAAGCGGCAATAAAATAATTGAAGGGGTATTGACGGTAATATTTTTGTAGAGTGCCTTGCTGAGGTACACGCCATGTCAACCGTACCTGATTATCCCCTAATAGGATTCGAATCCAATATGATCTAGTCGTGAGACTGGCAATATTATCACTGAGACATAATGGAACATTCTGCGATATTATCTAGCTTGATATATTTAAATAAATATTGGAACTGATTACGTTCTTATTAAAGAATATTTTCATAGAAACATCGTTGGAAACAAACCAACTTTCAAGACCTTATACAAAGCTTTGAGCTTCATATTAATTATACATTAGATATATTATATCGGTGCTCGGATATTATATTACTGTTCCGGTAGCAGATCGAATGTAATTCTTAATATTTGCTCTATTGTTATCGGTACACTCGGAACAAAATAATTAAGCGGACCCCGATATCTCTCAACAATACACCAAAGTATGTTGCATGTATCTATGCGTATATGGACTGATTATCTTGTTCGAGACGTAAAATGAATGGGTATTGAACCATGTGTGCAGAACGTAATCCCCTTACATAATCCCCAGCGAACACAATATCATGTGAAGTATTGTGGAGACATAATTAAAGTCGATTATAATGCACATGCAAATAAAGAAAACATAATGTGATTATACGGTAAATGGAATGCAATGCGCTTTGCAATACACGGGTTAACGTTATTCATTTCTGGATTATGAAATAAAAAGTCTAGTTCATTTCAAATCCCAGACACCTACACACCTACACACCAATACACACACACACACACACACACACACACACACACACACATACATATATATATATATATATATATATATATATATATATATATATATATATATATATATAAACACACACACGTACTATTATGCGTGCATCTAAAAGTGCATTTATCGGAAGTCTAATCAGGTTACTATTATGCCATCTCAACACCAGACTGTGTTTTTTATAATACAATTTGATATTTAACATACATTCATGAGTTTTGTTTTTATCTGTGGTCACATGCTATATTTGACTCCATAAAAAGAAGCGCTGTTTTACCAAATTTCTCACAAGCAGTTAAATTCATATAAGATTAAGAATGATGTGTTTCCATTGTTCAAGTTGCATGCATTATTTTATAGGTCATATTTGCTGTTCAATACAGAAAGTGGTGAAACTTTTCTCTGATAATAATAATAATAATAATAATAATAATAATAATAATAATAATAATAATAATAATAATAATAATATAATAATTATAATAATAAAATAACAATGCTAATACTAATAATAACAATAATAATTATAATGAGGACTTTGTATAGCGCCTAATTTTTAGTTCTAAGCATGTACAATGATATGACTTCACTACAGAACAAAAAATAACATGGCATTGGAAAACATAAAATATGCTAAAAACTGATTATGTAAAAATTATTTTTAGGTCTGTAAGTTTGTTCTGCGGTTGAAAAAGATGAGTTTCAAGAGCACTCTTTAAAAGTCTATGTATTTGTGTATAATGTCAATGGCCAATTCGTTCCACATCGCCGGGCCCTAGTATGCAAGAAAAAAACGATATCCAAATGACTTCGTTTTCCTAGTGGGAACAATGAGTGCACGATTTTCAGAAGAGGAGGGTTTGCATCTTCCTGGTGTATACACATAGGTGAGACCGGATAGTTATGTTGGACTGGAGTCATCACGTGCAAACTATCCCAGAGAACAAATGTTTTGTTTGATTCTGGATCAATTGGACAGCCCGTGTAGGTACGGAGCAGTGGGGATGTGTGTTTTGATAGAGGTAATCTAAAGATGATACGAACACATGTGTTTTTGGAACGTTTTGAAGTTTTTGGATATTGTGACTAGACACACAAGAGAGATATAATAGTCCAGTCTTGAACGTACTAATGAACACACAAGTGTTTTAGTGGCATTAACTGAATGATATATGCGAATAGAGCTGATGCGTCTCAGCTCAAGATATGCAGCGTTGCATTCTATCATGACATGTTCGTTCAAGGTGAGATTACCGCCTAGAGTAACACATAGGTTTAGGACCGACCGTGGGAATATAATATTGGTGTTGCTGATTGTTTGAGGAACACCTTTAGTTGGGTGGCAATACCTGTATATTTGGGTGTAACTAGCGTATAATTTGGCACTTGAGAGGGTGATGACTGTAATATTTCCACTATCCAAAGCAGAGAGAATGTCATTAAATACTTTCAGAAGAGTAGTTTTTTCAGTATTGTGGCAAGGGCGATTTGAAGACTGTACATTGCTAAAACGACCGTGGGTCAGAACAACATTTTAAAGACGTTTGTGATTATACATTGAACAGTAGTTCTTTAGAGCATTATGGTCAAGTGTTGGTGTCTTCAGGTTTTACAATTGCAGTTTTTGAAAATGATGGGAATTTCCCCGAGGAGAGAAAGAGAGAGAGATGTTAATAATATCGGCTGTTATCGGTTGTCTAAACACTCAAACAGCGGTGATATTAAAATTGCATCAAGTTCACAAGACTTTGGTGCACCCTTCATCACAATTATCTCCACTAAATCCATATAGACGGGTTAAAATACACCTAATGGTTGTGGCTGAAATTCTCTAACATAAATATATAATGACGAGTCAATTGCTATTTTGGTGTGAAGTTTTTTTCTAATGGTTCGTACTTTGTCACGGAATAAATTGCAAATAGGTCCGGAAGGTCTACTGGATAAAAGGTCGAAGAGGTGTGCATTTGTTTCTTGACATTTGTTATATATATATATATATATATATATATATATATATATATATATATATATATATATATATATATATATATATATATATATATATATATATAAGAGCTGTTAGAAACTATCCGCGATCTTAGTACTGTAGTGGAATAATTTGACTAAATGGAATATGTTTATGATGTTCTTCTTTAGCGGCGTTATATATGTATGTTTATGAATAGGAAGTCTAGTGGAAAGCCAAAGCAAATATGGTTAAAGGTTATGTCTTTGAAGCTAATTTATAACACTTCTATACTATGAAAAACACTTTATTTTATTGCTATTCTGCATTTGGTGCCTGGGGCTAATTTTTAAAGCAATTAACGCAGGCAGGTATCGAGTTGTTCAGCTGTATTATGTGAGCAATTTGTTAGGCTTTCTTGGTTGTCTTGGATTATTTTGGTTCTATTTATCACACTGAGGTTTCTCTTAGTAGCCAATAAAGATGCAAGGTTAGGGACTGATACGTCCAGATGGCATATAATGCCGAGGTGATCTGATGCAGGTTCAAGGGATACAAGGGTGGATTGCAGAATACTATCATCAGGTATATGAAGAAATCAGTATAAAATGTGTCCAAGTTTATAGGTGATTTGGTTAACGGACTGTATAAGGAAGAAAATATAAATGAAATTTAGGAGTTTTGATTTTCCAGGACTGTCAAAGGGAAAGCTGATATCTCCAAGAATAATTAAGTTGCCACCTATCGAATTTCCTTACTCCAGAAGATTCGGAATCTGATCCAAAGACCGAGCATCAGTCAGCTTGCGTGTATTTAGGTAGGCACCTGATTTAATGTTAGGTTATCACAAAACTGTATGGTACAGAGAAACAGTTACAAAGCGGATGTGGGAGGTCATACATTCGATTCCCGGCCTAGTCATGCCAAAGACATACAAATAATAGACTTAATAGCTGCATCGCTTAGCAGTCAGAATTAAAAGATGTGTTGGACTCGTCAACCTGTTGTCAGGATAACGTGTCTGGGCCATGCATGATGCTACATGTCTGCGGCATGATGCCCAGTGCTAAACATCACTATAAACTGCCACACTGCAGACTTCCTAGCAATAAGACTGAACATTGTTTAAAGCTAAGTTAACAATTCAAATTACACACACACACAATTACACACACACACAAAAACACACACACAAACACACACATAAATCAACCTTAATAGCATGTACCTTCCAAACAAACCGCTGATATATATATAGTGAAATTTTAAACATTAAGTAGAAATGTTTTTAAAAATGTGAAGGATTTTTAATAGAAACAAATCCTGTGTAAAACTATACGATACAAAAATTAACTTCATCCAGAACGACAAAAACATAAGCAATTGCACGAACAAAAATAAGTAAACATAACAGTCTTTGCCTGAATACAGATAACAGGCTATCTATATCGGCAACCTATCTTTACAAGTTACCTCCATCATCCATCCAATATATGTTACTTACCTCAAAATAAATTCGATGTAGATTATACTTCAAATTAACAACAAGCTCTCTTAACAGCTCAGTTGTATCTGTATCTCAGATAGCTACTGTACAACTTCATTTGTACTGTACGGCTTTGTAACGTTTATATTATAGCCTTTTCGGTATTATCTACCAACGTAAGTATTTGATTGGTTGGGTAAACTGTCTCTTAGGTGACAATTAAAAGGTAAACCCACTGCATATAATAGTCTAGCTAATTTGGCAGGGAAGACTGCTTACCTGTACTGGGCACGCCGGAATACCAATGTCTCGATGAGAAGAACCAAGGGAGATCATTGATGTGTTTCATCGAGGTTATTGGAGAGCATTCAATATGGACGATGATTTGGCACATAGAAACGTACAATAGAATGCCACCAAAAGAAGCAAACGGGAGCAACGGTGCCAACAAAGCGGTAATTAGGGAATGACGATAGCAAAGGTGAGGCACTCGTGAATGCAAATCACTGTCTTGGCAGTGTTAGGTGACCCTAGCCCTCATTCATGTATACTACTGTTTAGTATAATTAACCTTGCCTTATCTAATTTGTATCGTTCATTTATTGTATTACCATGAATTCTGTGCTTACATTGTGTTAAATCACGAATTATATACAGTTCCATGGTACATTCCCCAGACACAAATCATTAAATGAAATCCTTTAGAATTAGTCTTAGTCTACTTACATATAAGACGACATTCGTAACGGAGACAAAATTTACAATAGAAACAATGACTGACAACAGTAACGCAATGGACTACAACGAAATGTCAAAGAAACATTTAAATTAGATAGAGTTAAAAACTGCCTGAACACCTATTTATGTATAGTCCTGGAAGGGAAACCAGGTAGCCAGAGGATGGTAGATAATTTCCCTAGAAAGGCGGAATTGCTGATAGCTTTCACTGTCAAGGTGATAGATGTTACTACAATTCAAGCACTCCAGTATGGTGAGAGATATAAGTGAATAATATGCTCAATAACCCACAAGAAACAGTAAAGAGCACTGTCACGGCACCAATAGTGAGAAACAATACCCCCACCTGCAGTAAAGATAGACGAACTGGCCGAGATACTCCTACAAACAGGAAACTCCCGATTCGACATACCGATGAAAGAAGACAAGGACATGCGGAAGGGCACGGAACTTGAGGAATAACAAAGTGAAGATATATTGGAGATGCGCGGGATGCTGCCTTGACGTAATAGCGATATAAATTCTGAGCCAACAACGTAAGAACAACTGCAATATACAAGGAAGTCACATCCCAACATTGAGGGAAATTTAAGATGATTAAATATGCTAAGGCATGTACGAACTTTGGTAGAGACTCAAATTCCTTTAAACACTTGGAGCTGGAGTATGGAGCATTAGAAAAAACTTCGGGATCACAAATAAATCATGCCAAATAAAACCTCTTAACAAGACAAAACTGGAGGGGGAATCACCCTGGATCACCCCCACATTTAATAAGAAACAAAGTAAATGCCCTGGGAATATTTTTATATTTTTCGAGGCAGAAAAAGAAAAGGAAAAATGTAAACAAGTAAAACAAAGGATAACAGAAATGTCTCAAATATGGGTAATAATTCCATTTAGCTTAATGGAGCGTTCACAAGTTGCTAAATATGTACTCAAATCTGATATACCTAATAAACTATGTGGACATAACAAACAAAACTTTAAAGACACTAGATAATGTAATAATAGACTACATCTGAAATTTCAAAGCACTTTAAATCCAAAAACGTCTCTATATAGTTCTAAACTAAGGGGATAGCTGGCCTTACCTAGGATGATCGTATTTAAATGCACATCTATTTTAAATATTAAAAAGTGGGTAGCACACCATAAACACTATGGGAAGCACAATACATTTTGGTTTGGATTGGGGATTACAAAACTACGATATTTACACAAATAACAAATTAAGCAAGAAACCAGAAACGCCGAAAAATCTAATATTAAATAATTACTATACAAATATAGGGACCAAAACAAATTATGGGAACTAGATACAAGTAAGACATACCACTGGATTAGAGAAAATATAAGAACATTAATTAGGATTAAGATATAACTTTAATTTTGTGATGTAAACTGGGATAGAGTTTGGCAGTATTTGTCCAACATATTATCACCGAAGGTATCAATTATGATTTTCAAGTACATCAACAACGTCTGGCTAGCAAGCGAAGTGGCATTATGAAAACACATAATAAGAACCCCAGTTAGCTCACCGTTTAGCTGTTATCTAAATATCATAATATGACACAATGTGACAAAACAAAAAAGGAAAGAATGAATCTAACACTGGAAATATTTGAGGTAGACAAATATAAGAGACGTCAGATACACTTCCTAGATGGAAATTTTAACAGAACCTGAATTACACAAATAGCGGAGAAAAACACAGTTAGCATGTGGAAAAATAATTACGATTAAGAAATATGAAACAAACGTTTTCATTCCTTCAAATTTAAAAACTAATTTTTTTCTTTAATTCATAAATGGTTTACAGGAACAAAGCAAGTATTAACATACAAATCCTGAAAACACAGACTAGGAACATGAATAGGGAGTACACTATATGGACGTCAACGGGTTTTGGTAACGTTTTGCCAAGAGGTGTTGTTTATTTTCATATCTCACGCATATATTGATCTCGTTGATCGGCGTTCTTTAATATAGTTTCTGATGATATTTGAAGATGTAGCACTCCAAGTGCTCGTTGTCGCTACTCAGGTGCACGTCTTGCCACATTATGTATACGTTCTTTAAGAAATCTTTTCAGAATTTCACTGTACTCCTGTTTAAACATAACTTAAATAATTAACCAAACCCGGTCAGCCATCCCCGTATATACATTATTTCATGTTCACTAATTTCCAGGCTGTTCTCCATTGTTCCACATGATTAGTACCATGTATACTCTATATACGATAGATGGATACAAGTCTGTTTCATTCACACCGTAACTGCATTGTATTCTTAATTTCAAGAGGACTTTAAAGTTCTTTGCACTTGGTGCCAAAAATGGGTTTTGTATTATTATATTTATTGAAATAAATGCATGGTCTAAACTAAATGTTTCAATATTCATTTTGTATTGTATCGCATTATTAAAATATTGTCAAACTGTAATAAATTATGTAATTATACAATCACTTAATAGTCTTTTAATATAATTTAAAGTCTTTGTTTACATATTGTCCAGTTCCTTACAGATTTGGCTACCATAGCATAATACTGAATACAACAGGTTTAAGTGTCCGCTTTGCTCAAAATACAACATATTTATTATTTATGCATTTAAACAGTTGAAAACACATTCATCATGGGAGATAAGCCAGCATAGATAGAAAGTGTAATATGTGGACAGTTCGTTCAAATTATATGGAACCGCCCAGACTGTGAGGCAAAGAAGTATTTACTAGGCATCTGTTTTGAATAGTCACAGTTAAGAGTTTGAAAAGTCCATTTAACTGTCCTAGATAAGTGTTTGAATAGTCTATTTGACTGTGATAGGTAATTCTTTTCACATTCCACTTACCTGTCATTTAGCTGTCCAGTGCACATATTGTATGACCTGGCATACTTTTAAAAGTGGCATGTCCATCGGTCTTTCTGACATATAGTATGATGACCCACCCAGTCACATTATCCTGATATCAGGCTGACTGGTCTAAACGCTATCCTCTTCATGCTGAAGTGCCTAGCGAGGCATATGTTATTACCAATGTAGTAAGTCTTTGTTATGACTCTGCCAGGGAAGGAACCTGTAACCTCCCACATTTGATGAAGACTCTCAAACTACTTGACCACCCGAACTGTCGTATAAGAATTGTATTATTAAGCTTGTTACTTATACACTTTAGGCTACAGGTTAATAAAGATATGTATTTTGACAAGTCCTGGTAAGTATAACATTACAGGATGGAAAATGCCAAAGTATGGATATTTTATAACTGAAATGTACATTGTAAAGCTTATTGCTTCCTTATAAATCATTGTGCTTGTTTCTCAAATGTTTCAGTCATGTGAAGCTTACACACGCTCGAGAGATGTAATACAGAAGTATAGGATGATAATTATAAATAAATGGATCATCATTAATTAAATGCTTTAATGTAATTCTGTGTGGTTTATTTTTAATGTGAATATTATTCTTTACCTGCAATTGATATCCATTTTACATAACAGGCAAGTAGATTGGATTTGAGTTGTATTCACCTGTTACAACAATGACACAAGTATTATCAGTCAGATGTACCTCCCCTGAAACAATTCAGTATTGTTCTTGTCTGAGTTCCTGGAAATTCATTATGGCCATTAGAATGCATGTCCCGTTGAATGACTTATGCTTGTTTGATTTTGTTTTTGTTTTGTTGATATCATGGCACGTTTCACACACACAGTAATATGCTATTATACGAATTGTGCAATGACTGCTACCATATAGTTGGAGTTCGAAAAAGAACATTTTATTATATTATAGAATCTTAATATGGGATTAAAACATAGTTTTTGGTTGCACAACTTTAAATAGACTTATAAAAATTACATAAATCTTTATGTTAGTTTAAATTAAATGTTATGAAGTACCTGTAAGCTAGGGGATGGGCATTAAAATGGGAGTGTGTCAATATTTCCATAGTGCATGTGATAAAAGGTGCTTAATATTTTTTTTCTAGAACAGGTACAGCAGCCAGCGAGAATTAGCATGTATTTGACATTGACATTCGGTTATTATTTAGTTGCATGCTGCAACTTAAATATTTTAGTTTAGCGGCATTTATACTCATACTGTCAAACGATTGCTATTACGTAAACCCATTCATTTGTATTTGCATTTATTATATGATTCAGTTTTGTAAAAGAAAATAATACTAATTCTTATGCGTAACGTATTTCCACATGCGTACTTTCAAAATGCGTTGAAAACGTTCCACGACAATGACTTTCGTTTTGTAATTGACCTATGATAAAAAGGAATATGGGTTAAATTAATCTAAATATGGTGGTGAAAGGGGAAACTTAAATATACGAAACAAAATTATTAAATTGAGTAAGGTTCATTCATTTTATAACATGCTCAGATTGTTATACTGCTTGTTATTCTTCTTCTTATTCAAAGGTATCTGGGAACCTAAGCAACTTATGCGAGAGAATAAAGGAACGATTCATGACATATTGGGACCTGTGTTTGGAAAGAAAGTACCAGAAACGAAAGAAAAATCATCCACTGAAACTGAGAAAGAAACAAAAAGTGAGAAGAAAACAGAAGGTGCAGCAAATCCTGAGGAACAGACAAAATATCAACCCGACGATAACTTCGGGGAAACCAAAGATATTAATAACGAATCGAAACATGACAAATAAATGTAAAATTCAGGTGATGACAGTGGTTGAAAACAAAACCGAATAGTAGATATTTGATGATGCTATTGAATAAAATAGTAAAATGTAATAATCGAAAACCTAAACAACACGTTCAGGTGACCACGGTGGAGGAAAATGTTATAGGACACAACTGAGTAAAATATATCAAACGATTTTTAGTAAACTGTAACATGTAACTTGGACTAACACCTTAATGTATTTGTGGATTTACAGTTCATCAAGGTTGATCGCATCTTTCAGCCTATTGGAGGGATATTTGTATGAAAGATGCTCATGCGAAACGAGAACACAAATCAAGTTGGGATTGAAACATCATTATGTTGGCATTGTTGAATAAACCAGTGCGTACTATTTTCTCAAACGTTATACTCTTTATACGGCTATAAATGGGAAATTAATCTCTGAATTTGTTATATATCATCCATTGTATATTTTTCTTTTCAATTCGTTGGACAACCATACCAAACATGTAACGTTAGTTGTAGGAAAGTTTTTTACATGAGCAATATGACGTATTACAGTGAAAATTACACATTAAAATAAATGCAGACGGGAAGATAACGCGTTCCGTATTGAACACCCGGTTATAATTGAACAGACATGTTGGTAATTACATTCGGCTAAGATAATGATAAATATATTAACCTATTATATACCCTCCCCACTAACATAGACTATTTTCAAGTAAGTCAATATTATATATCAAACGTTAATATTAGGGAGAGGGAGGTTATGTCTTTTCCTATATATTGTACTGAGATCTGAAGTACGACACGGGGTTAACATATTCTGACATGATTATCTAAAGACGGTCAACGATAGCGTAGCTGTATGAAAATAAAAATAAACTGACGGTTGTGTTTTATCAAAACATGCAACATCTAGACACATAGTATGTATAAACCTTATTTTGCGAATTATTAACTTTACTTCTATAATTCCCGTTATAGTTATTAAAACTGTACGAACAAAAATTAATTTATATTCAAGAAAACAATTGCCCCTCCAACATTTATACAATAAATATACGATGTGGTTTTCAATGCATGCATTAGTTACAGAACATAACTCTCTCTCTCTCTCTCTCTCTCTCTCTCTCTCTCTCTCTCTCTCTCTCTCTCTCTCTCAATCTCTCTCGATCGATCGATCGATCGATCGATGGTTTCGGTAGCCTTAGTGGTTAGAGTGAGAAGAGATCGTCTCAGAAGCATCAGGTTGCGGGGTCAAGCCCCAAAAGAGTTTTATCAAATAAATATTAAAATGGTAAATGGGGCTGAGCATTACGAGATCAGTGTAAAGACTAGTCGGCCTGGTGTCAGGATATTATGAATGGATGAGATATCAAGCTACATATATGCGGCTTGATGATCAAGTGCAATATCACTATAAACCGTCACACTTCGACAGGGATTTTGTTAAAGACACATTAGTAATCCAAATTATTGTATTCTGTCTTTCTAGCCTTCTCTACCATTGTGTATCTGATATAGCACCACCATTAGAAATTTGCATGTGTTTAATCTCATATATATATATATATATATATATATATATATATATATATATATATATATATATATATATATATATATATATATATATATATATATATATATATATATATATATATGACATGCTCGGGTGCACACATTCATCTTTCAAGATATGAAACCCAAACATCTTAGGAACATTATAGAACTATAATTTTAATACAGGGACCAAAAAGAAGTATATGAATTGCAACACTTGAATAATTGAATAACTGGGCAACCTTTATTTATAAACCTTTCAGAATCATTCTGAATATGGCTTTCATTTAACAACAAACACGCTATAAGGGAGTACAGAGGAACTGGATCCTTAATGGGGCAGTACTTAATGGTGGATGTCATACGGCTACGTCATATGGCGCTTCGCGACGTGGACATGCCTATGGAAGAGTTGGGAAAAGGCCCCAATAAGGGATATATAAACATACAAAAAAAAAAACACTATCATATACACAGTGTACAAGGCATCTTCTTCTTTGCTAAACCTACTACTTTACCACTGCAAGCTAACGCGCTGCAGAAAAAAGACCAGCTATCGGGAGAAATACTATTAGAAATAAATACATGTATGGACCCCCACTCGAGCACAGTCGTAATTGTAAAGGAAATAAATATGAAATAAGGAAAATACAAAGAACGACACGAATATGCAATCCCTAAATCAATAAGATTCTTTCTAAAATAAAAGTATTACACCGTACTTCGTTCAAAATTCAAACCAAAATAAATATTAAAAAACTCTTTCAATAATATTTAAAGAACAAAATAGTACAACTTGATGAATTGAATACACACACGCACACACACACACCCCACATATATATATATATATATATATATATATATATATATATATATATATATATATATATATATATATATATATATAGCAACATACATGTATCACAAACAAGACTAGTATTAACGGAATACAGGTGACCTCTAGCCAAGTTCGGCATAAACGATATAGGGTCTGAATTTCTAGTCTAGGTAATTAAAACCTACTCAGATGAGTAACCTTTTTTAAGCACTAAGAAATACTATCCTTACCAAATTAAAATTACAAACACAACTTTTTTCCATGAAAGATTGATATAAAATAAACACATAACTATGCAACGGGAGGAGAAGAACACTACACGAATAATTGTTTTCTCTTTTGTTTCAAAGGGTAGGGGGGGCATCCTTCCAGTATCTCTAAAATAAAACAAAAATAGTCAACAAGTCTGCAATGTTCCCTAAATATAGGTTTCAAAGACACTAGATTGTGACCTCAATCGAAAAAATTTCATGTCCATGTTATCCTTACCAAATTTTTATTTTTCTTGAACAACGTTTAACATATTAACCTTGAAACATTGGCCAGATATTATGTACAAATCGGTCTCGCACTCTTATAAAAGAGTCTACAACCTTGCATCAATAAAGAAGCAAGAGAATCAATGTTCTGATGGAGTAATTATATATTAATTACGCCTTTTTGTGCGATAAGAATATGCCTCACCATGAAGTCGGCGCAGCAATTTACAGAAAGAAATTACACCTTTTATTCCCCAGATATATCTGACACCACTCATTACACTACTAGCCGCACCCACCCCAACCAAAACGAACCCACAATGTATTCGAATACGTTCGGCTATTTCTACGACTTGACTGCCTGTACGATCTGACCGAAATGTACCGATTATAGTAGGTGGTCAACTCGGATAATTCAAATGATAGAGCGACCGTCCAGAGTTAGGGAGGTCCGAGGTTTGAGTCCTTGTTTGTCTGTACAATGCATCCAGTTTACAGTTGACTTTCACCGATTCTTTGCCTGCATCTATATTCGGATGGTGGGTGGGGAAATTAGTTGAGTGGAAGATGGACCATGTGTCATAGGAAAAAGGCAAGACATTCATGTCAAGGTAGGTGTGGGAGTTCCGGCTCGGATAGCTCAAAGAGTGAGTACAGGTATAGAGTTAAATCCATATATTGTTTGAGCACCGGTCTAGCAAATCATATTTCCTTATCAGATAATACAAAAAAAAAATTAATTTTGCACTAGTAACTTGTTGTTCAGTCAATGTTTATTAGGTAACCTGGATAGTCTGAACTGTATTTTTGGTATAAATTCAAAGTCCGATATACATTTCAGCCAAATCATTGACCTTGATTCAAGCGCAATAGACTATCATTTCCATAGATTTGAAATACGCAAGTCGATACAATCAATGTCTAATATTAGCGTCGTATATTTTATCACGTTTAAAATGGTATGCATATCAATGTCTTGTGTTACATTTATAACTTGACTGTCTTTGGTTTTGTGTAACTTTGTTCTTCACGGTACATTGTACTAATCATTAATATACAATATATTTTGCAGATATTTGTCACCATGTGGATATAAGAAATTGAGCTATATATAGGTGTTTGCAGGTTCAATGCTACCTGTCTGCTGGATTTGCTGACAAATGTTGGGATATTGCATCATTGGCTAGTTATGGTTGGTGGTTTAAAAACGACTTAATTCTAATTCGATGTGTCGGTAATGTTGGTTCTTAAATGACATTAGGTATTGTGAAAAATGCATTTTAGGGCTAGATATGTAAATATAATCTGTTAAAGCTGGAAACATATATCATTCTTTTTTCAATGTTATGATTCTCAAAGCAATCTAAATATGTATTAAATGTAATAATTAGATATGATGTGAGAAGAAACGATATGTTATGAAAATACATTGGAATTACAAAGTGATCATTGGACTAAACTACTATTCTGGAAGTATTACGAATTGAATCGAATGATTTCTGAGCAATGCTATTGTCATACATGAAAACGGTTGGCACATCAGCATATTTGCGGACCTGTAATTCATTTGGAACTCTCGATTACTTTGGACTTTCGTATATATTTTAGGATGGTTAGGATTTAATACATAGCAGTGCATGCTCCGCCAGCATGTACATTGTTTAACATGGATAATTGAATTGTATGTTATATTTGACATAACGTATTGACATTTCTATGTGATTTAGCTAAAGGCCATATCGTCGTAACAAGATTAATATTTTAGCGTTGAAAGGGCATGTGTTGAATGACGAGTCTCATACTATAATGCATTTGTTTGTCAAATTTGTGACATCATAGGTCTCTGATATTAGGTTGGTGTCTTACAATCGGAATGTGCCAAACAGATAAATTGTCGATTATTTTCTAAACATAGAAGAGTGAACGACAACAAGCTATGTAAAATTGAGCACAATATTCGTTTCCCTAGAATAGATAGTGAAAAAGAGGATAAGTACCTTACTGTATTGCAAATTAAATCCTAACATAATCAAAAAATAAAAATTACACAAGTGATAGTAATTTAAAATCCAGAAAAAGACTCAGTCTAAACCCATAATAAATCCCCAAAACGGATGTTATCTCATAGTTAAGTTAATAAATTGTTGATGTGTCAATAGTCTTATGTTGAATCCATGCAATACAATTCCAGGTTTGAATTAACTATTAATTGCATTGAACGTCACCAACCAAGTATTGTATTAAAGCACTTTTGTATTTCCAGAGAAATACATATATTAAAAATTTATTGTACTAAGATATATAGTACGAATGAACTAATTCTCTAATACAAGAAAATACACTTATCTCTTTGACATCATGTTACAATCATGTTACAATCAGCATTTGCTAAAACCAAAGTACCTAATGGAAAAAGACCTCACATAATGATAATAATGTTTAACAAATAAACACCATAACCTAAATTGCATATTTGCTCCAGCCAGGCTAAATCTTAGGAAACTTTAGTTAGACCATCGGCCTTCAAAATGCACCGTGTTAAACAACACATCCGTGCTTGTCGGAAGATTAGAACTGGCTGAAAATAGAAGATAAATGTGCAAACGTGTCGTATATTTAAACTCGAAATGTAAGAAGTTAAAAATATATGTACGCGTGTTAATTACATCCCATTTATAGTTTCCTTTGATCTGAACATAGTAATGAATCTTCAGAAAAAGTGCGGACTGGTTAGGGATGAATCATGACAACTCAGGAAAAGTGCTAACTGCTTATGGAGAATCGATGCCGCCTCATTAACCGTGTTGACAGGTTAATAATAAATGATGACAATTCAAGAAAACAGCTGACTGGAGAGTTCCCAGTAATGGTGCCGACTGTTTAGTTATGACTGATGTGACCTCATTAACATTTTTATCTGGTGAGGGATGTTTAATGATAACTCATTTACAGTGCAGACATTGTAGTAATGAAATATATGTAATATAAAGAATTGGTTATGGTTGCCAATTAGTTACCATGACCAACTGATTATGTGTGTCAACACATTGCCAATACTGACTGGTTACCAATGTCAACCTGGTAGTAGCGGCGTCTAATTTGGAATTCCGAGTCTGTATCTGTGCGGACTGTTTATGGAACACAACTCTTATGTTAGGGAAGACAACTTATGAAATGCTTGCATCACTTAAATAGTCATTAACGTTACTCATTAAATTTGGATTCATTATGCTTAGAATAATATTATTACTTCCCAACATCTTTAGGCAGTGAGCGCGTTAACTATCTAAGAGGGGAAGGACATTATTGTTTTAATTATTGCTAGATTTTTCTTGTGCATATTTTGTATTAATGTTCCAGAGCGAACAGACAAATATAGAGGTTGACATCTTTTATCTCTCGCTTTGAAGTTTAGATTCACTACGTGTATGTAAATTACTGTAATCAAGGATAAGATGTTGAGTTGCATGCATTTTGCAAAAAGAGTACGTCATGATTCTCTTGTTTACCTTACCTATCAACAGAACTTGTACGGTCCCATGAAAATTGGCTGGTAAGACGACGTCAACGGTCAAAATGGACAGGGGTTGTGCTTCAGACTATATTAGTTTCTTGAGTAAACCACAACTTCATCTGACACATGTATTGGTTGAACAATGACATCAACACAATTATTGGACAGTTGTGTTTTATGACCTAAAAATTGATTTTACATTTTAATATTTGTATAATCTGCATTGCAATTATCGTGTTAATTACGCACACGTTAGAACCAAACTAGTACGTATATTTTAAATTATAAAACGTGATATAAAATGCATCAAAACCAACACCTTGATTTAAATTTCCATATCAACGATGAATATACTGTAACGTGAATTGGTCGGTACATTTAGTATTCATATTCTCTTAACTTGCTCAGCATTTTCAGCAACTTTCTGATTGAGAAATAAACAATTGGAATTGTAGGATTGTAATATATATGTTGTAAATATTATACAATCTTTCAGATTTGGATGGTAAAGATCATCTGAAGAAATACGTTACCAAGTAACACAGTTTCTTCTCGTGTTGCAAAAGTAAGTGATTTTCTAGTTTTGTTTATTTTGTCCGACCTAACGAAAGTACTTTTTGTCCGTGTTTTAAGTTTTTCTTAATCAATAATTGCAAACATTTATGTTGCTGAATCGTTACAAACTGTCCGCGCAACATGTACATGCTCTTTCTGTTTTTTTGGGGGTTTTTTTGATGAATTTAGCTATACACAAATTTGTGATTTTATCCTATCAGATATAATTTATTTTATCATCGTAGTGCATTGATTCAAGTGCCTTATCAAGGCTGAGATGATTAATTTGAATACGTTCGATACAACAATTGTGTATATTCGGTCCTGATCGACATTAATCGTTTTTCAAAAGTATTTTGTTTTATTATCGCTGAATTATATACTCTTTATTCCAAACACATGTTACTGTTTCGTTGCTGATGTCTGCATTTCCGGATGATTACCTTTAATGGATAGATACATGTAGATTAATCTGCATGAAAGTAACGAAAAGTGAAAAGAGTATATTTGGAAAAGTACAAGAAGGTGACAGGATGGTATCAGTCTCAAAATGCAGTTCAGATATATCAGATCTTGGCGTTAGATTTTCCCATTCATTTATTATATCAACCGTATCTTCTGTTTTTAAAGCTTTAATTCATTGATTGTGTTATTATATTCACAAATTCTGTTGCTTTCAAACTTTTTACGCTTTTTTAAACATTTTCGGTGCCCTTTATCCCCAGTTATATGTTTAGTATAATATAAACCATATTATAATCGGATAGCTTAACATCAGTTGTTTAGCATTATTATATATCAATGGATTAAAATTAGTTCTATAAAATTTATCCAGCCTGATTACTTTTTACTGTTTGTATTTATATGTGTATTCGCGTCAAACTGAATTTAATTGCCTTCACATTACGTGTAGTTTGTTCTTATTTATTAGATTTATCATGTCATCTTTAAAAGCATTTAATGTACTGTTAGACCAGCTATCATATCCGTTTCTTTGTCAACCCAGTTAAATTAACCCTCCATATATATATATATATATATATATATATATATATATATATATATATATATATATATATATATATATATATATTCATATCTTTCATTGGGGTGTTTACAGAAACACATTTTTAAAAAAAGCCAGTTTGTCACTTTTGTTCCCTGAGAAGTTCACATTTACTATATGCCAGTGCTCCCTTCATCTTTCTCAACCATCAATTTGTTCACAGCAAATCTCCAGTTGTTTCGTTGTCATTGTAGGAACACCCTCAATATTTTTGAATTATGAAGATCATTTTTACAAATAACAAAGGAGTTTAAATTGTCATCTAAAGCGTATGATATGTATGATGTAATCTCATTATTTATTGTTTCTTTCATAATCACTTCAAAGTAAAATTATTGGGTTATTTTGCCTACGTTTTCTTTGTTATTAATAGTTGCAATTCAGAAGTTTATTCCCTCTTATTTTACTACACTTAGCTAGGTCCCGCATCACTTACTAATTCATCCTATTCTGTATTGTGTATATAAATGTAAATAGAAATGTTATAACATTTGTCTGAGTATTTTATATGCTTAAATGCGTCAGATCTTGTACAAGATTTTCTTCTACTCTTTGGATTGCATCATGTGTTATTTATTCAATATCTGATTAAAAATTGTGTTCTATATTTGTTTCGTTCGGATTTTCCATTATCGGGTCTATCCCATCTTCATCTTCCGTTTCCATTTTCTGAGTCCTCTTTTGATTCTAAGTGACTTCGTTTTCATTTTTGTTGTTGTTGTCCGTGTCAGCTGTTTTTTACATCTTAGCTTTTCTAGCCATGATCGTGGGTCTTAGTGGCGAATATATTGTTTCTTCTGTCGCTGTGAGGGATTTTCGCCCTACCCGTTCAGCCGACCCTTCTTTCATTCGATGTACATTAGATCCCTGCGTCTCGTCACACACACCCTCTACATGGAGGATGTAATAGTTTGCTATTACTAGAATGTCCCATTCTTCCCAAATTACACAAATATTCGTGTCTTTCTATTGGGGGTTGGTTGCATAATCCTCTCATTCGAGATCATTCGTCCCCAGAAATCACGTTGTTTCGATTTGTGCTTGGACACTGTTAGTGTCGATATTGCCCAAATTTAATGGTATTGTTATTTGCTATGTAATAACGTGGACATGGACCTTCTGGGCTTATTGATCATTGTCGTCTTAGTTTGGGGTTTGTGACCATATGTTGCTTCATTTTACTTTCTTGATCCAATCAATGCAGTAACGATATAAGTTTAATGGGGTTCAGATGTTTGTGATTCATCGATATCACACGTAACATACACACAGGCCGTCCTGCAATCCCTCAGTGCATGGAAAGTTATTTTGCATACTGGGTATGTTCTTTGTAAATAACGCCCTCTTCACCATGATATTTAAGAAGTATTCCTCAGACTAAGAAAAATGTGAGTATCTTTACCGTGTTTTTATTTGGCTATTGTTAAAATTCCAACATTTGTTTTCACCGTTAGATAGCGCCACACCGTGGATAGTTTTGTTCAGCTTTGAGTAGCATCTTATATGTATGTTGTACTGTTTCGACAAGTATTTTGTCGTGGGCTCAACATTGTTTAATTGGTGGTACGATGATACCTTTATTGTAAAACACTTGATTTTTAAGTCATTGTTTTGTAATAGAGGAATGTCTTTGTCTTCAGTGTACAGTAAATACTTATCTTTACCAGTAAACTGTTTGGACAAATTCGCATTAAGGCTTCGTTCACTCCATTGTATGCAACAACATTAATGTCTTAACCATTATCCTTATACATAAGTGTGAACGTTATTCAATGGTCAATTTTCGCGGTTTGTTAATCATCTCATGCTGTCTGGACCGCATAGGTAAGAAGTTAGAGTTATTATAGCATTATTGTTCCATGAAGACCTTCATTATTTAACCCTTAGTATCACAGTTTAATTACAATCGGGGTCTGTGTCGCTTGTCTGTCATGATGTTTGGAACGCATGATAATATCTCAGCTGTGTTCGTGGGGTAGGATGGGTCAGTAAGGAAGGATGTGGAGTATTAACATTTCACGAGAAACTTCCCAATTTGACCCATGTAATATATTTCTAATTAAAATCAAAATCTGTACCAAGTTTAAGTTTTCTTCGATTTTAAGGTTCTTACTAAAGATAATATGGTATGTTGTTTTTCTACAAGACCTTCAGGATAACAAATGGTAATAGTATATGGGTTCTTTTCTACTACAGCGACGTTAATTATGCTTAGTTTACACCCTAACTTTGCCCAGTAACTTATATACGACTTGAAACTTTAGACGGTATTTGTATTCAGTATAAATACATAATTGAAAATTTACCTTTCTAAATACGTTTGCCTCTGTTTTACGGCTTTCTCACAATTCGCATTCAAACTTAAATGCTCTATATGTTTGCGAAAATTTAAAAAAACATTATAATGATTTTGTGCAGCAACCGTTGCATTGAAGAACGTGATGCAGATTCAATACCAGGCTTTATAAAATATATATTTTGAAAAGGAATGAGAGTGTGTGCGGTAATGATTAATTACTTAACTTTACAGTCATATCGCTACAATGTCTACAGTGTAGCTCTTTATAGTAATATCTAGTAAAGAGGCATCATCCAGCATACATGTACCATGCTGTCCCACGCAGTCACATTATCGTGACACCAGGGCTTCCAGTTCGAACACTAACCTCCTAATGCTGAGCGTCTAACGAGGAGGCTTTTAGTACCGGTTTTTTTTATAATAAAACGTAGTTTGTATGTCTAAGCCGGGGTTCAAATCCGTTACCTCTCGATTTGAGGCGGACGCTCTAACCACTAGGCCAACGGAGTTGTTGAAACGGAGCGAAAAACATTATTGAATATCCAGAAACGCAGTTAAAAGATAGTATTATAGCTACCTTTGACTGGAATTTTAAAAATTAATGTATAATATTTTATTCGTCTCCAAAATCTTATAAGTAGGTAAGTCATGTCTCAACGCACTCAAAATATATATTTTCTTGCGATTAATTCTTTGAAATGATAACACGCGAACATAATCTCTCACGAACAAAACAATAAACAAAGGCATTGACGAATATACTTTAGCCACACAATCGTTACGGTGAATATGCAATTAATTGACAAAACGACTTTGTATTGGTAATATTGTGTTTTCGAACATGCTATATGGAAACTGGATACTCTGAGATCTAAAGTCAATACATGTCACCTGTGCCGAACTCAATTATATGATAATGATAACGATCCCCCGCGAACATCAGCTCTCACGAAAAAAAAATCAACAAAGGCATTGACGAATGAACATTAGCAAAACAATCGATACGGTGAGTTTGCAGTTAATTGACAAAAGGACATTGCATTGGTCGTTGGTAATCTTGTGTTTTCAAACTAAGGATGACACATGGAAACTGGAATCTCTGAGATCTTAATTTAATACATGCCAACTTTGCCTAAATCAATTGTTTGATATGACACTTTATTGATCAGTTTATATAGAAAAATAGTTTTAAATACACAATGGTGTTAGAAGTCAGGTAGAAATGCTTTAGAATATCAGTTTAAAATTGCATAAACTCTATGTGACACTGTACTGTAAATCATAAAACTCGATACGTGGTGTGATAATAAGTATATATATATATATATCCATCAATATTTGTATAGATAACGTCTTTTAAAAAATACAATTATTAATGTAGATTTTTGGCAACCGTATTGGATCAGATTATCCGATTTAAGAAATATATTTATTCAATTGTTGATGAAAGAATGCCTCTTAATTTGGTTGTTCATTGCCCACCTTTTTCTCAGGGGATCTTAAATGATCGACAAAGGAATTCAATGAAAATTTCTCAATAACTACACTCCGTTGTGTTTCTAAATGATAATACAATACATTGGCTGAATATATTGGAAACAGTAAGCTGTATCAAATGAAACAGACTTTTGTCTTACAACCAATGCAGGAATTTAACTCTACTTTTTGGATTACAATGGCTCTTTGGTTATTGGTCTTTCTACATAGCCGTCGTGGGCGCATGTACTATGTGCGAATGAGTTGGGCTGCTATAGCTGTACGTGCATGTGCGGTCATACGGTTACTAAAGTTTGCGGTCGTCAATGATGTACGGTCTGGTATAATTATTTCCGCACTAAAAGTGTAGGATATTGTGGATGTACCTGCACGCACATTCATGCCCTTACTACGGTTTTGGACGTCACGATTATATGTGCATAAACGGTCATGTCTGTACAAATTTGTTTGGTATAATTATAAACACGAAAATGCATTGAAGCGTGTTCCTCTTTAAAGTACTATAATCTATGAAAAATATGAAAATCATGAACAATGGTTAACCGTGACAAAAAAAAAACCTTTCCATTGTGTGTGTGTGTTTTTGAGAGAGAGAGAGAGAGAGAGAGAGAGAGAGAGAGAGAGATCTACTATACTGCACAAATCTTTATAGCAATATCATCACGTCCCGCGTCACTTACTAAGTCATCTTATTCAGGAATGTGTATATAAATGTATATATAAATGTTATAACATTTGCCTGAGTATTTTATATGCTTGAGTGGGTCAGATCTTGTTTAAGATTTTCTTCTAATTTTTGGATTACCTCCTGTGTTATTTATTCAATATATGATTAAAAATTGTGTTCTATATTTGTTTCTTTCGGATTTTCCATTATTGGGTCCAAGCCATCTTCAACTTCCGTTTCCATTTCCTGAGTCGTCTTCTGATTCTAAGTGAGTTCGCTTTCATTTGTGTTGTTGTCCTTGTCAGCTGTTTTTACGTCGTGGTTCTGAGTGGAGAATATATAGTTTCGTCTGTCGCTGTGAGGGATTTTCGCCCTACCCGTTCAACCGATCCTTCTTTCATTCGATGTACATCAGATCCCTGCCTCTCTTCACACACACCATCATCATGGAGGATGTAATAGTTTGTTATTACTAGAATGTCCCATTCCTTCCCAAATGACACAAATATTCATGTCTTTCTAGTGGGGGGTTGCGTGGTTGCAGAATCCTCTCATTCGAGATCCTTCGTCCCCAGAAATCACGTTGTTTCGATTTGTGCTTGGACACTGTTAGTGTCGGTATTGCCCAAATTTAATGGTATTGCTATTTGGTATGTAATATCGTGGACTTGGGCCTTCTTGGCTTCTTGATCATTGTCGTCTTAGTTTGGCCTTAGTGACTATCTGTTGCCTCATTTTAATTTCCTGATCCAATCAATGCATTCACGATATAAGTTTAATGGGGTTCAGATGTTTGTGATTCATCGATATCATCCGTAACATACACGCAGGGCGTCCTGCAATCCCTCAGTGCATGGCAAGTTATTTTGCATATTGGGTATGTTCTTTGTAAATAACGCCCTCTTCACCATGATATTTAAGAAGTATTTCTCAGACTAAGAAAAATGTGAGTATCTTTACCGTGTTTTTTTTTTTTTTGGCTATTGTCAAAATTCCAACATCCGTTTTCATCGTTAGGTAGCGCCACACCGTGGACAGTTTTGTTCGGTGTTGAGTAGCATCTTATATGTATGTTGTACTGTTTCGACAAGTATTTTGTCGTGGGCTCAACACTGTTTAATTGGTGGTACAATGATACCTTTATTGTAAAACACTTGATTTTAACTCACTGATTTGTAATATAGGAATGTCATAGTCTTCAGTGTACATTAAATACTTATCTTTACCAGTAAACTGTTCGGACAAATTCGCATTAAGGCTTCGGTCACTCCTTTGTATGCAACAGCATTAATGTCTTAAACATTATCCTTATAAGTAAGTGTGAACGTTATTCAATAGTCAAGTTTCGCGTTTTGTTAATCATCTCATGCTGTCTGGACAGCATGGTTAAACAGTTGGAGGTGTTAAGCATTATTGTTCCATGAAGACCTTCCCAATTGAACCCATGGTATCACAGGTTAATTAAAATCGGGATCTGTGTCGCTTCTCTGTCATGAAGTTTGGAATGCACGATAATATCGCAGCTGTGTTCGTGGGGTAGGATGGGTCAGTAAGGAAGGTGGTGGAGTGTTAACATTTCACGAGAACCTTCCCAATTTGACCCATGTAATATATGGTTAATTAAAATCAATATCTGTACCAAGTTTAAGTTTTCTTCGATTTTATGGTTCTTACTAAAGATAATATGGTATGTTTTCTTTCTACATGAACTACAGAATAACAATTATTAATAGTATATGGGTTTTTCTAACTATAGCGACGTTAATTATGCTTAGTCTACACCCTAACTTTGCCCAATCACTTACATACAAGTTGAAACTTTAGACGGTATTTGTATTCAGTATAAATACATAATTGAAATTTTAGCTTTCTAAATACGTTTGCCTCTGTTTTACGGCTATCTCACAATTCTCATTCAAAATTAAATCATGGATATGTTTGCGAAAATTTAAAAAAAACAACATTATAACGATTTTGTGCAGCAACCGTTGCATTCAAAAATGTGATGCCGATTCAATGCAAGGCTTTTTAAAAGATATATTTTGAAAAGTAATGAGAGTGATGATTCATTACGTAACTTTGCAGTCATATCGTCTACAGTGTAGCTCTTTATAGTGGTATCTAGTACAGGGGCATCATGCAGCATACATGTACCATGGAGTCCCACACAGTCACATTATCGTGACACCAGAGCTTCCAGTTCGAACACTAACCGCTCTAATGCTAAGCGTCTCACGAGGAGACTTTTAGTACCAGTTTTTTTAAAAAGTAGTTTGTATGACTAAACCGGTGTTCAAACCCGTTACCTCTCGTATTTGAGGCGGACGCTCTAACCACTAGGCCAACGGAGTTGTTGAAACGGAGCGAAAAACATTATTGAATATCCAGAAACGCAGTTAAAAGATAGTATTATAGCTACCTTTGACTGGAATTTTAAAAATTAATTTATTATATTTCTTCGTCTCCAAAATTGTATAAGTAGGTAAGTCATGTCTCAAAGTACTCAAAATATATATTTTCTTGCGATTAATTCTTTGAAACGATATCACGCGATCATATGCTCACACGAAAAAAACAATAAACAAAGGCATTGTCGAATATACTTTAGCCACACAGTCGTTACAGTGAGTATGCAATTAATTAACAAAAAGACTGTATAGGTAATATTGTGTTTCAAAACTAAAGATGACATATGGAAACTGGATACTTTGTGATCTAAAGTCAATACATGTCACCTGTGCCGAACTCAATTGTATGATAATAATAACGATATCCCGCGAACATAAGGTCTCGCGAAAAAACAAAAGAATCAGCAAAGGCATTGACGAATGAACATTAGCCACACAATCGTTACGGTGAGTGTGCAGTTAATTAACAAAAAGACTGTATTTGTAATCTTGTGTTTTCAAACTAAAGATGACATATGAAAACTGTAATCTCTGAGATCTAAAGTTATTGCATGCCAACTTTTCTAAATCAGTTGTATGATAATGACATTGTCTCGATCACATTATATGGAAGATTAGCTTTAATTTGATCGTGTTGGTAGCAGTCAGGTAGAAATGCTTTAGAATAAAATCGTATAGTCTATACGTGACACTGTACTGTGGATGACAAATCAACAAACTCGATAAGTGGTCTTATATTTAGTCTATATATCCATCAATATTTGTATAGATAAATATTCTTCAAAAATGCATTTACTAATGTAGATTTTTGACAACCGCATGTACGGCCATTCTGTTATTAAAGTTTTGAGACGTCCATGACGTACGGTCTAGTAGAATTAATTCCGCACTAAAATTGTACGATATCATTTGTGACCTGCACGTACAATCATGCCCTTACTAAGGGGTTGGGACGTCGCGATTTTACGTGCATGAACGATCATGTCTGTATAAATTTGTTGTCATAACTATAAACACGAAAATGCGTAGAAGTGTGTTCCACTACAAAATAGTATGATCTGTGAAAATCATGAATAATGGTTAACCGTGACCAAATTACGTTCAATAGTGTGCGTGTGTGTGTGTGTCTTTAAGAGAGAGAGAGAGAGAGAGAGAGAGAGATGCTATACTGATCAAATCTTTGTAACAATATAATGTCATTATTTATCAAGTTG
The DNA here is from genome assembly GCA_030141615.1 of Unio pictorum. Classification (NCBI taxonomy): domain Eukaryota; kingdom Metazoa; phylum Mollusca; class Bivalvia; order Unionida; family Unionidae; genus Unio; species Unio pictorum. Next base: position 9,461,453 of record JARLTB010000068.1, on the reverse strand, counting down.
CACCTGTCATAATAATGAACATATTTGACATTTTATCGGATTAATCAGACATGTGCTCAAAGGAAAAGTATATTATTTGATAAACAGATGACTCAGTATTCCCCCTATCTCACTGTATTGTATCTCTAGAAATATGTGAGTGAGAGAGACACACACACAGATAGATAGAGAGAGAGAGAGAGAGAATAGAAAGAGAGAGGTCGACCTCTGCTTTACTGTACATTATTGGCATTAATATAATGCCATTCGTTATAACGTTCCACCTGGTATAATAATCCACATATTATTATATAATCGGGTTACTCATACACATATTATGTGTAAGAATTTGATATTCAGATGGTTCAATATTTACTTGTCGCATTGTATTTTATCTCGTGAAATGCATCAGTGAGAAACGGTATATCTTAGATCCGAGATTCCAATCTGTGGTTGTTTTTTCTTATGACTGTACTGCCATGTTGACGAATCTCACGTGTAGTGTAAAATCGGCTTGTTTGGACAAGTCCGTTTGATCAATTACGAATCAAACTTTGTGTGGCTGTGACCGGGCAACTTCAGATAAAAGGCCTCATGCATAGTCGTACACACCTTGAAAAGTAATCGTTATGCTATCCGTTATATATGTATAATCCTGTATAGTTCTCCCGATGACTCTGGAAGCGGGTGGGTCAGGCTGGTGCTTATTCGATCAGGCCATGATCAATCTTAAGAAAGAAGATTTAATCGGAGTGGCTGAAACGGAGAGAAAAACATTATTGAATATACGGAAACGAAGTTAAAATATAGTATTATAGCTACCTTTGACTGGAATTGTAAATATTAATTTATAATATATCCTTAGTATACAAAATATTATAAGTAGGTAAGTCATGTCTCAAAGTACTCAAAATATATATTTTCTTGCGATTAGTTCTTTGAAACGATATTACTCGAACATAATCTCTCACGAAAAAAAAAATAAATAAAGGCATTGACGAATATACTTTAGCCACACAATCGTTACGGTGAGTGTGCAATTAATAAGCAAAAAGACTGTATAGGTAATCTTGTGTTTTCAAACTAAAGATGACATATGGAAACTGGATACTCTGAGATCTAAAGTCAATATATGTCACCTGTGCCGAACTCAATTGTATGATAATGATAATGATATCCCGCGAACATAAGCTCTCACGAAAAAAAAAACGAATGAACAAACTAAACGTGTCATTTGAATTACAGATTTTAAGGTATAATTTGATCGATTTGGTCAATGCTAAAGGTATAATTTGAATTAAAGAACTGGTGATCTGTATAGTAGTTATCACTGTTATCCAGCAATACATACAATGTGTACACGGTTGTTAGTGACATATCAAACTTTTAGAATTACTATATCCCATCAAAAACTTAAAGAATTTAAACAAGATGAGAATGTAGATATACCTTTCAGGACATGTTTCGCTACATACATTTTATTTTTCCGTCGCTCTTCCGCGGCAAAGAAATGCATCCATGACCAAAGTAGAATATATATATATAGCAGTGGGTATTCAGCATTTAATTGCTAATGTGAATTGTGCTTGTCACTGCCCCATCACCAGATGAGAGGTAATGCACTTTAACAATACGTGCTAAAAGTATTTATTTTGAGTGCTACTAAAACAAAGATGCATGTAACAAAATTACAAGAAAATATACATTTAACAGGTCATGGTACGCTATAGTGTAGGGACACGACATATGGGTAAAGATTAAAGATGACATTACACACTTTACAAACATGTTGATTTGTTTTGTTTGTGGTTTAGCGTTCAGATCTGGATGACGTTGTTATATACATACATTAAGCAATTATTGTCAATATATGTCGAGCATATCCTGAATATATTATGCAGATATAAAAGAGACACTGGTGCCACTTCAACGATATCAGACAACTCCCAATACATAACAACATTTCTTTTAATATTTTGTCATCAACGAGCAAAACTAATATTGTAATATTTACCATAAGGAGTGTACGTTTTCACCATAACAATTCTAGAAACACTGGACACACTATGGTCTCATTTGATCGAAACTCTTGCAAATATTGTATGTTATATACAGTGTCACTCACAGAGAGTAAAGCATTGTGAATGTAAAGGCATTAATCGGAATTATCCACTTTATATGCTTGTACAATGACCACATATTTTCGGTTTATCTTCATTCGTTGTTTTTATAAGTAACACTTGTATTTATTACTTTTTATTAATATCAGTATTAGTTTATATTATATATATATATATATATATATATATATATATATATATATATATATATATATATATATATATATTATGGATTAAACGAATTTCCTGTAATATGATTGGATGTAAACGGTCACGTGATGTTGATCAGGAATTGTTTACACTTCGATAAATTATGTGACTACTTTCCTTAATGATGTAAAGCTTGCTTGTAAATTTCATTTAGCTCACTTGCTCTATCCCTGTCTGTTATTATGCAAAGTCATTGTCATCTCACATAGCATACAGGACTGACTTAAAGTAAACAAGAATTATGTTATTTTGTAAAGTATGAAGTTTCTGAATAAACGTAACTGTGACAGTAGTCACATTTCATTTCTCACTAGATCACCGAGTGGGTCTTGTTAAGTATTAACGCTGCTGAGAATGACATAAAATGTTACTCTTGTATAGAATTTATTTCATTGTTACCTTTATATAGTAAGGGTAGCATCATCTTGTTCATAGTACCATAAAAATTGGAAGTATTCACTGAAAAAATCCATAATGATTTCAGGTTTGATTGAAATTTAATTTAGCACACTTGTTGAGTCGGTATCAGTTGTTATTATGTAAGGTCATGGTCATTTGACGTAACAGATGGGACTGACTAAAATTGAACAAGAATGTTGTCAGTAAACAAAATGTGTTATAATCCGCGGTAACCATTGCCTATGATGTAAAAGATGAAGTTTATGAGTAAACGTAACTGTGGCTGTAGTCAATTTCTTCGTGTGATTCTGTACAGGTTATGTATTACGGGGCGGTGTGAAACGCCGAATGAAAGATAACTACGCGCTACGTAAATTTGAATGCATTATTGATGGAATAAGTTAATTAGACGATAGAAATGATGAAATTGGAATTATAATGATTAAATGATCATGGTTGGGTATTTATTGATATGTAAATTGTACCTAATCACTCACAAAGTTAACATAAAGTCCTTCGGACTTTATTTACTTTGTGAGTGATTAGGTAAATTTACACATCAATAAATACCCAACCATGATCATTAGTCCTATAATATATAGGATAATATATATATATATATATATATATATATATATATATATATATATATATATATATATATATATAGTTATAGTCATACAGTATTAGCGCGAAATTACGTTAAGTCTACGTATGTAAGTAACAAGAATTGAATTGTAGGATTAATATACTAATAACATTATCAGTCCAATGTGTACTTCAACTATCTACCATGATATTTTTGTTCTTATTGATTCGAAAGTATATGTCACTGTTCCTACTTCTACCAATTGTACATTACGTTTTCAAAAATAGTTCTGTACCTTCACGGTCCCTAAATAAGAGATATATGAATCATTTCCATGTATTACAACATTTGATTCCTTTATACAAGATAATATTTGCTGTAGACATTTAAAAAAAATTAGGTTGATATGAAAATGGGCGACACTTGTTTATTGAATAATATCTCTCTCTCTCTCTCTCTCTCTCTCTCTCTCTCTCTCTCTCATAAACTCTAAGAAACCATTATCACCTTGAAACCTTGATTTAGCGATTTATACGATGATTTACACGTGGACGTAACACAAACACTTTATTATTATTATTATTTGTAGTAGTAGTGTAGTAGTATCAAATGCAGTTTAATTTTAGGCTGCATTGAGAGAAAGTTTGATTGGTTAACACTGAACATAGGATGATAACAACACATCGTCCAACTACTCAGATATAATTCGAATTACAACTAACTTCGCATCAGAATCTCATGTTACATACCGATCAGTGCATTTCTTGTCAAATCTAATTTTCAGTCGGAGCCTCAAACGTGATTGCTATAACAGAGCTTGTGGAGAGCACATTATTCCAGTTATCGTAGTACTCGATGGCAAAAGATAAACTATTTTCCCTCAAATGCCTTATCTTGTCATATTGAAATAGACATCAAAGCTATAATAATTGTAAAGTAATTAGTACAACATAGCTTACCACGTTTACCATTTCAATAATGGTGAGGATTTATAATATCGAGTTATATTTAATATCAAAGATATTAAAAGAGCGTTTTCAAACAAATGCGTTTTCATTTTGTTTCTCCCTTTTCTTATCACATTTTCAACATGCAACATTAATTTGCAAGTACTATGTAGATATATTTAAAAACATGGATGTAAAACTGATTCATCATGAGTTAATAAGCACTACTTCTTTGATATATATATATATATATATATATATATATATATATATATATATATATATATATATATATATATATAACAACTGTATTCATTCAGATGTATTCATTGAAGCAAATCTTTAATATATGTGTTCTTACTATTATTTTTGCACTAAACTCACAAGCACGTAAGTAGAAGAAAAATAATTAAAACATACAAAATGTACAATATAAGAACCAATAATTAGTGTTATAACCTACTAATTGGTACATATGGCTTGTAATCAGGTGTTTAACTGATAAAGAATTAATATAACAATAGCCATGACACAAAATTTGTAAAATGCCGTTAGTCTGGAAACCTATATTATCTCTATTGAATATGTGATTCAAAAATGCCTCAAGCACAATCCATATGCAGTAGAGAGGGTGAACAGACCGAAACTATTTCAGATAAACCGAAACTATTTCAAACGAAATTCTAAAAGAATTTAACCGAAACCATTTCAAACCGAAACCATTTCAAGCAGACAAAAAAGGGAAATCCTTTTGGATTTTACGCTACAGACCAGGTGCCAATTATGCTGTGGAGATGAATTGAAAATCCTTTATGATGAAAATCTTAAGACTTTACAGACTAATTTGTAAAACCTCTCCTTGTAAATCAATCAGATTATTGGACTGGTCAGTGAGTTTGAAATTAATTCTGGTTAATGCATCGTTATGACATCTCATATAGACTGGATTAGTTGAATCTTCAAAGATTAGAAACCCTGGATGAGCTGTTGGTGCAAATGAATAAAAAATATATCCCTGCTGGTTTTTGATCTTTCGAGATTTATCTGATAGCTTCCTACGAAAGCACCACATACTAGATTTATTGCAATCAGCGAGGATATATTCACATTTTGAGGAGCAACATGTCTACCACCACCGTCTGGGTCAATATTATGTTTGAGGATTTTTGTTTGTTGTGGCATTTGTTTTTCCATGCGGCGAGTATTTGTGGGAAGTACTCATCGATGAGATCGTTTTTTGATTTTTGTAATTAGTCTACATTATACCCGGGGAGTTTAAATGCTAGAATATTCTCTACGCGTATATTATATTATTTTGTAAATTCTGTTCTTCATTTAAGATTAATAACATTTAATACCGTTTGAATAATCCATAAATTAAATATTTCCATGTCATCGATCATTTGATTACATATTTATATGTATTTGATGATCTCATCTGGCAGCGATTCTTTGGAAAGTTTTTCTCGAAATATATTTCTATATTTTTCAAAATCATTATTTATTTTTATAAAGTGTTCATTAAGTTTACTTTGAATTGGTTGAAACCATCCACCGATTGGTTCTTCTATCCGCCCACTAAAGAAATCTAAAAGTCCAAAATTTGTATCGTATTATATCATTGCATCATGATATGATTTCTAATCAGAATTATTAATCAGATTTGTGTGGTTCTGGTGGTATTTGTAAGGATGTCCGAGGTGGTTTTTCAGGCCATCCATGAACGGTTCGTATCGAACTCTGATTGATGTCTACGACATACACGAGCGAGTTTACTTCAATCGCGGATGAAAGTGTTGGTTCATGAACTGTTATGGCGATTTTCAATTCTTTTCCGGTAATGGATTTTATTCTGCGCTGTTATTCATTATTGATCTGTTCATTTTGGTAGGACCCTGATGGTAGCGAAACAACGTTCCAATTCAAACAAATACATATTTCTCTACTTTCGGATATTTCATCTTTAAATAAACAAATACAATTTAAAAGTTCCAAAGACTTAAAGTTATGATCTCGTTCCGCAAATATTTTATCAAAGGTTCTTCAATTGAAAATTCTAACCCAATTAATAACATATATAGTTAGATAAATAGTTAAATAATTAATGCATCAAAACTTCTGGTATAAACCGTTACGTGTATTTACAGGTGATTAGAGTTCACAAAGGTAAAAGCTATGTAACCTGTTGACTAGAGATACTGCATACCTTGTTTAGCAGCTTGACTCCGTAACCAAATGATCTTAGTTAGTTGCATTCTAGTGTAATTTTCAATATTAACTTAAATTAGAATTTATGTATTTGAAACATATTTATTTGCAGATTTAAAACACGATTTTAATATATAGCGTCAACCTCACCACCAACTTATGCAAGCTGCGTAGTATGAGATATGACCAACACACATTATTCGATTCAAGTCGTTTGTGTCCATCACACGCGCGTGTCTAAGGATATTTATTTTAAATAAATGTAATAGTACGGTCATAGGATTTCACGATGTTTTGAGATTATGGATGTTTTTACTTAGATTGGTAGTGTCTTTTTTCTGAACGGTAGGTCGGGATAAAAGGTATACGACAGACCATAACTTTTTGTTATATCGTTGTTGCTTGCTGCAATTATTTTTTAGCCCTTTTTTACTCTGCCTTCAGGTCTTTATCGTAGCATCTCTTATTCAACGGTTCAACTATTTATTCAGATATTTTTGGAAATATGAGTATTCCCAAAATGGTTACAGTAGTCAATTTACTGAACTAACTGCTATTTGAATTTATTCGAATTTCACAAAAGTATGATTATAAATGGTATTATTGTCATGGCAGTCTTCCTAATAAACTACTGTTGTTTCAGATATAACCTAATGTAAAAGAATGGTGAGTAACGTTGTGTTTATTGTGTAAGTACATAAGGAATGGATCATGCTTGACAGTTTGAAACGATCATACATTTCTTAAACGAGAATGTGGTGAATGATGACTAATGCAATAATATCGAAATACATTTTGAATGTTTATCATATTTAAATAGTATCATCTTCTTGGAATTTTTCTTCAGCAATGGAATAAGTAGTGGTATCCCTGGGACAGTTGACACAACGGTTGACGATATAAGAGGAATTTAAACCAGGTTATTAAAATTAACGGCAGAATTTTTAAGTTGTTTATCCGTTATGGGCGAAAGGGAGATAACTTGAATTATTCTTCCTGTTCTACGCCGGCCAGAAGATGTTTTCTCCTGGGTATTTATTCCATGACATTAATTTTGTAATATCACCACCATCCTTACGTTGAATCTTAGGTAAGAACGAACAATTTTTTCACACACATAACATTTTCCACCATGCACTATTTTATTTTGTTTCGTTGTGAAAATAACCAGATTAGTAGTCGTAGTATTAGATCTACAACGCAAGCAATATAAATTCATAAAAAAATATAATATGAATGTAATTGAATTTTCAGCGACAGGAAAACAAAAAACAATTAAGCACCATCCAGCACTAGCAAATTATATTAGAATGATTATCATATGTCCAATATGATAATGCGGTGGTTAAAATGAGATACGTTTAATTTGGTAGCACCATCTGTGGATGATCAGAGATGCTACGAAGAACTTTAATAAAATGAAAAATTACTCGACAAAAATGGTGATGATGTACTTCATATAATAACACATATTGCTGACGCACCATCCGTAAATGATTTAGACCGACGTATTAAAGTTAATATTGATATTAAAGTTGGTATTAATATTAAAGTGAGTATTGGCAATTAAGGGAAGATTGATATTAAATAGGGTATTGATATTAAATAGGGTATTTATATTAAATATGGTATTTATATTAAATAGGGTATTCATATTAAATAGGGTATTGATATTAAACTGAGTATTGAAATTAAAGTGAGATATTGAGAAAATAGTGAGTATTGATATTTAAATAAATGTTGTTGTTTAAGTGAGTATTGAAATTAAAGTGTTAATATTAAAGTGAGTATTGGCAATTCAAGGAGTATTGATATTAAAGTGGTATTGATATTAAATCGGGCATTGACATTTAAGTGAGTTTTGATATTTAAGTAAGTTTTGATATTTAAGTAAGTTTTGATATTATAGTGAGTATCTATAGTTTGGTGAATTCAAATATTTAGTGTATTAGTGTATGCCTGAATCGTTTGATAATCTTCATTTTATAAATACTGTTGAATAATGAGTAATAATTATATATGTATTTAAGAAAAGCAAATATGTTCTCCCTAAAGTTATAAAGGGCTGCAATTGATTGATCAGTTAAACCCGTTTCATGAAGTTCATGTTTGTTAAACAAAGACTTTCATTCTATAATATGATGCACATTTTAAGGTAGATTTATACTGGAATATACATTAAACATGGATGTTCAGCAACAAAATAAGGAGACTACGTTTTGAACCGTTATCTAATGAGCTAAATTCCAGGGCGGTACTTTAACACAAGTTGACAATTTGTTGTGCCATTTAATTTTCTTTAAATTTAAGTGTGTACGATGGCACATCAATATTAATCACGTGTAAAACGCTTTTCCAAACGTGTTCCAACTTTCAACGATTTCCGACAAATCTCCAAATATACAGTATATAGGACCCCATAAATTTTGAATCGAGAACAATCAATACACCAGGACGTAGGTGTGCGAACAAGGTTACAAGAGACAAAACAAAGCCCAAACTAGTTGGGCATGTACAGCAATATTTAACAATCAGGTGTAAGATTTAATATATCAAGACAATGTTGTCTAGTTCATTTTATTTTAGCGGGTTATATGGATTATTTAATATTTAGTTTGCAGTTATATGTTATGCATTAAAACTTTCGCATGCTGAAGATTTTTGACACGTGCAATTTTAGCATTTGAAATTGAACTTACATCTAGTAGTAATCCAAAATGACAATGTTATCACTACTAATATTTCATCCATGATCCAATTTCATGAGTTTGAAGTATTGATATATGTTGCAGTTATTTCATGTTCTTTCAGAAGATTCAGTTGCGAATACAAATTGTGTAAATATACAAGAGTTCGTATTGACGTAAGGATACATTTTAGTTAGTTCGTTTGGGTTATCGTGATGCCATTTTTGCATGTATCGCTCCGTTCTAATTAATCGGGTATCGTTATTGAATGAGTTTAATTTCTATTCAAATATCACACATTTGCTAAGAATTATCGGGTGTTGTCATTGTTTGTTTTCACATACTACGTTTTAACAAGTATACATTGTCCGATTATTTGATGAAAATATTATTTCCTCATATCACGCCCATTCAATTCAATAAATGTATAAGTGATCATTGAACGAATATACTATCTTCAATATCACACTTTCTTAGACTGAAACTTGATCTGATGAACTTACTTGCGTTCGTCGGGCACACAACACCCACCACCACCACGACCACCAACACCAACACATCCAGCGTCAAGTAGTCGTCAGTTCGGGCGCTATCTAACTGAAGTAACTCTTAGAAGACAAGTTGTCTTCCTTGATCTACTACAATCGTGTTTATTCACGTGAACATCATGTACTAGAATCCTAAGTGATACAAGTTGCTTTCTGCTCAAGATTGTCTATTATATTTTTCATAGTGAGTCAGTGATAATAAGCTGATTACGATTCAAATCACACAAATAAAGAAAGTTGATATTTCCCCCTGTGACTGCAAGCAAGGATAAAGGTGAACGGCGTGAGAAGGATACCCGAATCATAAACATGATGCCAATGTTTGCATCGTCGTCATCATGACGCATATCCGGGAATCTAGATGATTGCTGAATATTCAGTTTATAGTTGTACAATGTATTTGAATCTTCAATCATGAATTATTATGTTGAGTATACATACAAAAGTCTGACTCTTAATCAAATGTATTGCATGAGGTGTGTTTAACAAATAAAGTGTCAGTGGTATCTCTTGTTGTCGAGTCACACAATGTGATAGATACATAAAGTACCTAACTACCAAAAACGCATTATTTTATGATAACAAATAACGCTGGTAACAGCGTTGCTGGTTTAATAAAAAAAGCAACGCTGATGGTTATGTTCACATTTTCAGCATCTCACAAGTAATATAATAATTATTTAGACAAATATTGTCTGATTATATAAATAGAGCGAAAGGAAGTTTTAATAAATCCCATGATAAAAACACGAGGAATCTCGTGATGAAATCAAGAGGAACTGGCGACAAAACAATCCGTTTAAGTAGGTTGATAATGCTGGTTATTTCAGAATTATTGCTGGGGAAAAGCGTGTTTCTGTCATAAAGTGATCTATAAATGCTTTCACGGACTAACCAAAAACGGTTGTGCGATTGATCATATTAACAGTCCAACTTTAACAACATTTGGAAAATTTGAAGGCTATAATACAAATTCAGAATTGTGATCGAAGACAACATCGAGAGGGAGGAGTGATCAATCTGTAAGGCCGGTTATATCTGTTAATGTGAAGACAGGCGATAAAATATAATTTCCATCATTATATGCAGCTTACAAATATTTTTGTATTTTTCTGTCCTCGGTACAACGTGTGGCGCAGGGATTAATTAATTCTTCATTTTTTAAAATTACAACAAAACAAATTCTTTATTTATCTCACTTCTGCATTTCATTTCATCGCATAACAAAAGGGAAGTAATTATGTAAGGATACAAAGAGAGAATCAAGAGTATCCTGGCTTGTATTTACAATATTATTTTCTTATAACTAATTTTCTTTTTCTAGGTGGAACATCTCACACATAACCAAGTCTGTATTACAAACAAAGATAACTTTTTTAATCTTTTCACTCATGGAGTAGAACTCCATTACAAGACAGAACATTCAGCATGCATTTTCTTCGTCGACCACCAAAGCATATACATTGTAATTATATAATCAGGGGAATTAACTCAGTAAGTCATGGTATACCACTTGTATTGCACAAACATAATTAGTTTAAACATTATCCTTCTTTTTACTCTGTCAGGTTTCTTGCTTTCTCTAGATTTTTTCAGGAAAAATAAAAAGCAGAGATAAAAGGACAACGAATCAGCCACATAATTTCCTGGATTTCCAGACAATATTCAGCATACATAGTGTTGGACTTATATTACTATCATGGGCATCCCTAGCTTTAAACTTGACAGAAATTACACCCTCCCACAATTAACTTTGTGCTCTTTGTGCACTCCCGGTTGTTTATCTAGGGATGGTGTGCAGAAGTTGAACGTAGAGAAGGCGCCCGTTTTTATATAGTAGTAACTATATATATATATATATATATATATATATATATATATATATATATATATATAGCATCACAAAGGTAAGATAGGCATGCAGGTAGGCAGAGAGATACAGAGAGACAGACAGACAGACAGACAAAAAGGAAGGCAGACAGAGAGAGAGGAAGGCAGGCAGATATATAGGCAGGCAGATGGATGAAAGGATGGACGGACGGACGGACGGACAGACAGACAGACAGACAGACAGACAGACAGACAGATAGATAGATAGATAGATAAATAGATAGATAGATAGATAGATAGATAGATAGATAGATAGATAGATAGATAGATAGATAGATAGATAGATAGATAGATAGATAGATAGATAGATAAACAGATATAGCATCACAATGGTACGTACAAAAATCTATGATGATGGGATCATGAAACAGCCGCACTCTTCTGACAAAGATTGGTTAATGAGAACTTTACAACTGTAAATGAGCAAACGTGTCCGTAAAACGTTTTCAGCGATTAGGGAAAGTATGTGCAACGTATGTATGTAAATAGTTGAAACTATTTAAGATCGTATTTACTGTTAATATATATTGTTCCGTCCCTACTATTAACATTGTATACTGTATACAGTAGGTAAGATTGCATATAATTTGACTAGGATAGTATGCATGCTTTAAATATGTGTTGTAATGTCATTATATAAATACAGTCGTTGTTATGGAATGCTAATGATTTTTTTATCTTAATCAGCTATTTTTTGTTATATAATGAATTAAGAAAAAAAGTAAAATTACATGTTGAGCGTATACAAATTTTTGACAAACTTGATTCCGAAAAATTATTTTTGATTTTGACTCACCGCAGAAACAAAGATGTGAAAGTAAATATACATTACCAGCCGAATACAGATTCATTAAATTAATGCAACTGTCAGTGATGCAATCGTTAGCGAAGTCGATGATGCCCAAGTTAAACATTGTGTTTCTCTTGCACACGCGATTGAGCAAATTAGATCGATCAGAGTTGTCCCACCAATATGAAACATAATTGTGAATGTGCATGTAAGACAGTTGAAAATATTATGTCCCATTGTAAAAGCGAAAGTGAAAGCGGTGACAAAGTCAATTGTTATTGTGAAAGTGATTGTAACAGCTAAAAAAGTGAATATTGTTATCGTTTTTGATAGTGGCAGAGATTGTAATAGTTCGACAAAGTTAATGTTTGAAACAAGGGAAATCGTTATATTCTGGATATATATATATATATATATATATATATATATATATATATATATATATATATATATATAGATAGATAGATAGATAGATAGATAGATAGATAGATAGATAGATAGATAGATAGATAGATAGATAGATAGATAAAAGTCTTTCTGTCCTGAATCAGATTTAATTTTTTTCTAAATCAGAATATTGTTTGACCTCATCCAATTTTGATACATGCATGTGCATAATTCAGAGTTTGATTTTTATCACTTTCAATTGTAATAATATGTTCCCGCTGCAGCCTGTTGTTTTCTCTTCATGCGTTAACAAAATTGTATCATCGCCGTATATTGTGTGGGAAAGTGTCATGATTGTTCTGACTGTACCTTTTGAGTGCCCCTTTGTTGCATAGAAAAACTATCACCTGTTGGTACATTATATAATACCACATAAATATTTGTTTGTCCAGACTCAAACGTTGAATTTTTTACAAGATTATTTTACTTCCCTTAACTTTCTTAGGATGACGATGAAGATCTCCGAGTGTATATACAAATGAATATTCAGACAATCTCGTCCCAAATCAGCAGGTGTCCACGCTAGTCACTAACTCTGAAATATGTCCGTGATAAATTGGATAAACAGGTTATAACATAATTAGATATATTGCTGACGATTGATGTGCAAAACATTGGCACTGTACGTCTAACAAGAGAAAAGACTGAATGGTTTTCACATGAGATGTATCCGACGAATACTCCAGATCACCTGGAGTGATCGAGTGACAAACAACGCGGTGCTTAAACGTGTCCAGATTGCTAGCACACTCCTCCACCAACATCGCATTAGATGGATAGGCCATGTACGTCCGATGGATAACGGACGGAACACCAAATACCTTTTGTATTCGGAACATGACTTTGGCAAAAGGTCGATCGGACGTCAACATCTCCGCTTCAATGATGTCTGCAAGTGACACATGAAAGCCTTTGATATTGATGTTAACACCTGGGAAGAGCAAGCTCTAGACAGACCCAGCTGGAGACGCTCTGATCACATATTTGAAAGCCGGCGAAGACAAGATAAGAAAATGAGGCAGCTCCAGCACAAACAAGACGTACCTTTCAAGCTCAGCAAGTGCACCGAGAACAGTCACTCCCATGTTCGACTACATAGCCATTACCACTAAAAGGGACATCTTTCACAGGCGCACATACAACGTCTCTCGAGACTAACGGATGCCAAAATAATTAATCAATTGTTATATACGTGTTTATGTTAAAATCTGTAAAAGCTGTCACATGATTAGCATGTTCAGGTCTGAACGATATCGGTGCATTATTTATTGCAATTAACGAGTTCATCACAGGGAAATTGCTATTGTCGATATATTATATCGCTGCAGTGTTGTCCCATGATTCTGGTTCACCAAGAACAGTATGTTTATTATCATCCATATTGAGAGAAACGGTCACTGTATCACCAGTGGATAGCAAACGATTACTAGTCCCAGTAATGATCGTGTCGTGTTTGCTGTCTACTTATTTTTTTAAAATTCCAAATCATCGTCCGATTTCGGTTCTTTCACATTGGTAATTGTAATTTTGCTCATGTTGAGATCACAATGCATAATATCTCCATTTTTTCTGATATGTTTATTAATTTGTCCCATTAGTATTACCGTTTTAGGAAATATCAATATGTAATCTTCTGTCAGCTCCGGAACAAATATACCAATATTTATCAACGGGATTTTGATCGTCAATACCTATATTTTCTGATCCTGAGAGACTTACGTTTGCTGAACATTTGCGAGACTCAAAAGACACATCTGAGGTGGTTTATGTTTAGTTTCTCAGCAGCATCAAGTAAATCAAAATTGCACAACGGAATCATCCACTCTGCGCCCCGATAAGTCTTCACCGTCGTAACCATACCACTAATTGGGAGTTCCTTGCAGTCTTGGAACTTTCCTTTTTGAAAGTATTGATTCCGTGACCTATTGCTTTCTTTAATATCATCCCAACAACAACAGCAACAGCACGATGTGCAGGTGCTTTCACAACAACTGGGGCCTAATCGGCCGTCAACGCCGGTATACTGCAATAAATGTAAATATATCACCCGTCTTGACTGCATGCGCATAAACATTAAGTCTAACGCCGTTCTTTGATCGTTTGGAGTCACATAAGTGCCTCAGTTGAGTTTCTGTCACTAACAGTTCTGGGGTTTTTATGACCATCTGCGATCTCTACTGATTTTGTTTCACAATTATTTTTGATACCGACAATAGCTTTTTAATTAAGTTTGTTTGTTTAGTATCTTTTAACGTAGCTGTAACAAGTTATCATTCATATTGCTACGATGCCTGCATGTCTAGAAATGGGGCATTATGCCGCAGATACGTAATATGATGTCCCACCCCGTCAGATTATCCTGTCACTAGGACGAATATTCTTAACACTAACCTCTTAATGCTGAGCACCAAGCGAGGCAACTGTTCGAAGCATTTGTGTATGTCTTTGGTAAGACTCGGCCGGGGATTGAACCCACGACCTCCCGCGTCTGCTGTGCACGCCCTAACTACTAGGCCACATGAGCGGTTAGATGTTTGATCTGTCTAGGACTAAGAGTAACACTAACCTGAGAGATTTATTTACATGATTTCTACTGGTATCTTAATAACTCTGATTCTTTCACCAGTACCTTCAAGTTCCATTATCTCGGCTGAGGGTATAACAACAATCTCTATAAAATCAACATGAATAGCTTGTGGACAAGGTATGAAAAGAGGTGAGATCGGAATATATATCGCTGAACAAATCCATATGTTCCAAAAAGAAATAACAGATCGCATGTAATGTTGGTAAATCCCGCTGAGGTATATGCAAACCAGAATCCACATTCTGATCACACCCCATCAATGTCATCAACCGATGGTAAGCATGTCAAACATGATTGGGTTCCAATTTCAAACATATATGCTCAGAAGCTCCATTTTTTTTTCAAATAAACGTCCCCAGAGCGTCTCAAACACTATTGGATTTCGATACTGTAAATTTACTATGGCATTTTCCTGAAACGCGATTAGCATATGTCTTGGTGAAACACTTCCTGATGTGATGCGATTTGCTTTTAAAAGTCTAACTTCGATCTAAATTAATGCCTCAGCGGGCAATAAATAGTTAATTGTTTCCTTAACCTTCAGTTCGCTATTTCCTCGTGCGTCATGTACACGTGCGTTATACGAATAATATAGACAATCTGCACAAATGCATCCTTGAGAAATGACATGTACATGTCAAATGCTGGAACGGATACACGTTTTTATATTATACTACATATTGTATCGCCTATCACGAAGACCAAATCCTGATATTAGACTAGCAATTATATTTGTCTGACAGGGTACACGAGTTAACTCTGCTAGCTTTTGATATGCAGCTTGATTTTGTATTTTACTGATATTTGCAGGTATATCTTCGGTGCTGGGAATTTTATTGACTGCATTTCTACTGATGGCTGACTGTGTAAAAATCGTATCTATTCTTGATTTCTAAGAAAGCCTTACTAGCCTCATCACCAATGGCACTAATACCTTTAATTCGAAAAACATCAATAGCTTACT
Source organism: Unio pictorum (assembly GCA_030141615.1). Taxonomy (NCBI): domain Eukaryota; kingdom Metazoa; phylum Mollusca; class Bivalvia; order Unionida; family Unionidae; genus Unio; species Unio pictorum. The sequence goes on along the minus strand of JARLTB010000068.1, from coordinate 9,445,088 downwards.
TACCCAGTTTATTTGCAATCAGTATTGCTTTTTGGGGCCATCGCTTCTATGTAGACCATGAACAACATGACCGAGTCCATGTTAGTATATCAATTTGTGTGTTGATATTCGGGACTTTATCACCCTGACATTTTCAGGTCCACGTTGAGCATTATATATGATCATATTAATTTATGATCACTGCTCTAAAATTGCATACCCTCGCTCATCAACGTTTGTATCGTCAAGGTAATCATCAACGATATCATGAGAAACCGATAAAACATAACGATAATAATCTCTGACAAATATCAGCTGCTTCATTATTCAAATTAGAATTTATAGTCGTTTAAGGTTGGAGGGAACGTTATTGGAACAAATTGTATCTGTCAATGGAAGTTGTTTGGGTTATTTCGGCTTTACACTGCCAGTGGCAAGACCTTTTCCGAATATTTTGCCTGGTTGGCTGTTAGTGTTATAATTGTAACTATTGTGTTGTAATTGCCTACTATTGTATTATTTTATAGTTATAAATGCAACATATCTTGTATCAGTAGTTACGGCATGATCATGTTTGCAAAATATGCGAAAAATATATTTGTACCATTTATCACAATCAACAGAATCATTAGCATAATCAGGTTTTAAAGGTTTTTCTCTGTTTTCAAAACTTGCCACAGCTGGCGCACATAATTTGTACATTTTCTAATCTTTCTATAAAGTCAACACTTACGGCCAATGTATTAGTCTTACCTTAATATTGTGATTGTTTTGGTTCTGGTTTTTAGATCATCATACAAATCGGCTCCTTCAAAAAAGAATGCTGGTCAATATCTCCAAGCATGTATTGCCTTTGTTGTCTTTGTGTCTGTGGTTCAGCCGCAGCTATTGCACCTGCAAGTTCTCATAGACTCATATTTGTTTGTTTAGTTTTGTTCTAGTTGCATTAGCGGTTTGCTCTAACATATCAATAAGTGCCAAGGTAGCCTTTGTAACCATTTCTAATACATGTTCTGCACCGGAAGTAAATTCACCTGATACTCATGACGCTCTTGCAATTTATGTTTACGAGAATCACGGAGTGAAATATATATTTTAATTGCCTCCAGTCGCTTTCGAGCTAGTTTAGTTGTACGTGAGAGCTAGTTTAGTTATACACGATTCCATGATTATCCTAGGATCACTTATTATCGTTTGATAGTATTAATGATTTAATTACGTAAAGTGACCCCAGCCGTCATAGGAAGGCTTTATAGCTCAAATATATATGGTATCTTTGCAATCCCTACTTTAGCATTATTGACGCTTGTTTGATTATACCCTCCGAAGGAAATTCTGTTTTCGTGGACACCTTGGCTGCAGTATATGATAAACCACGGTTAATATTTCATAAAAGTTAGCGTCTAAAATTGGTGTTATATTAATAAAAAGAACATAATCTTTAATTAATAATCTAAATTAAATCTCATTCAATGGCCTAACCTTTTAGTGCATATATTTGTCATGACATAGTCCCTTTTTACAGCGATGTCATCCTTTTTCGCATTAGTGTAGTGCCCTTGCGTATTTAGTCCCCATTCACATCGGAGTTGTCCATTTTCGCAATGAGCCTCGTTCGCATGAGGACTGTCATGATATGGAACTCTTACCTAGACTAACGCATCGATCATTGGAGACTTTACTTCTAGTCCCTGAAGTATATTACCAGACCAGAGTGTATCCATGTTGTTATGATTTATTTCATACTGAGATATCTGTTGGAGGAATAAAAAGCAAATTTTTCGATAAAGTAACTATGCCGCCTCTTTTATTCAAATAACTTTTGCAAAAATCTATTCACATTTATAAATTGTAATTAATTGTATTCAAAAGTGTATGTGTGGCTGGGCGATTGGGATGCTCGACTTTTATGATCAATCACAATGTATCTATATCAGCGTGGCTCGGCTCAAGCAACGAAGGTATGACAGAAATAATTACAGTAGGTTCTCGCGGGTCATTCGTTATTTAAACAAACTCGCTCGCTCTTCCTCCCCCGCATGTACTAGCCGCCAGGTATAACATAGTATGTGATGACCAATGGTGATAAACCCCACAAAACCCAAGAATATAAAATAAAGCTTGCATTCTCATAGTTAGAAATATTTTCTCTCTCTCTCTCTCTCTCTCTATCTCTCTCTCTCTCTCTCTCTCTCTCTCTCTCTCTCTCTCTCTCTCTCTCTCTCTCTCTCACACACACACACACACACGTGATCAATTAATCTAAAATATATCAAGGCTGTAGACAATGTAGGATACTTCATGTATTCAATGAGGAAGTGATATCAGTAATCGTTACAAATTAACACCAAACAACAAAATAGTACGCTTCATAAAGAAACATTTTAATAACACGTTTTTCACATACATGTTGCCATTTGATTGAACTTACGTAAAATATTCGATATCATGTGTGGCTCATATAGAATCGTAAACAAAGCAAACACTGCAACAAAAGATACAATTGTTTAAGAAAACCTTAGTAAAGTGGAATAAACTTCTTGATTTAGCGATTGTGCACCTCATCACAGCCATAATCATTTTAAAAAAATGAAATAAAATTCATGCATTGATGAGTACTAACTGAAATACGAAAACACATAACAGTCAACATTTGGTTGCAGCTTCTGTTACATAGACTGCAAACATTTACGTTTCAATGCAAACGTACATGAAAGAGGGGAAAAATTTCACCAAGTAAACAAAAAGTCATTAAAATAAGTTGTTTAATTATGCAAAATCTAGTTATGTTATATATGACAGTTCCGTCACGTGCTTACATCTCTTCAACGGTCGCAATACTAGTACGCGCAAGAAATGAGTTAACTTAAACAAAATTACCTTTGTTTTCGTATGACAGCAGTCACTAATATGGCAAGATACTCAGTTCCCAGCAAAATGTGTGCACGATAATGTTGAGGAAAAAGCAGTGGCGTAGCGAGGGGGGAGCAGATGGGGCATTCGCCCCGGGTGCCGGTGGCTAAGGGGCGCAAAATCGGCCCAAAGTATTAACATAATAGCGCAAGAGGGACAGCCGGGGTCGCAAATTTGAGTGTTTAGCCCTGGACGCCAAATATCCATGCTACGCCACTGGAAAAAAGCCGCTGTATGCACATCCAGAGTTTTTGGCTAATACAAAATTTTAAAGTAATATGCGAGATTTTATTTTGAATGAATACGAGAAACCATTTTTATCGTGAAGTGGAAACATAATGTCTCTTAAGTGACAATGCAATGTTTCACTGACCGCGTGAACTATTTTATTATATTTGCTCATAAAACGAAACAAAAATCCATTTACACGGTGTAATCGAAGACCGAGTTGCTGGTAGGTTAACACGATCATGTCCTGCGTGACTGAACGTTTCGTCGAAGTACAACAACTTAATTTAAAATATAATATGTATACGGTCATAGCAAGACTGACTCACACAATGCGAATGTATGTTTCCTTTGCGTTGTTGACAATACGAATGTGTGTTTCCTTTGCGTTGTTGACAATACGAATGTATGCTTCTTTTTTGTTGTTGACAACACGAATGTATGCTTCCTTTGTGTTGTTGACAATACGAATGTATGCTTCCTTTGCGTTGTTGACAATACGAATGTATGCTTCCTTTGCGTTGTTGACAATACGAATGTATGCTTCCTTTGCGTTGTTGACAATACGAATGTATGCTTCCTTTGCGTTGTTGACAATACGAATGTATGCTTCCTTTGCGTTGTTGACAATACGAATGTATGCTTCCTTTGCGTTGTTGACAGTACGAATGGATGCTTCCTTTGCGTTGTTGACAATACGAATGTATGCTTCCTTTGCGTTGTTGACGGTTTTGCTTAATATAACATGATCTCGGCGAATTATGCATTTCTTCTGATAAAAAGTAATTTATTTTGGTCGCATCATAGCAACAAAATACGAGATAACAGTTTACATTTGCGGTGGCATGCGAATAAAGGTCAATTTGAACCTTTTTTAACAATTGATGTCAAAAAGAAGAATTGCACCTTTCTTCGCGTAAACATGAGGTTATAGATTGTCTTGGTCGACACAAATTTATATTTACCTCAACGAAAGTCGAAATACGAAAAGAATCAAATGTACGACTTTAGTGCGAAAACTATATTCACTATTACCAGAGAAAGTGTGTATTTGTGGGTTTTTTTTATATCACAAGTATGTCAGTTGCGACAATGACGAAGCGGATAAATAGTGATGACATTATTTAATAATTCGTGCGGAGGCAATTTGTGTGTAGAGGGTCAAAGCTAGTAATTACATCAGTAGGTTAAAAATACAATCTGTCCACAATTGCATATGAATCAAAGAGTAATTGGTTAATCGAATAATGGATGGTGCATATTGGAAGTGTTTGGATCTGCATTTACATTTTATTACATTTGGCATAATACTTGACCATGTACTCTTCAATGATACGAACCATTCGTAAGGTTAGATCCGTACCCACGTGACTATTTTGAAAGTTCGACGCATTCCTTTGCGTACTGAAATACAAAATCTTACAAGTTTATTCCATGTATATTCTAATCATTACACCAATGAAATAATATGTGTATTCATCAATAATTGCATATAGCAACTGAACGTAATATAACATAAAATATGATTAGTAACTTGAAATAAGATTGTTTGTTTATTTGTTTGATTAGAATTTTTAAATTGATTTAACAATTTTTCAGTCATATTGCTATGATATCTGCAGTGAGGCAGTTTATAGTGATGTCTAGCACTGGGTCATCATGCCGAAGACATGTAGCATGATGTCCACCCACTCAATGTATCCTGACACTAGTCCGACCTATCATACCACTAACCTCTTAATGTTGTGCGCCAACCGAGGTAGCTGTTAGTACCACATACGTAAGTCTTTGGTATGACTCGGCCAGGGATCGAACCCACGACCTCCCGCTTCCGCAGCGGACGCTCTAACCACACGCCAACCGGAGCGGATGCTTTAATTAAGAGATAATGAAGATGGTGATGATGATGATGATGATGATGATGATGATGATGATGATGATGAAGAGGAGGAGTAAGAGGAAGAAGATTGTGAGCACTTGGACTCAACAAATTTGAAATCGTATTGCCATCTCTCTCTCTCTCTCTCTCTCTTTCTCTCTCTCTCTTCTCTCTCTCTCTCTCTCTCTCTCTCTCTCTCTCTCTCTCTCTCTCTCTCTCTCTATATATATATATATATATATATATATATATATATATATATATATATATATATATATATATATATTCTTATATTCTTATATTGATTTTCTCACTAAAACGCTGGACCATTACATATCTTCTGTTCTTATTTTAAGTGGATAGCCGAGTGATATTATTGGCCCTCCTTTGACGCAACCCTCCACGTACCCCCCCCCCCCCCATAAATATGCTTCAAGTTACACATCAATCGACTCACGTTGATGATTTATGCTATTTTAATAGTATATATATGTTTGTTTGTTTTTTATGGTTTAACGCCATTTTTCAGCAACGGTATAGGCTATACATGGCGGCCAGTATTAATGGTGGAGGAACAACCCAGACAACCCCCGGAAAGAACCACCGACCCACGAGAAGCTACTGGCAAGCTTTCTCACATAACTACATTAGCCGAATCTTAGACTCGAACACACGCAGACAGAGGTGAGATGGCAGTGGTCCGTAACGGACAGAACTCGGCCACTCGGGGTCCTTTATATATATATATATATATATATATATATATATATATATATATATATATATATATACATACTCTATTAAAGATTTACACACGAAAATACAGGACCACTACATATCCTCTAGTTTAATTTCTAAATGACTAGCAGACTGATAGTCTCGGCCTTGGACGGAAACACCCCACCCCACCCCCACTCACACACAGAAACACTCTTCACCCTACACAGCAACCGACCCAAGTTGATGATTATGTTCATCATCCAGGTAAATTTACGAATGTAATATTGAACGTGAAAGCGCTCGTTTAAAAATGTCACAGAGTTCATAATTTTCAATCAGAAATCTAAAGTATACTATCATATTCGTTCAACCTTTTGTCATATTTCATGTTACTATTCACGCGCTATGACCATGACGAGTTCGCATTTTAACAGTGCCATCAAGTCTGTAAATGTTAATCGTTCGGAATAATCTGACAAGTACGCACAATGCATAGGAAAAATCGCCAGTTATTTGACTGTAAGGAAATAGCATTGGAAAAACGTAAACCTTTTGACTTCGAAATACAATCCTTTCAGTGTATTGGTGACGTTCATACACAATGGAGACTTCGTATATGGATACATACTACGGATATGGGAGCAATATGCAGAAATTAGCTGTATATGTCAGAAGTTAGAATGACATGTCTAAAGTACGCAATCTAATCGAGGCAAATAATACGATATAACATACAATCTACTAAGATGGAGGATATTGATGTATTGACTCGAATAGCCCATGAAATTAAGACAATAGAGTCATTACCCCAACCCCCAGATGAATATGACGACATCAAAGACTTTGAACAAAATGCTGCGAATAAAATCGCTCAAGCACTAGAAACTATCCAAAAGATAGCTAGCTATGGAGAGAACATTATCACGCGCTTGGAGGAATTCCGATTGAAACTGAACGAATCCACAGAGAGGACAAAAACAACAATGAGAGGAATACTTCATCAAGACAGTGAGCAAGGTAATGCTAAATTATTTTACTTAAAGGTAACTGTTTACAAAATTCATAAATCTGCTTCCTGTCAGAGACAGCCTGAAATGGAATCAGATGGAGTAGCGCTAGAACGATACGAATATGTTGCTGAAAAGATAATGGATGTGTGCGTGCATGTGTGTGTGTATGTGATTTGGATTTTTAGCTCAGATATAACAAATTTGTTCAATCATATCGCTACTATATCTGCTTTGTAGCAGATTATAGTGATGTATAGCTCTGGGCATCCTGCTGCAGACACGTAACATGATATTCTATCATGTCACACTATCATGTCACACTATCATGTCACCAGGATGCTGATTGCCTAGCAAGGTAGCTGTTAATACTTTTTCTCAGAAGTCGTTGGAATGACTCGGCCAATGTTTCGAACCTGCGATCTCGCGCTTCCGAGGGTGACGCTCTAACACCTACTGCGCAATGGGGAATATCAACATATAAACATGACGTTGAACAGAATGACAGTAGCCATCGGAGTTGGTTATAATATGGGAAAGTGTCAAAATGGCGGTACATCATATATTGTTGCTGAATATAACATGCTAACAGTGGTTAGTACACACGTAAATACATGCAACGGGAAAAACGTCCATACTGAAGTACAGACAGACAAAATATGAAGGTAGGGTCGGATTTCACACTAATTCGGTTATCCTGAAAGCGGGTCAATATAAGGCTTTGGAACCTATTACCAAGCAAATGATTACTGGTTAAGACAAAAAATCCAAAAGCGGAGCACACAAAAGGCAGAACGCAATTGCCAAAAGATGTACATTGAAAGTATAATTGTATTCTAAATTTTCTCGATCAAGGTACTTTGTAAATGTGACAAAAAATCGTATCGATCATCCAAGTCATATACAGGCAATAGGAATTATGTGAATACACTTAATATATCAGATCATTCTTTCCGATGTATATTATTTACTACGTTATTTATTGATGTGTATTGACCATAATGTCACCTTGGTCAACAAAACGTGCTCATATCATATCAAACTAGCGAAGCTATTTGTCATAGCTAAACACAATATGCCAGACGAGTCTATTTCTGATATAAATATGAACATCGTACTTTCACTAATGTAACATAAGTGTCGTGAGAAAATAGGAGTTATTAATGGGCTACCCGTTAGTCTGTTTAAGGTCAGTTGTATGTAATAATACATTTTTAAATGTTTATTAAGAGAAGAATTATTTTATCAGTTTTAACATATAGCCCTACTCAATAAGGGTTGTTATCTTCCCTGAGGTTTTACCTACCCTTGCATGCTCTTGATAAATAAAGATAAAATTGACCTGTTCACAAAATATTTGACATACATCGCAATTAATTTTAATATACGTTCCTGACATATATTTCTCATTACCGACCTTTCCAATGTGACAATTAAAACATACACACATATATATATATATATATATATATATATACTATCAAAACAAGAAAGTCTATGTACATGTCATAATCATGATTTTTTGGGGGGATTAAACAAAACGTTTGCCTTCAACTGCCTCTTGACATCCGTCATATTACAATCAAAAGTTCTTGAACTGTTCATTACAATATAATTGTGCATATCATCTTTTCCCAACAATGGCAAATGAGTCAAATTACTATCCCATAAGCCGTTTAAAGTCCATTTATTCTAATATTTTCTCCCTGACATGTATGCACCCCTATCTCATAAACAAAACTTCAATTCAGGAACTGATAGCTTGTCAAAAGAGAACGGGTAAGCAATTCCTTTATGATAAGTCATTTGATCGGATTTTGTGCTCACCAGAAGCAGTTTTAACAAATAACGATAACTCGCTCAAGGGAGGTAAAAAGCCTTTTTAAATATGACTATTATCAACAACTATATTATGGTCCACGAATAAACACCGTCGGTTTCGTGTTTATATCAATAATGGATATGTTTTGAGGGAGGTGACTTTACAATAATGTTCATATTAATTTTCATTCACGAGTTATTCATAAGGCAAAACATTCTCTAACCATACAAAATGATGGCAAATGCGGTTAGGTAGTATATGGATCTTGACATTCGTTTAACAATCGTGCCAAAAAAAAAAGCAATGACGAAATATAGTTAACATTATAACATATCAGATATGACTCTAAAATCGGAAACAAGTAAAAATTAGCACATGATTTAATACATATCGCAGAGACATTTCCATTCGCATTTGTTATCAAAATTGTGTGGGTAACGTTGCACGTGGTATTCAGTGCCACGTATCCAATTGCTCAGGAGTTTAATATTTTTTAATTAATTTATTTGCCCAATAATTGTATCTATTTGTATTCTATTAAATATTTCGTGTTTGTTCACAATGCGTTTTGTATTATTATTTACAAAGACGTTACATGAAGTCATTTTGTTATATGGTCTAATTTTAAATTATATTCATATGTCACTGACAGAAGCTAGTGCTGTGAAAATTATTTGTATCAACTTGGTCAAATATATTTCCTCCATCTAATTTACATAATATTATTACCATCTACACATATTTTTTAAAAAATCATATACCATATGAAAGATCATCGATATACAAACTTGTATATGCAGACACAACGGCAAATAAAAAAAGCGGCACTCAGTGACGTAGCAACTGCTTAGTCTGCTGCAGTATCTCCATCAAATGTTTTTTGTGTTTTTCCCATCGGGAGAGGCCCCAGACATTTAAGTTTCTACAGCTTGGGATAGGGGTTAGGTACTGGTTCGCTCCACCACTAATCAAACGATTAGCATGTTAAATTGATTTCCTAACTTTCTAATTAATATTTTTCACAAAGCTTAAAATGCAATGTTTCCCACTAAGAGAGATTGGTGCCTCTAGGCAGTTAACATAATATGGGCCCGCGTTTTGGTAATTTAGCAAAACACAATCTTGTTTCCTCTATGTGTACCAATTCCACCCCTGGACAGAGACCCCTTCAAGGTTGGTGCCTAGGCAAGTGCCTAGTTTGCCTAAGCAAACGTTCGCCTCTGAACTTTAGGCCTTTGGTATGCTCTCTGTGGTATACTCTATTAATAGTTATGCAGAAAATGACTATATAAAGAAATAAACCATTTACGGTTGTGTATAGCACGCAAAACATTGAATAGTTGAGCTCGATTTGTCTTTGCATCATGGGATATCTGATATAGAACTTTATGATTAAGTGTTTATAAGTAGTAAATGATATAGGTCCGTGTTGTGCTTTCTTTGTTGCATAATTGGCTTTAAAAAAAACAATTACAAACGTACAAATAACTACATGTAACGGCATTGTTTGAATCTATATTCCTAGCGGGATCATCCGATCCTGACCACGTGTTGGCAGTAAAGAACCTTAAGAATTTGCAGCAAATAGAAAGGAAGAAATTAAGATTAGAAGAAGCTATTATACAGACGCAGGCAGTATGGGAAAAACTGCAAAAAGGAAAGACGTCAACTGTTCAAGATATCGAGGAATTAAAGGTAAGGTCACTATACATATTTGTTTAATGCAGTGCTCCTCTCTACGAGGACTATGTGCAGTGTGATTTCCATGTATATGCATTTTGCCCACCCCACCACCCAGCGATATCCAAAGAAAATATCTTTATTAAACATATGTAACATAAATGAAAGAATTGCAACAGATAACGCTTTAATATTATACGGCAATAGTGCACGAACTATGAGGCATATTTGTTTAAGTCAAGGCATATGCGTTGTTATATTATAGGATTCTTCATGGTTCACTAGCGAGCATTCGAGCGGGTGGCTTGGGTATTTTAATTGTCAATTATCAACTCCGACTCGGAAGAGAAACAAGCATAGTTATACCTATCACGTATAAATCAGCACAGAGCTACAGCAAATAAGTCAAAGGAGCATTGAGGCGTTCAGACAGATAAATCGCAAGTACAACATGTGTGCGAGTTATTTCCCTTTATCCGCATGTGCTTAGGACAAATGCAATGAATAGTATTAAAGACGAGATTAATTTTCATGAATAGTGTAATGTACTAGTTAAATAATTTACTCGTCATTTATATAAGATGACATTTCTTATTGAAAGCTGATATTCCAATTCATTTTCTGTACAGTTTCATATAATTTCCTCCCAAAATTTACATGGTTTTTGCTTTTTCCAAACATCAATAACCCGTGAATGTTATTTGTCATGGCGGCTAAATTGTCATCGTCTGCATCATTATTATTATCTTTTGTCAGCTCGTCTTGCACTATATCCATTTAAATTCACCTGATGGTGAAACGGTAAAGCGTCCATTGGACTAGAATTTTTTTATTGAGATAATTTATTATTTTCAGTCGTTTATGGGACTGAAACAAAAGGTTTTATATGTTTTTGATTTAATTACTTTCAACTCTTGATATGCATACAATATCTGATGTCAGTATCTTGTTGGACTCTACTTTTGAAATGACTTTTATAATTAATATCCTGCCGTCGTTCTATATGCTTTGAATTTTCCATTCTAATACATGTTTTGACAGCAAATATATTTATGTTTTGTGATATTTGCATGTATTGTTTTCAAATTGCATCGCGTACTTAAATCTCTAATTACAACGAGCTAACTGTATCTACGTTATAGTCTCATGATGATAAGATGAGAGGCGGAATATATTCGCGATGTTTTTTGGTCGTTACTAAATAAATTATATATGAACATGTTAATTTTAAATTATGTTTGATTGCCTTCCTCAGATGTATGTGATCAGAAGCAGAAGACGCAACAAGTGCCGACATTAATTGCCTATGATACTGTTATAACTTCTGACGCATGTTTAGTTCGATCACAATCAGGTACATGATATTATCATTGGTCATAAGCGCACCCACTTGGAAGAGAAGCTGACAGTAGATGTTTTGTATGGTAACAAAGACTTGTCCCTTTTAATGCTGATATATATTATATATTCAACACAAACATTATTAATGAATTAAAGAAATTAATCTTTTTCAATAACCAGATATTGTATGTTCTTAAATAATAACACACTCACGTATAATTAATCTTGAACAGAGGCCAATCATAAAGTATAGGAAATAAGTACCGTATACTGCAAAGACACATTACCGTACAGCTTCATTTTTATGCAGGGTACCATCACCTTTTGGCTAGAAGAGAGGGAAGTGAGTTACAGGGTTGAACAAGAGATACTTGCAGAGGAGAAAAGGAAAAAAGATGAGGCAGAAAGACGAATAAAGGAGGAAGAAATGATGCGGAAAGAGGCAGAAGAGGATAAGAGGAGAAAGCAAGAGGCTGAAATGACGAAAAGATTACAAGATGAAGAAAGGCGAAAGAAAGAAGAGGAGGAGGCAAGAAAACTCGAGGAAGAAAGGCGACAAATCAAAGCACGCGACATCGAAAATGATGAGATAAAAGAGAAAGACCCTGCTAATTGGATGACTTTCACGTAACTTTGAGTATTCTTTACAATTCGTATTTATGGACGAGACAATAATTACATAGATGTGGAAGAGTGGTTTAAAGTTGTATAGCATGATCATTCAATTCTTTTTTTTTCTCAATGCATAACTAAAATCATATAGTCTATTTACATATCGTGATGTGAAAGTAATGACGCGAATGTGAGAAATTATTTAGTGTGTGGATATATTAATGTATGATATCAAATATGTATCTTGTTATAAAAAGGAAATTTAAAGTTTACTTCGTAGAACAAAATGAAACAAAATAAACATAGAAGAATAATTTGCTGGCACAGTGGGGTCGATCCAAAACCTATGCGTTATTAGCACAATACTTGAACAAACTGAGATATGCAAATATTTGAACTATGATATAGTAAATACTATTATTTGCTCATTTTTCTCCGGTAACATTACATTGTCAGAATCGTGCACTATTGTAGGATATTGCACTAAAGCGTATTTTACATTGAACTCAGGTTAATAAAGAAATTAGTCGCTATTTGCAAACAATCAATGGACGCATACGATATTTCTGATTTAGGCGGGCAATTGAATCCCGTATTCACAATATTGATGGGTCCTTAAAATAGCATGCAAGGGACTAGGTATAATCTGTCTTCTTTAGTTGGTAATAAGAACGGTATAAACAAACGAACAGGTTTACATACTATATTTCCTCAAAAAGTACCTGTGTAGTTCTGTAATCCGAATTACATGAGAAATTTCAAGAGTTCTCAATCTTCGTTACACATTGTGAAATTGTACCGCAGTTTCAACTATATTCCAAGTACAATTATATTCTCCTTAGAGTACTCGAAATTAAAAGCTATTATATTCCATAGCATCGATAAGATAATTGCAATTGAACGAATTTAATGTATATAACATAATGATTTCAAACATTCAGTGACAGAACAGAAACACAATAGCAGATGACAGCATACTGCACAGTCACTGCTGAAATGTAATGTATTCATATATAATTGGCAGAGACAAACCCAGTAAATAATCATGAATTTTTTTTCGCAATGACGAAAATACCACACACTTTCCATTCTAGATCAAATGGAAAAGTGGTTGCAATGCGCATTCATTCATAATATGACTACACATTCAATTTAAAATAGACCAAAACGCCATTTGTTTTTTAGAAAGTTATGCTTAGCGCAACTCTACTCAAATTTATATCTAAGCGGAGGAGTTATGTGCTCATTAATAACGTTGTCGCTGTGTAATGACTCGTTTGAACTTGCGTATTCAGTTTTATTTATAAAAGTAAGCCTTAAGTAGAATACGAATTAGGAAAATGAGCATACAATAAAAGTAACTGCATTTGTATGGGTAAATAGGAACTCGTTTTATCAGATGTACTGCAATAACGAAGTCGAGCAATATTTCCATCCGAAATTCTCTTTCTTATTATACCATACAAATGCACTAATCTTTCTTATCTTATGCTCATTTTCTAATTCAACTTAAGGCTTAATTATATAAATAAAAGTGCCGTAGAACAAACAAAGTCAATAAATATATGTCATATTAAAAACTAACCCATAATTATCGGACCGGTTCTCTTCATTATATACAATTATCCGCTATCAACTGTCATGGATCATCACCAAGAGTCGCTCCAATTGTACGCCAGTGACACCCAAATATACACGTGTAGTCACCTAACTAAATTTAAAGTTAACATCCAAGGACTAGAGATGTGCATTTAAGATGTGAAATCATAGATGACATGTTACAGGTTGCAGATAAATAATGATAAACGTGAGGCCATTCTGATCACATCACAAATACTTTATCATTCAAATCCTTCACCTCGAATAATAAATATCAGCAACAGCAACATTAAATTCACACAGTCGGTACTAAACTTAGGTGTTACTATAGACAGTTCTCTCGCATTGCACCAAAGTGTCATAAACATATGCAAGGCTGTATATCCTAAGCTGAGACGAATCGGCTCCATTCGCAAATATCTTTTAGTTGATGCAACTAAAACACTTTTGTGTTCATTAGTACTTTCAAGACTAGACTACCGTAACTCAATTACGTCTGGTTCGTCTCAATATCTACTCTAGAAACTTTAAAAAGTTCAACGCACAGCTGCTTGGATCATCTTTAGAGTACTAAGATCAGAGCACACCTCCCCGCTGCTCTGTATCCTACACTAGCTGCCCATTTCGATCCAAAAGCAAACTGAAAATGTGTTCTTAGTGCTACGTTTTACTAACGGACTTCGTCCAGCAAACCTATTGGGTCTCACCCATCTGTACACACACCAGCATGATACGTAAGCTCCTCTTCTGACAATCGTTTTCTGATTATTTCAACTATGAAAACGAAGTCATATGAACAACGCTCTTTTGCATACCAGGCCTCAGCACCGTGGAATTAATTGCTCAGTAAAAATAGTCACAAAGACACAGTGATCCATTTAAAGAACACACTTAAAGACCTAATAATGTTTCCTACCTTACATATTTTCAGCATTTGTTATGTTGTCTAATTTCGTGGTGGTTGTTTTCGTTTTTCGTTTTTATAGTCATATCATTATAGATGTTGCAAAGCGCTTAGAGCTTCTAACGATAAGGCGCTATACAAAATCCTCGTTATTATTATTACTATTATACGTATATGAAAGCTTGTACGGTTGTGTAAGATTGTAATCAGCAAAGCAAATACTTCACCTTTAAAAAAAAACAATCCTGCAAGTGCCGATTGAGACTTTTTAACTGAACTGATGCATTTGTCTTCAACTATGAAATGGGATTAGTTTATAAAGAAAAACGCAACGTTTTTCTCTGATCGACTGCATATACACTTCATGAGTCTGTACTGTTCTGTATTATTGCGCGCAATAAGTGCAATTTAAAGTATGATAACAAAACTAATGTTAATAAACTATTCGATTATTTAAAATATAATGCTGCGGAATTTAATTATAAGGATTGTATTTTTATTCGTTTACAATTCAACGAAATATACACCGAATAAACGCTATGCAAACATTGTATATACCGCTTTATACAGAGTGCATAGCGACTTTAAATTTCGGTGATGTTCTAACCGAATAAATACCATACATTCGTTGCATATGTCGCATAGCAAAGAGTTTTTGTTTTTGATTTTACTTTTTTCAATGCAATTTATAAAGAAAACGTCATCCTTAACTTAATATTGGTCTGTCGGGCTGGATTAAATACTTAACAAATATAAGGAAAACGAAATAAAAAAGTTTATCAATATAATTAAATCATGTGATCTGTTGATGACATATACTACTTGAGAGAAATCGATCTTAGTATTTAAATTGTCAGGTAGAATTCTGTAAACAATGTCACAATACCACAGGCATTTTACACGTGCAAAAATAGATATACTCTCACTTCACAATAATTATTATAGTCACATAGATGTCGCTGACTTTGTATAAAACACATACGTTATATACGCAGGTTTTCGAACCACTATGCAGAGTTTGTCTTGTCGGGGAAGCAATATTGACACAGAAGTCGATCATAAAAAGTTGCATTTCGTGATTGAAATATGCATAAATGCACACGAACAGGTTTACTTCCAGAAATATATAGGCTTGTGCAAACGTTTTTTGCAGATTAGTATAGCAGGGTCAGAGCCATCTCATAAATGCAGGGACTTCTTCGTCCCAGAGTGAATATCAATATTTTATGAATCTCGTTACATCAAGGCATTTACAAGATAGTTATACATACTATCAAGATTAATTCTAAATTATAATTGTGTTCGTTTTACAAATTTGGAAGATGGTAAACAAGTCTCGTCTGTTTGGGAAATTCGTATAATTATAGCTAACCTGATTTATAAACATTGGACATTAAAATCGTGTGTCATATGTGTGCATCATATGATGCGTATGGTGTACAAACATGACACATTACAGCATTATTCAGCTCTTCTCTGGGATATGTTCTAGAGACATTGACCTGCTGTGATCTTATGATAAAGGTAACGGGTTCATCGTATCCTAATGATGTTGCGAATATTCAGGCTTATTTATCTTCTGAAGAACTTCTGTGTTCATCTTTTGTACTACATTTTATATTAGTAATTATGTTCTAATTTCAATGATGTTTTTTTTAGTAATCAATTATTCAGTCAACCTTTCCATTCTAGCACGGTAAATAATTGTGTACATAAATATAACGTGAATCTATTCTTACCTACAGCTACATGAGGCCGGAGGAAGACCAGGATAGCTACCATCACGGAGTTTGTTGTTACATTTCGGTCTTTAGAGGAACACTGTCTGAAAATGATATCGAGTGTACGGCTTTTGAGCAGTGGAAAGAAGGAGACGTAACCATTAATATGGGAGATAAATTAGTTAGTTCCCCAATTCAGGTCAAGTTGAAGAGCGGCTGCACAGACCTTCGGGTATTAGTGGCAAACCATTTTACTATTAGTAATTGTAATATTAATATTGGTAGTAGTAGTAGTTATTGTAGTGTTTAACGCCATATTTCAGCACACGATATGCTATACATAGCGGCCAGTATTAATGGTGATACAAGAACCCCAGAAAGAAACACCGACGAACGAGAAGTTACTGACAAGCTGTCTCACCTACCCACATTGGCCGAATCTGAGACTCAGACCTACACAGACAAAGGTGTAAAGGCCGTGATCCGTAACGGAAAGCGCTTTAGACCACTCGGCCAATAGTAGTAGCAGTAGTAGTAGTAGTAGTGGTAGTAGTAGTAGTAATAGTAGTAGAATAATTTGAGTAAGCATATTAATTAGGAGCAAAAATAGCAGTGGGATTTGCAGTTGTCATAGGAGTAGTAGTAGTATTTGCAATGCAATTAGCAGTGCTAGTAGTACCAGCCGCAGCAGTATTAATAATATTGATGAACCATGTGACCGTCACAGTTTACGTTTTATCAAGATGTATATATCTCGTTACTACTAGTATAGTCGTTCAGGCAATCATACTTCCGGAAGTAGCAGCAGAATATATGACGTTGTCGGTGATGTCAATGTGCTAATATTTAGGTAAATGTGAGGGAGAAAAAAAAAATAAAAAAAGAAAAATTGTAATCGTCGTGATATATGTCTTTAACACGTGTATTATCTGCGTTATTCATTTATGAGATGTAATGTCAACGCTAGTGACATAATATGCACATATCTACTCACTATCACGCACACACACACATACAAACACGCACACACACACATAGACACACACACATACACACATATATATATATATATATATATATATATATATATATATATATATATATATATATATATATATATACATATATTGAGACAGATAGATAACCTTTTCTGTGGTGTAAATAAGTAAATACAGTTCAGATTACTGAAAGTGATAAGCTTTTCTTGAAAATTGCCGTTCGACGTAGCCCTTGAAACTATCAAGATAACAGTTAAGGATATATATTTGTTCGTTCGTTTGTGACATTTAGTTTGTTCGGATCATTCAGTCGCAATTATTTCTTGACATTGCTACATTAACATTTAAATACACATTGCGTATATTACGTTTAGTTTCCAGTCCGAGTGTACGTTCCCCATTTCCCCGTGGCAGACACTCATAGCGATGAGGTGGTGATCAAAGCTTCTATAGACAACAGAGACTGGGAAGAACATCGTACTGTGCCAGCACCTGCAAACGATGACATGCAGGTACCTTTTCAGAAAAAGAACATTTTTCTCACCTTAATATGTCTTTTATAGTAATCCCTGTTTAAGAATTATCCTTTAAAGTTAGATTATGATTGTTAATTTGATAGTAATGTTGTTCATATTGTTAAACTCGGAACAAATGCAGCGTCTTTTAATTGTTATGTCTCAAAGACTCGTACTGCACACAAAATATCAAACATTTTTTTGCATTGTGTCTTTAATTTCAGAATTTTCACTTAGCCGGCATTGAGGTCAATAAATTTCAATCGATAAAAATAGTAGTCATTACTAGAGTTCGATGTCAGGAGATTATAGTCAACACACCAGGCATTAGCTCACTATCTCAGTATGATAAGAACGTAAAGATTGCAGTACCAAAGGATGGATTTTCCAAGCCTACACGATTGATGTTAGGGGTAAATATATCTTATTATGTGTGCCGGGGATAAACGTGGTTTAACAAAATCAAAGATTGTTCTTTTTCTTTTTGCTATTTGTTGCAGTTTATTTGGATGTTGCTGCTTTGACTGGTCTAAAATCTACTCCTACACAGCTTTCCGAGTTACATATTTCACACCATCGCTCTGATAAACTTAGGCTAAGGTACGCATACCTTAGTGAATGTGTAACCCCAGTATGTGTATGTTATGCTTATTGAAGCTTGGTTTGAATGAGTGTTGGATTATGTTTTCTAGGCATACTGTATGATATTTTACCAAACACAATTTGTTGGCAAAAGAACATCAAGCAGTTCAAATAATGTTGTTATTTTCTCCAAACACAAATACTCAAGTTCAAATAACATTTATTGATTTATATATTAGTCCCACATGTTTCGAAACCATATAACATGTGTATGTACCGTTCAAAGTTCCGCTGACATCATTAGATAAAGCTTTGCATCTTGTATTATGGTCTGCAGTTATTGTCCACCAAATGCTAAGATTATATTTTATTTTATTGTTTGGGGCGGAGTGGAGAGTTTTCTTTATGGAGGATCTCAATCTCAGCAATATGAATTATGTACTTTGATTGGTATAAGAACGGTAAATGAGACATCACAAGCAGAATCGTCCGTAAAGCAAGGTGAACAAATGAACCGCCTTGGGTCTCTCGCTTACTCGCTATGCCATTGTTTTGTATGGGGCCCCGCGCCTTGGGCTCCACATGTTGCATTGGGCAATGCACATCATAGGACCGGGCCTGATCATAAGTTTATTATTATTCTAAACATACTGACCAAACTCTATATACACTGGAATCCAGTTGTCTTATCCACTCCCACTTTCAGGCTTCGTGAATGACTGATACAAATATTTATGCTCATTTACCCCACTGGTTTGGGTGTTTGTTCCCTCGCCTGTTATATCTACTTAATTAGGTGAAATCATCCAATTGATTTTCACTTCAAAACCAATAAGTAGATGATTTTAAGAAAAACAAAAATTACATCAAAGGCATTCGAATAGGACTGATGATTCTATATATATATATATATATATATATATATATATATATATATATATATATATATATATATATATAACTAGGTTGATCAGTTCCCCTCTGCTCCCCGCAGCTACGCATCTTCACTGTGTGAAAGACAACGTGTGTTTGAACAAGAACTAAGCATTGCATTGGTGTTTCTCACCACAGTGCTAGTTATCACATTCTACGGTACTGATGATATAGGACGACGACGTATTTAGTATATTGCTAATTTTGTAAATACTTCTAATTGGGCGCTCTCTAATATCTAGTTTAGACTTTCCAACGAAAATAATTTTCCCGAGGTGTCTCGCTGATTATACTGGTTGTTTAAACAGGACCTTGAATATCTTAAGTATTTATCATAGAACCTTTAATCCCCAATTTTTGTGTGTAATATGTCTTTTAGATTATAAAGTTTGACGGTATTTTGATTTTGCACCTAACAAAACTGACAGGTTCGAGTGGTCATTTTCACTTTCTGATATTCAGAGGTAATTTTTATAAATAAAAACCAATCACGGTTTTTAAATTGTACATATTTGGTAAATCAGTCATTGCACTTTCAGAAACTAGTATTGTCCGGTCTGGCAAAGTTCAGATTTTTCCTATTTTTTTAGCTGCTGAACAAAATGTCTTTTACACTTATTCGGGGTAATCGGTTGTGCACAATGTGCGGTCATTTTCGTTAAGTTTGTCCTGATATCATTTTTGTTTCCACACGTTCGTCCGCAGCACTCAAAAGTAACACAGAGCTATACCAACATTCTCTCTAGTGTGCATGTTGCAAATGTACCAACTTTACCTTACATAACAACTTTCTCAGTTAATAATATTTTTAGGGCGCCCCCAAAGGAATTTTCATAATCAATTAAAAGTGCATTAATATTCATATCGGGCGAATACCAAGCGAAAAGATGATAGTAACATGTGTTTTTATTAAACTGTAACAGCGGTATCACACAATTATGATGTTCGTCCAAGAATTTGAAGGCACTAATTATAACTATGATGCAACGTTTCTACACAGAATACCTAGAGTACCTAAGAAATGCGAGGGATATATGGCTCTGATAGAAGAAAGCACCAACATAACTGCCTGTAGAGTGGGCACCTACTTTCTTTATATCTTGGCCTTTTTTTGGCAGACCATGTGTCTAGTATAGTAAACAGATCGAGCGACACAAGAATTCCAGGGCTGTTGTGCTTGCATGTTCACAATGCTTTCAATCAACGGAAAATTACGAAATGATTTGTTGCAGTTAATACAAATAATCTTATTCGCTTTAAATCTTACAATATTTTCTTCTTGTTTTTCGTTTTTGTTTCAAGATTCGACATATTAGAGAGAGTACAATCAATTATGCCGTTCATAATTATGACAACTGTCGTAATGTACTGTCAGTGGGTCCACTTATTACAATATCGTGTCAATATCAATCTAGAAAGGACCTTACCATTGACCTCATCAAGCGTAAACAAGGTGGTAAGTTTTTTCACTTACTTTGATTTATTTTATATTTGTCATCGGTAAGGTAATAACCGAAATTGCATACCATTTGTAGTGCCACGTTTCTTAGATAAAAAACGACATAGACTCAAATGTTGAAAAAGACGCTAGTTTGTGCATAAAATGTTACAATATTCTATGAATGTAATTTTATTTTAAAGCCAACTCAATCAGTGTAAATTAGATGCCTATTTCGATATAACTTACCTATATCAAGTTAAAGGTCAAATATATGTTAATATAGAACGAGGTTAATCAGATTAAGTGAATTATATGCTAATTCCTGCTAAATCAATTTCAACTATGGTATGCATATTTAATTTGCATCATTTGATTGACATTTGTCCGTGATTAGGGATATTGTTTTGTTGCGTGCCTGCTTCATGTCATGTATGTTACGTATACATAGTTTGTTGACATAAATTTGAGTTCAAGTGTAAGGTGTTTCTTTCAAACAAACAATTTTTTTTCAATACAAACATATAAAGTCCTAGAAAAGAGGTTGTGAAACACATCATGTTCATTTTACTGTGAATCTCTTTGTTTTTATATAAGGTTGAGATAAAAGAAATAATTTGATTCCTGCTTTTTGCTACGTCTGTTGAATCCGTATTGGTGTGTTCAGTTATAATTTGAGAGGAACCATTTGTTTGAACTTTATTCGTTGGAATTAATGTGCTTTTTTGAGATTATTGTTAAAAATCATTCAACGACATTCTGGATTCGATCATGGTGCTATATCAATACGTATTCAATACTACTGGTACCTGACCACATGCAATATAGCACTTAAATCGGAACACTATATATTTTTGGTCTTGTGATATAACAAATTGATACTTGGAGTTTAAGTCACAATACTATACCTTTCTATTCAATTATTATATTATATATATTCGTTGATTTGACTGAACTTGACGTTTTCGCTTCTTTCTGTTACTTGTTTTATGATCATAGAGTTGGAGGAATGAAATGAAGATTATCGTGAAATAAAACGAATTTTCTAACAGACATTCTTATTTAACAATTTTACGTTTTCATCTTATTATCTAAATTCCCAAGGTTAAGACTGGTACCTTACTGAGTAAACTAATATTGATCTCAGTTATTTTGAAATAATAATTAAAAAATTAATTCAAAAACAGTATTCTTGGGGGTGTATTAAAAAAATTCGATTTTAGGCACCTGAATGTATTCCGAAATTGACGCAACATAATGTAAATGTAATGAACGTGCGCAGAGGTTAACGAAGATACCTTTGTATTTCTGATCAATATAACGTATAAAGTGCATGGATATAAATCAACGTTAAAACTAGGTTATCAAATGACCATGGAAAAGAATCCAGAATACTTGGGAGCACACACTAACATGGTATCTTCGACATTTCAAAACGTAATAGTGTCTAACAAACAAATAATCAGGTATGTGGGGAACACGTATTGCAAGTCTACCACATAAATGCCGACCTTATAAAGTTGGACAAATATTGTATAGCGTTAATTTGATAGGCGCTATGGTTTGGTTCTGAATGATCATTTATCCATCCCACCACGTGGATAAGAATGCTTTACATATGGATAGGTAATATGTAGAAAGCTTTTAGATTAATGTCGACTGATGTCTGTTTAACACCAGCTGTGCTAAGGATTGGTATAATAAAATGTGCATCGCTCGTGCTCGTGCCAGGAAAATGTGAATTCAAGTATATATACTTTTATGTTGAGCATATTTCTGCTTTTACATGGAATGTCTAATTCTATACTTGATTCCTTTACGCCTGTAAGGTTTACATTGTGGACGTTATCATGCAAATAACCTAGATATAAACTTAACTGAAGTAATTGACTTTAAAAGCTTTAATAAAGATACATTTTCGCCCCATTCTTTCAGAAAGAAAAGCGACAGCCTCCGGGAAATGGTTTTACGTCTTTAAAGCCAATGATGAGCCGTGGCGGTTAGCTGATACTGAGCACAATGACAAGAAGTTGGATGCTTCTATCAAACTACCTCGTCTCAAATCGTCATACATGTACGTTATACCCAACATTGTAATTTTGTCAGATCTCAAATAACCTTTGATAGAACAGAATAGGTCTTCAAAGACTTTGATGAAATACAGTACTGCAAAGGTCAATCTGGCTTTATAGTATTACAAAATCAACATTGGGCATATTGACGATTTGAATATTATGATGAGGAAAATAAAAAATAAAAATTATACAAGGAATAGATAAAAAAGAAGGAAAGAAAGAAAGACAAAATATTAGCTTTTTAATAGACTTCACATTAGTAGAAGTAGAATTACTTTTTGTTGCTAAAGCTTATATATTCTACTAAATGTACACATTGGACGTTTCAGTCCCTTTTTTGCTAATAACATATTTCAGGACATCGTGTATCCATATCAATTTAATTTCGTGCTATTTTATTTTGTTTTTATATTTATGTTCCCCTTTGCGGGATTGCTTTTATCTCATAAATATTTTGCATATTTATATGTGTGATGAATGTTTCACGCGAACCTGCACTTATCTTTTGTATACTATTGATAATTAAAATGTAAATGTATGGTAATTTCACTCTAATGTTTTAAAGCCTTCTGGAGATAGAAGCGCGCCATGGTACACACCAAGAGGAAATATTAAAAGCGGCGGAAGATTTACATGTCTACGTCAATGGTTTTATTGTCCGTATGATAGCAAAGCAGAATAAGACCGACCCATACTTTTTGACAGTACAGTGTGTTAGAAGAGATCTTGTCTCCTCTCACGTGGAAGAATTGGAGAAACAAGGTTACACACTAGGTCCGGAAGTCTCAAAAGACTATCTAGTTATGGAGGATCAGCGAATACAACTTATGATTAAAGGCAATATCAAGATAGTAGGAGAGTCCTCAGACAAGGTTAACGCTTTATCTACCTAATGTTCCACGTTATTTCCATTTTATGTCATAAAATGGGTTTATTCAATTGTCTTATTATATCTTTATTTCGGATTTATATTCTAAACAAACCAACTTAACATCAAAAACGTGTTCTTGTTAATGATAGTGATCGTTTCAAATTAGGACATGGACCTAATATTTTAGTTATTGGCATTCCAAGCATGGTTAGAACGTCCAATTTATATGTCCGGTGTGTAATATCGGAGCCAAAGTGGTAAAACAGTCATTTTCCAAAATGAGATTGATTACAAAAATGTATGCAAATACTGGAAGATACTGTACACAAATGCAGTCTGAACTGGGTGCTCTTTTTTCACATATTACACTTGCTAAATGTTAGAGCCTGTGGCAAAAATGTTTATCAGTGTAGCTAGATTGATCAGTATGCATTGCAAGAAAGGTAGACTAAATACATCTCTTTCAAATTAATTAGTGGAGGCTAATGCATAATATGTAAGGAAGATACATATGCTGCTAATCCGAGGGGCAGCATTCATTTGTGATATATGATACTAAATGCAGATGCAATTCTCACCGAACAACTCGAACTGTACAGGATACCGATACAAAATGTTAAGGATATAAATTCATATATGTGATCATTGAAGGATATGTAACTTGCGTCCACTACTTTGAACCAGTAACAAAAAATATTGGCATTGCTTATACATGTTTATCATTCTAATTATTATGAAACATTTTAGTGTCATGTTCTTCAAAAGGCAATATCTAATTTGGAACCACATTAAAGCAGAGCACGCATCAATTAATATTCAATGATATGCGACGGTAATCAGATATAATACTTTGCCACCGTAATGAATGTAATAATATACCTTAGTAATCAAATAAATTAATATAACCCAGTCATCAGATCTAATAATATCAAACGGTAATCAGTTACAATACTTTGACCAAAAAATCAGGTTTAATACTGTCACGGTAATGAGATACGATAGTATGCCACAGATATGCGATATTATATTTTGCCACAGTAATAAGATATGACAATATGCGACAGTAATAAGATATTATAATATACTAGAGTAATCAAATATAATACTATACTACAATACTAATAATATACAATTTTGCCACATTAATCATATATAACACGCCGCAACAGTAATCAGATGTAATACTCTGCCACAGTAATCAGATATAATAATATGCCACAGTAACCAGATATAATAACATGCCACAGTAATCAGATATAATAATATGCCACAGTAATCAGATATAATACTCTGCCACAGTAATCAGATATAAGAATATGCCACAGTAATCATATATAATAATATGCCACATTAATCAGATTAAATAATATGCCACAGTAATCAGATATAATACTCTGCCACAGTAATCAGATCTAATAATGTCACATTAATCAGATATAATAATATGCCACAGTAATCAGATATAATAATATGCCACAGTAATCAGATATAATAATATGCCACATTAATCAGATATAATACTCGGCCACAGTAATCAGATATAAGAATATGCCACAGTAATCTAATATAATAATATGCCACATTAATCAGATTTAATAATATGCCACAGTAATCAGATTTAAAAATATGCCACAGTAATCAGATATAATACTCGGCCACAGTAATCAGATATAATAATATGCCTCAGGAATCAGTTATAATACTCTGCCACAGTAATCTGATAGAATAATATGCCACAGTATTCAGATATAATAATATGTCACAGTAATCATATATAGATCTCTGCTATTTTTATCAGATATAATAATATGCCACAGTAATCAAATACAATAATATGATACAGTAATCATATATAATAGTATGCCACAGTAATCATATCTAATAATATGCCACAGTAATCAGCAGATATAAAAACATCTCTCCGTAATCAAAGTAATCAGAGTTATCAGACATTATTTACTTGATATTATCCAATACCCACCTCAACATCTACTGAGAGGTGGTTTACCTTTGCACCATAATAATGACCCATCACACACACGCAGCTTAGTAATATATAGGTAACAAAAACATGGCTTGGAAACATCAATCACATACCATATACATCCCAGATATAAGGCCCTGAAACATTGATATTTTCCATAAACTACAATGTTGGCAGACGATTTTCTTATAAACATTCACATTATCGATATTATAGTAACTAACATATGTATTTGTTCTCCTTGCCCACTGTATATATATGATATATGTATGCTTTAGTGCCCTATTCCATTGAAATAACGGAACATATAAAGCTTTACATAGCGGAGGTGTATAAGAATACAAATGTACTGTATCTAGTTTTCTTTCTTTCTCCATGTACCTTTTATGTGATATGTACTATTTTTTATCATTATTTATGATTAAATCATTCTGATAAATCAGTACCATGTACATTTGTTACTACTGTAATATCTACAATTAAAAATTAATACAGTACTTGAATATTACAAAGTAATTTGATGGATACAAACATAAGTAGAATTAATATCGATTAAGCTTACATCCACATGAAAATGTCATTAATATGTTATGGTTTCACTAATATGTTATTGCAGATTATCACTCCCATCTACTACTACTTAGAGATGCCCAAAAGAATATTAAAGATACAGGTAGGTGATACATTCAAGCAGAAGGATCTGGAAGCTTACATTGGAAACCTTCATTTCGAGGTAGAGGAACACAAATTGGAAAATAATTCATTACCAACAATGCGTGGAGTACTTGTTATTACTTTACCAAAGGTAGGACTCTCTCTCTCTCTCTCTCTCTCTCTCTCTCTCTCTCTCTCTCTCTCTCTCTCATGGCTTGTTCTGCTTACTTTCTTATCAACATTCAAGTACGTCTTCTATATGACCCTGGTAGTTTAGATATTTGGTTCATGGAATCAAACTGAATGATATATGTGTCAGCTGTATAAAATATGCAAATATTAATCATTCAATCGCTGTATTCCAAACACAGGAAGCATACAAAGTGTCAAAGTTGATTTTGTTTTCAATATATGTGAATAATATATGCGAACAGAACAAAAAAGTGCATATATAGTTCTGCATGCAGAAGTTTATTATTTTCTGATGATTTTGGATTTGTCCAAATGCAAAGGTGTCTTATATAAATCTAAGAAAAATATTTCATGTATAATTCGAAAATAGGTTCAGACATTTGTATTTGTTACGTAAATATGGAGTCTAAATTGGAATCCATATCAATTTATTAGGAAAGAATGTATTATGTCTTTATGGTCTTGTCGGTATCATAATACAAGTTGATGGACATACAAGAGCTCAAATCGGTCCTAGTATTTATAGTCGTCTGACGCTAATATTTTTGTCCGCTTGAGATGTAACATTACCCGGTTCAGTGTCAGATAGTATGTTAATGTTCCGTTTCAGGCACC
Organism: Unio pictorum; assembly: GCA_030141615.1. Lineage (NCBI taxonomy): Eukaryota > Metazoa > Mollusca > Bivalvia > Unionida > Unionidae > Unio > Unio pictorum. The sequence goes on along the minus strand of JARLTB010000068.1, from coordinate 9,417,826 downwards.
AGGATTTCGTCCCAGGACTGCAAAGGCTAGACTACAATCTCCATACTATTGTAAGTTCCTTTCTAACCAGTGTTTTAGTGTTCAAAATCTGATAATGTATAATTCAACAACCCATTATAATATGCTGTATCCATTCATTTTTTAAGTATAAGCGTGTTTAGTTATGTAAACATGTACTATATTGATATCCCCGATCATGTAAAAAGTGCAATATCATACTTGTCCATCAAAAAGTCCGTTGTTATAATCGCATAATGGGTACGTTGTCAAGCCCTTTTATCATTAACAACTTTCTAGTTTTGGACAAGCAAACATTGATACTATGGTTTTCGATTAAAACAATACTAATAACGAAGAAATTATAATCAAAATATCTGCCAGTTTTCTACAAATTAACAAAATGAAATAGTCAAGTACGAAATACATTCTTTTGAATTAACAAAATATCACAAAATCATATTTCTTGCTTACTTTAGGCGGTTAGGTTATTATTATTATTATTATTATTATTATTATTATTATTATTATTATTATTATTTGTATGCACAGTCACAGCATTGGTCAAATTTCTGGCCATGAAATTAACACAGCCTAAAGACGATAGCTGGCTACAGGTTTTGTTTCGTCTTGCTCCACAACGTGAGATGGACATGATTAAAAGGAGGGCTGCCACTCAATGTGAGCCTTCTAAGAATACAACTCGACAAATATGTGAGATCATGCTTCAGGACTGGATGAAATCAAAACCGGTCAAGGATGATAAGGTGCACTTTTTGTAATTGATACATATTTTCTAAATATTCTTCGTTAGTTGTTCTTAATCGACAAGAACCTAATCCAAATTGTTTTTACGTCCATATGAATAGTCTAATAGTTTTATGTTCAATCATTTATTTTTCCCACTTTCCCTTTGACAAAACACGAAGCACTCATTTCTAATTCTTAAACTTTTGCCATCACATAATCCGATGTGTAAGTTTCAGAAAACAAAAACACACTTAATGTGCTACGTTCGTTTATATTCTATATCAATGTCCATCGAGTCGATACCATTTATAGATATATTTAGCATTACTTTTCCATACGATGATTTATATGACATCTGCGTAATGTTGGTAATATTTTGATTTGCAGATACGTCCGATCCTCAAGGCGCTGGAGGACTGTAAACGATACAGTCTTTTGGATGAGTGCAAAAGGTTTCTTCACATCCAACAAAGTAAGAGTTGATTCAATGAAAAATAGTCATGCACGTATTTAATTTGAACATTATTGTTTTAAATAGCTAAATCTTTGATAGCACTGCACAGGCGCTACAGGTGTGATAATAACAGAAAACGGTTTGAGACATATTAGCATTACTTGCGGTGCAGTATATTCATAAATAGGGGGTAAATTGGCGAATTTCACTTTGCATTATCAAACAGTATGCAGTATGCAGTAGTATATTAAAACAATAATAACGATGAAAACCAATTAATAATCATTAATATTAGTACCATTATATATATATATATATATATATATATATATATATATATATATATATATATATATATATATATATATATATATATATGTGTGTTTATTTATTTATTTTACTCTTTCAGACTTTCTGTCAGATTCCAATATCGCTCATATGGCACAAATCCTTGGTGGCAACTGGAAATCTGTGGCGCTAAATTTGGGAATATCCAATGAAGACATTGAGGAGTGGACAAAAACGGATGCTGAAGACAACAAAGGAGAGGCCTTTGAACTGTTAAACAGATGGCGCCTCTCTGATCCAGTAATCTCAAGCGGCACGAATCTCTTTGCCGACGTGCTGGATCAGTTAGAGTCCACGAGGCAGAATGAGAGATTCATAAGTTACATCAAACAAATTCAGGACGGGATTAATCAGCCATAGATATCTGACGTACGGGCGTTGCCCAAGAGGTGTGTAATATGTATTCAATATACTATAATACTTGTGAGTTTAACAAAATATTGTCGCTAGTAGTTAAGTAAGGATAACACATTTAGGGGATATCTCAAGGTTATGTGTAATATGTCTTCCATTTCTCAAAGGCAATTCGTTTTAAGCATGTATATATTTGCGTGACGCATGTGTACAGTTCAAAAGTATTGCACCCACTGTAATCAATAAACATATATTTAATATATTTGAAGCAACTGCGTATGATGTGTATCATGTTACTCGTCCAGTTCAAACCCAAATCAAGTAAAATGTACCTATTCATGTGAATACGGTTTGTAACTGAGTTACAGATGAAGCTGAGCAACGATGCACAACCTTACTCGACCAATGTCCATACTGCGTTTCCAAAACAATACTCGAGGGCCTCAACACTAATTTCTTTACTATAATTGCTGTTATTTTATGTGCTGTTTTAATTTGCCCTGACGGCTTGATAGAACCAGTTAGCAGGCAATATCGTTTCATGATTTGGTCAGGTAGAAGACAAAACTGGTGAACGAGAAGGAAACGTCTTGACAATTGCGGAAAAAAGCTACAGATAAAGCTGGGTTCATTTTACGTTGTCTGGCAGATTTACGGAAAGATCAAAAGTCAATATCACCACTAAAACTTTACTACAAATTATAAGTATATGACAAATTGAGCAATCAAATAAAATGCGATAATACAAAAACAATATCTGTTCAAAACGTTTCCTAATAAGAGTCTTTGTTCGTCCTGTACCGAATCTATATAATACGTCTCTTCCATTATTGGGAAACATCCCTACATACACAATACATGATGCATTTAAAGAATATACAGGTAATCCGATAGGATTGACTTTTCTTGAATCAATGATATGCAGTAAGAAGCATGTTATTCAAAGCATTCAAATCAGTTTGTATTTGACTTAGCTATATATATGACACAAAGATAAAAGGTACGTACACAGTTTATATTTATATATCTTGACTCAACTAAAAATAATTTCAAAATTCTCTTCGATTAGTATTCCTCGTTAAAAAAAGTATATCCAAAACTCTGCAAAATTTGGAATTATTCACTCTAATCTAATACGTTGTCTTTTATACTAAATAATTAGAATTTACATTAGTTATATACATCGAGGTCTTGTGATTCGTACGTCATCTGTTTTATGTCTATGTTTAATCACAGCTGATAAGAGAATATTATGGGAATAATAAACAATTGTGCCCGTGAAGTAAAGAAGTACAAGCTGTTTATAAATAAACTGACTTATTGTTTCCTGCAATTTTTCGAAGAGAGAGAGGGAGAAAGAACCGATCACACACAAATATATTTTAAATGTATCAATTATTTCAGTTTAAAGTTTGCTGAAATATGTATATAATGCTACCATTATCTCGCAGATCAACCCAGATGTAGATTGGATGATCCTGCACGTTAGTACATATATATTATACAAAAATAAAGATATATATCATCTAAGCGAATACGATAAAAGCGATAATATAATTTGAGACTTGTAAAAGTGGGGATTGCTCATGAATATATGTTTTAAAAAATAGACCAGTATATTATCTGTACCGGTTAACATGGTGAATGAGCTAATTTTGTTTTCTCCAATGAACCATTACACAGGACTTCCTTACAATTGCGATCAGCTGTTATTAAATGGCGCCAGTGTACTCGATAATTCAGAGCAGGAGCTAATCAGCAAATTTTCAGAACAATGGAACTATGATATACCACATCTGCAGGATTAAGTTCTGGTGAGCATCGTAGCAGGAAATAAACGCATGATTTATCACAATAGTTTCAAGCTAAATAAAATGGTATATTGCTTTGTATTTACAATCGTGAATTACATATATTCACGTGTATGCATCACAGTTCTAGAAAGAGTTAATCTTTACTAATCTGGTTTAATATATGCCTGACATATTCTTTTAGACCATTGACATTCTGCACGGTCTCTAAGATTCCAAGGAGATCATTAAAAACGTCTATCCCGCTGTTAATGACTGCCTCGGACACACGCCATTTACATAACATCATGAACGCTTCCTCCTCATTTGAGCCATTGCTACCGCTCTTGCATGATGTAATGTCTTCTTCAGAGAGTCCCAGTTTCCTAGCTAGCGAAGACCAATCGTTTGCTATTTTCTTGGCCATTTCAGACATGCACTCGTCCGACAAATACACTTAACAGAAGAAACAGAACGTAACATCAAGTATAGTTGTTCAACTTAATTCTTGTAGTTCAAAATTACATCATATAAAGACCATATTTTAGATACTATAATATATATATATATATATATATATATATATATATATATATATATATATATATATATATATATATATATATATATATATATATATATATATATATATCACAGTGCATTATATAATTAAGCGTTTCGACATGCAATTTTTAATTGTGTTTACTTATTCATTTCATGTATTGCTCAGGTCGTTTTTGCTCTTAATTTGTTATTTAGCTTGTGCATATATGCTTTCGTTTTGTCCTTTTTGCTCCTGAAAGTTACATTACTAGATCATACATTAGACTGCAAAATACAGTATTGAACTATAACTGCTCGTTTTCGTTATTTTGTTTATAAAGACATAGTATGCATGTACCTTTTGTATTAGGAACAGAACGAATCAATGTAATGTATTTTAAAATTGACTGGTACGCTTTACCTACAAGTGAATATGGATAAATTGAAATCTAAGTTTCTACTTACTCAAATGGATATATATAAATTTTAATCTACTTCTTCACAGTACTTACTCATGTTGAAATGGATACATTTAAGTCTAAATAATCTTGCTGATATGGACAAATTTGCACTTTTTCTACGTAGCACTTACTCTTGTGGATATGGATAAATTTCTCACACTCGTCAGACAGTGCCATCCTATGGCAATCTTGAAGAGCCCAGATTATTGGTTTGATCTGTATATACAATATTGTATTAGTCATTTCTTAAAAACATAACACAAATAGTTTATTTTTGCGGCAGAGACCGCTTTTATATAAACAAAGAAACACAGATTATGTTTAAAACATTATTAAGGTGGACGTCAACAATTATTAAAGCGTTCCTAGAAATTTTAAATCAAACATTTGCATTCCAGTGGCATATATATATATATATATATATATATATATATATATATATATATATTAAGTGAAGTCAATTACAGTGTACCATGTAAGGTCTAAGGTCTATCGACTCTAAGTCAAGATTCTAATATATCTCTTAGCTATATTCACTCGTTTTCAGGACACAATAACAAATCATTGTATAAGGATGTAATATAGGTAGAAAATTATATTAACTATTGATAGCTATTAAGAGCAGGTACTCATTGTCTTCCACTATACTAAAAATTGGCGTAAAAGTATTCATTTCGGGCCGGCTGACCGATGAATTTTATTTCTTTTTAATATATGCAATATATCGATTCCGAAAGAAAAATATAAACTAAATGAATAAATGCCCCATAATGGTCGTAAACTGCTTGAGTCCAATTGTCCTAAACTAACCACGATGCAGCCATTCATGTATTTCAGCATGAATGCTTTCCGCTGTATGAAAATATTACTTGAATAGGACCAATACCAAGGGAAACGATAACCGCAACGAAGCCAACATTGATTTGCTTAGTAACAGATGGGCGCAGGCTCAACATGTACACGAACTCCCATTTATATTTTTTATAACATTCTCCATTGGATTTGAAGTACATTTTGAGAAACACTCAATACCTAACAGCTTTATTCCACCGTATAGTAAGTCTTAATCTGAGTAGCTAAACTTATTATCTATAGCTCCCGGTCATCGACTATGATACAAGTTGTAAACTTCTTCATTTGTAATCTGTGATATCGACCCCTCCCCCCCCCCCCCCAACGCTGACTAAATTCTTCAACGTCATTGTTATCAGACATTTGCATATATAAGTGTTTGTGTTTATGTGTGATTTGTATTGTTAACTTAGATTAAAAACTGTTTCAGTCACATCGCTACGATGTTACGGTGTGACAGTTTATTGTTTTGTCTAGCACTCTGGTATTATGCCAAAGAGTTAATGCATCTTGTCCCAGCCAGTCAAATTATCCTGACACCTGACCAACCAGTCCTAATACTTAAGTATTTCTGTTAAGCGTCTAGTGAGGTAACTGTATCATAAATTAGTCTTATACGGTTTAGATGCACTACGTCCATACGATCATGTTGGTGCTTTTGTAATTTTCTCAATGTCCTACTTTGAAATGCTTTCAAGAATTTTCGGATTCGGCTAAATGCACAGTTTTCCTATAAACGTATGAAACAAAGTGTCATGTTACCTTGTCTTCCTGAACAGGTTTGGATTTCATCCAGTCTTGCAGGATTATCTCACATATCTCATATTCATTGTTGGGTGTTTCACATCGCGTCGCCGCCCTGCGTCTGATATTTTCCATCTCTCTGCGGGAACCTAGACTGGGAAGAAGTATCAGTATATAGTCCAATAACGTGTTAATGACACAAATACCATTAATATAAGTATAGTGTAGTTGTGTGCGTACGAATAAAAGTATTCGATTTCTCTCCTTTTAGGTTTCCCAGCATAGTACATGCTCGTTAGAAAATGTTGAAAAAAGTCCCAGATCTAATTTTCTGCTCCGAATGGCAAACCTGATGCATTTGATACTTTTTGTTGTGCCAATACAACATGTTACGATCATACGATCGTGTTATGTTTTAGAAAGACCAATTTCTAATAACTAGCACCCTCATACTGTACTATAACAAATTTAATTATATATCAGAGACATTAAGATAAAATGCATGAAGTTAAGATAAAATGCATAAAGTTAAAATAAAATGCATAAGGCTAAGATAAAATGCATAAAGTTCAGGTTTGCAATAAATATTACATTGTCGCTTTCAATTAAGACAAACCTCTAACAGGATGTATCACTACATATGGAAACAATGATACCTGAATATTACTTGTAGCCAGGTGTCATCCTTCGCTTGGAACGTCAACTTCAATGCGAGGAACTTTGCCAGGGTAGTTACTAAAATGTTGTATTGCAGGTCACATTATATTCGCTATTGTTACAGTGTCGTAGTGATATTTCTCTATGTATTATATTACAATCCTTCCTGTTCAAGTCAACCACATTTAAGTTTCCTGTGACAAACGTCATTAGGCGCAGTTTAATTGCACTTACTCTCACATACTTTGCACCTCATGATAACACCCAAGGTTTCGGAACTGCTTACTGTTTTGTTTTTTGTATTAGAAAAGTAGTTCATTTTTACAAATAAATATTTGATAAAATTGTAAGCATAAAACGTACATTTATTAGCGACTATTATCACAAACCGAATGCTGATATAGTGTAAGTGGATGTTGTAAGATTTTTAAGGAATTTTAAAGATGGCAACAAAAATAGCAGACGAACAATTTTATTATCAGCTATGTCCGATAAACTAAATGCATGCTTACGATAGTGAGGAAATCGAATGCGGGCTCTCGCTGTCCTTGGTCGTTCTATGGTTCTCTGGAAACATTAACCTATTACGTTACGTTTACTGTGTATATGTATAGAACAACACATGAAAGTGAATGAGCGTATTTAATATTCACAGTATAGATCCAGGAACCGTTATACATACATACATACATACATACATACATACATACATACATACATACATACATACATACATACATACATACATACATACAATTTCGACGTGAGAAATAAATATAAAATCTATCACACATCTGTAAATATGCACACGCAGTACTATAACTTAATTTACTTCGAATTCTTGTTAAATAGGAACATAATTCAAAGTTCATGTTATTGATCTTCTGGTAAATTAAAAAACATTACTCAGAATCACAGTTAATAGTACTAGGAAACAGTAGAGGACAGTTCTTATTAATAATTATATTCAGCAGGATAAAACGTAATATAATGTAATAAAATGAGTGACCATTCATGTAGAAACAGTTATTGGTTTTAACTTGTACCAAGAAATAGGACTATTTTAAATGGAGAAAAGATTTATATTCGTACCTTAGGTAAGGTAATTGGAAGGCTTCCTGAGGTTTTGGTATAGAGGGCTCCTTCTCTGTTGTCCTTGAGAACTTCAAATTGTAGATGTCCAACGTATCCCTCGAATTCTTTCTGTTTGTATTCATCTAAAGCCTGCAGAGTGACCTCTTGTTTGGCAGTGTCCATGTAAGCATGAAAAATTAACTTTACCTGAATAAAACACAATAAGCACATGTTATTTTGTATATGGAAATAAATACATTTACTGTGAAGGTTGCAAACTTATGCACATGCTCGATGTAACGTATAATGAAATATGTGATGAATTCAATTGATTGTAATAAATTTTATAATTTAAACAGTATATTTACTTACAAATTATATTAAATATATTTCAAAATACTCAAAGCTCTTTCCCCTGATTTTACTGAATAATATAAATATGACAATAGTTTGTTTGTTTCCTTTAATCAGTCCTAAAAGGGAAATATGAATTTCATTTCATAACCTCATGCAAGTCGTATTCAACATTATGGGAATCATTCTCACCTATATATGACCTTGTAAATGCTAGACGGAAAACAAGGAATTTCAACAATTTGAAAAGTGATGTACGTCGACCGAACATTCGATCAGTTGCTATCTCCGCTTGCTATATTATAAATTTGTTACTGAAATCATCATTGTTGTCAAACTGAATTGTGCGAAAATCAATACCATTTTCAAAGTACATTGTGTGGAAATCATTACAATTGTTGAAGTACATTATATATAAATCAATACTATTTTCAAAGTACATATTGTGAAAATCAACACTACTGTCAAAGTACATTATGTAGAAATCAACACTACTGTCAAAGTACATTATGTAGAAATCAACACTACTGTCAAAGTATATTATGTAGAAATCAACACTACTGTCAAAGTACATTATGTGGAAATCAACACTACTGTCAACGTGTATTGTGTGGAAATCAACACAACTGTCAAAGTAGATTGTGTGAAAATCAAGACTACTGTCAAAATGCATTATGTAGAAATCAACACTACTGTCAACGTGCAATGTCCGTATTCATTATGTGGAAGTCAAAACTATAGTATACTTTCATTGTCTGGAAATCAGCACTACTGAAAAAGTACATGTGATCATGAACACTACTGTAAAAGTACATTGTGTAGACATCAACACTACTGTAAAAGTACAACATGTGGACATCAACACTAATGTAAATGTGCATTATTTGGAAATCAGCACTAATGTCAAAGTGCATCGTGTGGAAATTAACACTACTGTCACGGTATAATGTGTCCTATTTACAATGCCGTATTGGATTCCTTTCAAATTTTGGTAATAATAGCATGACAATTCATTTATAACATAGATAAATTGATCTTAGTGATTAATATTGGCGCGATTTATTGGTAATTAAAGTGCAGTAGGGTTACCTCTAACTCGGGTGTCATGGTAATGTTTCCTGAGCAACGCAAAATAATCGCCTGGCCGTCTATCAAAGCGAATTCTTTGCTTGTATCAGGACCGATACTGAAACCCTGTCTTTCCAACTCATGCATGCGCGAAGTTATCTGATCGCGTCTAACACACTGAATCATTAGAACATATGGATTATCTGCCCTTTGTTTAGCAACGATTCGCACAATTGATGCATTACTGTGAAAGTAGAGTTCGTCCGCTGCTTTGAGAAATTCTTCGTTTGGAATGCCCAATCTCCCTTCTATTTCCAAGACTCTGGAAATAAATAAATAAATAAATAAATAAATAACGATTAAAAAAGAAATATAGAGCGAAAAGACAATGATATAAATTCTCGTTAAACTGTAACCCGTGACATTATATGGAATATATCAAGCATATGATGGCAGATAGCAGGATTGATACAAAATAAAGAGCTTTCACATTTGATGACCAACATCGAGGGCTTAACATCTGTCGAAATATTTAAAATCAAATGCCTATCTGGATTTCTTACCCACAACATATACCCGTTAACAAGTAGAAGGGACAGATGATTGTTACAACTATATAACTGCATCAACCTTGACACACCATAATATTCAAAATACAATAACTTAAAGTTTCTGGGTGCTAATGATCCTTGCACAGCTATCCTTAGTGCATGTTTCTATGTGGAGAACACCGTAGGTGTCGCGGTATTCTCTTTTTATCTGCATGTGCGTGAAACACATGCTATTGATTCTGCACCAAATGAATTCATTATTGAGTACCACTACGTGAAGCCTGTAAAAATACTAAATTGCATCAATATATAATTGTCTATATTATTTTAATTACAGATAGGATAAGCTCTCAAAAGATGCTTTTACTACAAGCAGCTTTTCATGATTAACCAATTATGGACAACCAAACTTGTATATAGTTAAGTATGTGTTTTCACTCATTTCTAAACTGGTTCACAGTTCTTCCACGTAATTAGTACTGTGTGTCCTATTAATTGATTTAATTGTATTAGAAAAATATGTATTTTACTAATTGATAGTAGAGCATAATTGTAAGAAAGAAATAGCCATGATTGTGCAAGGATAACAGTCTAATGGAATTTTATGCGACATCACTGTATGAAGCTAAATTGCATCCGTATTACATGTGGCTGTGTTGTATTCTACTTATTAGTGGCTTATTCTTCTCATTAAAATAATTGTTTTCTGCATTTGTTTCTTCATGTTATTATTCTATGCCGTGTATGCTACACAAAACAAACACAAACAGGCTGACATTAGCAAGTATGACATCACAAGGTATCAAATTACATGACGACTGTATTTCATCTCTCGCTGGCTGTAATACAAGTTTTAAATGTTATAATTTCAATATTGCATTTCATTTCTTGCTGACTCTCATATAAATAGTATGCAGTGCATCCCAATGCATATCAATCAAATCAAACAGAAAGGTATGCCACATGATATGTTAAAATGATAAGAGGACATTGCCCTTCTGTGACTAAGATAAATACACATACCAATTAAGCATCGAGAAATGATGAAATTCTAAAAACATTTGAACTATTAACACATGTGATTCATCACCCCCAAAAACTAATCAAAGTGGTGTAAAAACGATACAAATTATATAAGAATTATTATACAGACGAATAAATAACTGAGTGCAACTTTTTCGTACAAACTATTGTGAAGAATGGGGAATCATCGAATAGACAGAATAATTGTTCATGCCTGATAATGTCCCGCACAACAAGATATAAAAATCTCAATCAATGTAAAAAGAAAGCCTTTTTAAGTATGTTACATAAGAATAACAGGACACAAATTCGAAAATAAATTCCAAAGTTCCTACATTGCTAATACTGATGTTGGAGATGCATAGCCTGCTGATAAACTGTGGCGGCAAAAGCTAAGATGTATGTTGCAGGTGGAGAAATATCTGGAAAACTTTGCGATGCCAAGGCAAGTCCATGTTCCTATACAATATTCAGACACTGATATAACGTATCACTGCATACGCTACTTGGTACATTTAATGAATATAATTGAATTGCATATTAAAGTTGTCTAATATATAAATGTATATCTACATTTACCCAAAACACATTAAACGCTAATACAATGGCTTAAAATCATCATTGTGGCAACTGTTCCATACAAGTAGTGTTACAATCTTTGCTTTGCAATATAAAGGTGAATAAAATGCATACATATTGATAAAAGCGAAAACAAAGTAAAAATGTAAATCACATGATAGTACGTACAGAGCAATGATGCCTTTATAAATTGACTTTGTTTCAAATCTAAAACCATATTTCTGAAACGAGGCTTGTTTTCATTTATTCACATCAACAGATCTGGTGAACAAAATACATATCGCTTAGTGCACATTTGATAAAAATGCTGAGATGTAGAATACTGTGTTCCGGAAGCACCAGTTCAAACATATTGACTGTTAATGTTTTCTATCATAAGACTTGGAACTTAACGAGGAAATAGGTCTGGTGTGGTAGGAGAGAGCAATATATTCGACATGCAGATATACTTCAAGAAAAGCCAAGGAGAGGCTGTGTAACAAGCACTGCCTATGCGATTCAGATAGGACGTTCACGGACTTCTATTGAAAATAAGAGTATTGGAAATGAAGGGTTGAGAAATATTTTAATTGCGCATGTCTCTGCTAACTTGACAAAAGGAATGCAGAACTGTTCAAATGACACCTGTAAAATACTTGAATGTAACAACATGAGAGACATGCCACAACATAGAAACAATATAAAGGATTTTAATTATATTATAAGAAATAAGACAGAACTGATATTCAGCGTGGCTCAACATTTAATAATGCAACTTATAGAGTAGTAGGTAGGACTCAATTACAACCAGCTACCCAGCACATATAGTCTATTTGAACACTACTCTTTATAAAAACATAATTAATACAACTACAAAGAATAAACTATGCTCAATGGGTAAAATGGATGCATCTGATTATTAAGCCGAATTGTGTCACTGCCCAGCAAATACACGTTTAGAAACATGTATTGGAGATGAATGCACAGTGTGTGTGGCTGTCGGTGGGTGTGTGGGTGGGTGGACGGGCTTATACGTTGAAGAAAACAGACAGTCTAGAGGTACGCAACATTACAATTGGTCCAGACACTTCTAGTTACCTCAATAGCATGGACCTTAGAAACGAGTGAAGAAATGAAACAATACCTGTAAATCATTTTGATAAACGCCGAATGGCTCAAAGTCATAGAAGATTCATTAAAGATCAGAGCAATGTAACAGAGCCGGAAAGAACTAAAACAATTACAGGAAAGATGTGGAACAACTTTGAACATTACTTGATGACGTTTGAAAAATCTTTTAAACATATGATACAAATACACTAAAATTAAAAAGTTATCTTATGCAACAGATGCAAATGTTTAGTTCTATCAGTCGATCATAGTCTTTGTCATAAGCAGTCTTATGAGTCTGCTCTCCTTTTCACATTGTCTGAGCTGACTACTACCCTGTCATGTCAACTCTTCTGTGTTTTGTATAGATGTTGTCTCGATAATCACGTGCAAGCCCTGAATCGAAGACTCTATTATGATTGTCATGTGCACAAATTACCGAAATGATACCACGGATGCATGGTGTAACCATGTAAACAACAAGCTGATGTTATGGTATATGTCGCATGTACGACTAATTCAACTCTTATAAGAAACGTATGGAAACACAATCATATTCAAAATTGAATAGCTTAAAATGTCTGGGTGCTTATGATCAGACTTATATTTCTTCATGCCAAACTCTCATTGCTGCATAATTAAGTTTGGATAACACCATATGTGCCACGGCATTTTTGTTATCTACATGTGCATCAACAACATGTTGATTCTGCACCAAATGAATCAGATGCTACTTTCATTATTGAGCACCCTAAAGTTATGCCTATACGAATACTAAAATTGCATTAATATAATATTTTATTTATTGTTTTTAATTACAAGTAAGATAAGCTCTCAAAAATACTCTATTATTCATTCACCCATTTCTGGACTGGTTCAGATTTCTGATATATAATTATTACTGTGTTTCCTATAATGCTTACACATAAGCGTCCTTTCTGCTTGGCAACTTTATTGAAACATCATTATTCTTTCCTTTCATTTCACTGTCTGCTGTTTTCCAGTTGTCGCCCCTGCACTTGTATAGGTGAAAATACCTTCCCTTGTCACTAGTTCTTTTATCTGAAACAATGAGATTCATGTCAGATATACAAGGACAATAAAATGATAAAAGAATGGCTTAACTTGGCTTAACATCATTGCGTAACTTACATAACGTATTCGTGTTGCGTTATTGTGTGTTAATTACGTGGTATTGCCATAACCAATTGACTCATTTGGAGCCTTTACTTAAATATTTAGAAAGGTCCGTATAAATGTCATTTTAAGGTAGTATTTGATTGCTGGGGTCAATACTAAACGTGCCATTTGAATTACATAACGGGTGGTTAGTATAGTAGTTATGAGTTGTGTCCAGACATGCATACAATATGTTTACGAATGGTAGTGAAATGTCTAACCTTGTGATCTACTTTCTCCGACATACACCTCAAGAATTTAAACCAGATGAGAATGTAAATATACATTCCAGCACAGTTTTAGCAACATACATTTTATTTTGCCGTGAGCTCTTCCACAGCAAAGACGTGCATCCATGACCAAAGCAGTAACTATATGAGAGCAGTGTATACTCAGAGTTTATTTGATAATGTGATTTGTTCATTTTAATGCATCATCTTCTGATAAGAGGAAATGCAATTTAAAAATACATGCAAAACGTATATAATTTGAAGGCAACTAAAACAAAGCTGCACGTATCAAAATTAAGAAACATTATACATTTAACAGGTTATGGTATGATGTGGTGTAGGGGAAAAGAAAAATGACCAACGATTTAATATGACATTGCACACTTTACAAAAATGTTGTGTTTGTTTTATTTGGTGTGTTGGCTTAAGGTATGGATAGTTATAAGACAATGTGTCCTTTTCAACGATACCTAACACCTAACAAGACATATCAATAATTCTTGTAACATATTTTCGAAGAAAAGCAAATAAAATCTTGCTTAATTTACCATTTAGCAGTGTACATTTTCAGGTGTGTATAGTTTTGTTATCTACATAAATAAACTAAACAACTAACGTCAATCTATGGCGAGCATATATTGAATATATGATACCAATATCAAATACGACACTGGGTCCTTTTCAAAGATACCTGACACCCAACAAGACATAACAACAATTCCTTTCATATTGTTTCGTAAAAAAAGCAAATAAACTTGTTTTATGTACCATTTAGCAGTGTACGTTTTCAGCATAAACATGCTCGAAAAACAGAAAACACTATGGACTTACATGATCGAAACTATAGCAAATATTGTATGCAAATTTGAATTACAGTGTCACAGATATTAAATCGCAATGACATGTAGAGAATTTATTCGGAATTATATTCGTTACCAATTGACGCTAACGATCAGCTTGTACAATAGCCATATTTTTTCGGTTAATCTTCATTCAGTGTTTTGTTAACACCAAGAATCGCCTATATATAAAGTTACACAGTATTAGCTTAATTATGTTAAGTCTACATATGTAAACACCAATAACTGCCTTGTAGGATTAATATAGTAATATCATTGATGTTTACTCCTTTTATCTACGATTATATTTGTTCTTATTGATCCCAAATTGTATATCACTATTTCTACTTCTACCAATTGTACAGTACGTTTTCGACAATCGTACTGTTCCTTCGCGATCCCCTAAATAAGAGATTTAAGATACATTTCCACCTATTCCAACAGTTGATTAAAACGTAATCCTTTGTGCAAGCTAGTATTTGTTGTAGACCTTTTGAATGATTAAGTTAGTATGAAAATGATTGAAACTTGTTTATTGAAGAATCTCGGTAAGTCCAAAGAGTAGACCACTCCAAAATAAACAACTAGATTAACACTAAACACTGCTCTCTCTCTCTCTCTCTCTCTCTCTCTCTCTCTCTAACACTACGAAATCATGAACCTATGATAATAAGTTTGATGGTCAAGTCACTGTAAACCTAGACTTTAAATTAACTGTCTTGAATTAAAATTAGACGATAGCGCTAGTGATGACTTACGCGATGAATTACACGTTGTAAACGTTAACTTACACACACTATTATTATTATTATCATTATTATTATTATTATTATCCAATGCAATTCAATTTTAGGCAGCTGTAGAGAACGTTTGATTGGTTAGCATTGAACATAGGATGTTTACACCACGTCGTCCAACTACTCAGATTTAATTGGAATTCCAGGTAACTTCTCCTCAGAATCTCAGGTTACATACCGTTCGGTGCATTTCTTGTCAAGTCTAATTCAATGTCCTTTTCAGTCAGAGCCTCACACGTGATTGTCATAACCGAGCTTGTGGAGAGCACATTATGGCAGTGGTCGTAGTACTGGGTGGCAAAGGATAAACTATTGTCCCTTATCGGCCGTATCTTGTCAAATTAAAATAGAGATCAAAGCTATAATAACTGTAAATTAATTAATACAAAATAGTTTAACACTTGTATCATTTCATTCAAAGAGAGGTTTTAGAATATCGAGTATTATTATGGAAATGATAGATGTCGTCTTTTCCATGGTTGATGTGGTTTAATATTACATATATATAAAGCGAATTTTCAAAGACGTTTTCCATATTGTTACTCCCTCTTCTCAACATAATTTCAACATGTAACATTAAATTGTACGTACTATGTAGATATATCTAAAACACATGGATATAAACACGATTCCTCATGAGTAATTAAGCAATACTTTGATATATAATAACTATATCCATTGTGTTCAGAGGAGGTAAAACGATTTGTTTTTTACTTAACTCTTTTAACTATTATTTTTCTCTTTACCTCACAAGAATGGAATTAAAACAAACAAGACATACAATATAAGAACCATATAATAGTTGCATAACCTACTAATTGGTACATATATGTTGTAATCAGGTATTTAACTGATAAAGAATTAATAGAACAATAGCCATGACAAAAAATTAGTAAAATGCCTTTGGTCTACAAAACTATATTATCTCTATTGTTTCTGTGATTTAATAATGTCACAATCACATTCGATATATCAAGGATTTAAGGACTGAAGTACTCTGCTGATTATATATATTATATCTTTACAATATAAATTCAAATAACTGTAACAAAGGAAATATTTCTTTCAGCGTAAGTAATTCAATAATATGTAATAAAGCGTTGTATAATGCATTCCAAGTTTTGGTTAGGATGTTTATTGTGAGGTTGTGTCTGAATACATGAGATATTACATTATCAAGAACATATTTACATTGAATTTAAGTCCTAAAACAAAAATGTTTGCTATCTAAATATTTACTTCTAGCTTCATATTTGTCTTAGGTTTGCGGAAAGTGTCCCTGGGTACAAATAACTTAATGTTCTTATCCAGAGTTGAGGCTTGGCCGATTCCGTTCTTATCAACCAAAAAATCCTGACTCCTGGTTTTGGCCACTGTCAGCAACTTTACAGTGTGAAAATTGGCCACATCTATACCGGCGTAGTTCAATTCCTTGAAGAATATAGAAAAACGTTTTGGTTATTTCTATTTACATTTACATATATATCCAACATAAGTGCATGTATTAGAGCAGAATAACGTAAACAAACTTTATAATGTTAGAAAATGCATTAATGAAGCAATTGGAGCCATGAACCATACAATTAAACCGTAAAGTATTTATTCCTTTACGGAATTATACTGATTTTGTTTAAACATTTCAGTTCATTTCAGTGCAATGTGCTTATGTTCCTAACTTCCCTTTACATTTGTTTCACTTTCGTTTCTCTTTTTCACCACAAGTAGCTCTCAGAGCCATCTATAATTGTGTGAAACGCGCTGTGTGTAAACACGGCAAATTTAATTGACATGTAAAATAAGATATTGTACTTGTACGATTTTCGCACTGTCACGCCAGTTAAGGATTGGTCCTATATAAACATTGATAGTGCAAATGATTTGCATCTGTCATAACATATAAAAGACCTAAGGCATAACAACTGATTAGATAACCAAACTAATCAAATCAGTAAACGAATTAAATCCGTGTTTAAAACCAGTGATAATACAAGAGGAAATTTGTATTTCGTTTCCTTACCGGATGCTTTGGCAGTTTTGCAGGTACTGTGACAGGGCGCTGGTTTGTCCACTCTCCGCCGTCTATGGATACCTTGACGATAACTTCATCACTGCTGTCAGAAACGGAGCAATGTGGTACGCATATGCGCATGGGAACCTGAATGAAATAGATTTTATAAAGCTTTCTAAGACGTTCAAGTCAGGTGATAAGGAATAAAATTATAACTAGTATTATTCAAATTACACAAGACAAAGGTAAATAAAACAAAGGCACAAAAATGTTTATAATTAGCTTCACATGGTCATACTGCATCAGAGAGTTTGTGGAGCACAGAACACTAATGGAATATAAGTATATAAATAAATAAATTAAAAAAAAAACAAATAAATAAAACTGTATAATATGTGAATCGAATTCGTATTCAGATAATTTCTTAAAATACACACGTTATGACGCATCAGAAACGTTCTACGCCAACAAGCATGATAGTTAAAAATATTGCTCCATGAATAGGCCTAGGGTTTCTTTTCCTTTGTCGTGCACCTTGTTCTTATTTGTTTTTGATTGGCTATTTTTATTAATGCATCATTTGTTTAACAACTCACTGTCTTAGATCGAGAAGGATAATATATTACCCTCACCATCTAATCGTTTAACTGTTATCGTTTGTTGATATGAAAACTATTATCACTTTTCAATGATCCCACTTATAAACTTTTGTATACCGCTAATTAGCTTAATAGTGCTGGTGCTTAGATTATAATATTTTACAACACCTCTAACACCCTAATACACAAACTAAATTGATAAACAAAATCTCTTTGCACTGTTTTCTGCGAGGATGGCTTTCATCTTCAAACAAATAAATATCGCAGATGATCCTTATTTCCAAAAAGACAGCAATATATAAAAAGTATTTTACTTCTCCTTGATTTAATGTCTTTTCATGTACCTTTAGGTCTTTCTCAGCCTCTTTCACCTTCACTTCAGTAAAGGAACTCGCCACTTTTTCTCCTATGCCTAGACTTAGGTCTTCATTATCACGCCATTCGTCACTGGCAAAGCATTCTAAATCTTCTTCCTGTAGAGTGTCAGGCATAGCGAACACGTGACAATAGATATCGCGATGAAATGAGTCAGACTCTCCATCCGGTCGCCTGTAACTGATTACCAAATGATAACTTGTTGTTATGCAGAGTGCTCATCATTTAAGGTATATTATCTTTTTGAATTCGTGTTTGCCTTAATGTATTTACAATTTTAATGTTCCTGAAGGAATATTCAACGAAGTTGATCCTATCTAAATATCATAAACCTTCAAGCAGTATTTTGATATTAATGTAATATTAGTGATCGTTTACCACATTTTCGTTTAAGAAAAGAATGATCTTTTCAAACTTTCAAGAATGAACCTTTCTGAATGCATTTGCATAACGATCACAACGTAACGTACCATTCCTTTTCATTAGATTTTATCTGAAACAACAATGTTTTATTTTCAAGACTGCCATGACGATAATACCATTTACAATCATACAATCGTTTAATTGGAACAAATTCAAATAGCATCTATTTCAATATAGCAAATACTGTAACAATTTTGAGAATAATCAAACATTATCATTGCACAACATTTGGAGAACTAAAAGATCATTCAGACGTGATCATTGTACAAGATTGGAAAAGAGAATCGAAACTATGATAACAATTTGTAGTGCCCTGCACTAACACAGCTGTTTTTTTTAATAACATTAAAATGAAATCGATATCCACTGTTACAGGAAGACTAAATGGATAATAAAATACAGATAATCAATATTTACTGACCCGCACATTACTATATTTTAAATGTTTCTAAAATAAGTGAAGATAGGAAAAACTAACTTGATACCAAGCCAAAAGTCAATATACAAACAGTACGTAATACTTTTCTTTCATTGTGCATATAATGAAAGCCAACGGTTCTAATAGCAGTATGCTACATCACAAATCTGATTTTTAAAAATAGCATTCGGAACATACCATATTGATTAGTATCGATGATGCGGAAAAGCTGCTCCGACCATGAAACATTTCCGAAATATCTGAATAGATCTTTGAACATTTGATGAACCGAGGCTACGACAAATACCTGAGAGCAGAGTTAAAAAAACAACTACAAACCACCTTTAATAAGCTATTACAATAAAGAAAAATGTTATGGTCTATCGTATACCTTTCATCCTGTTTTACCATCCAGAAAACCCCAAGCTAAGTAAAATCATCCAGAACCACAAGCTATCGCGGAATCCTGTGACCAAAATATTGCATTTAGTTTGTATAAATCTTTTAGACACGCGCTCGTGTGATGGACACAGCACACTTCTAAGGAATAATGGGTGCAGATCCTATCTCGTTGACGCCATATATTGAAAACGTGTTTTAAATCTGCCAATATCTATCTTTCAAAAAGCAAATTCATATTTAAATTTTACACTTGAACGCAATTAGCTTTGTTCATATTGTTTACCTAGTCAAACTCCTAAACAATGTATGCAGTAGCTCTAGTCAACAGGTTACATAGTTGTTACTTTTCTGAACACTAATCGATTGTAAATAAACTGAACAGTTTATACCACAAGTTATGATGTATTAACTATTTCAAGCTATTTTTGTTCCTACGTGGGTTCCAATTTTCAATTTATTGACCTTAAATCAAATGCTCAAGTATGTGGAAAGAGATTTTAACTTTGAATCCACGGAACTTTCAAATTATATGTTTACTAACGTATGAAAGATCCCAATCCAAGGAAAGATGCATTATTTTAAATTTCCCAATATGGCAACTACTAGTAATGCTTATATTACCCAGTTAAAATATTTACTATCCCTCCCCATGCACACCCGCATAGCGTGATTATACATTTCGCCCGTTGATTGTAATGTTTCGTCAGCGTAGATCATACTCACTGACATGTACATCAAAATGCCATTGACTGTACATGTAACGCTTGTCAAGAAAGATTTCTTTATAGCAAAACATGTACGTGATTTCCTAGCGTGTCATTGGGACGGGCGCTTAGTCACATTTCCTCGCCATGATATAGTCAATAATGCCGAATATGCAGTCAAATCCATATAGCAAGCGTCTTAAGGAGTACGATTTCATATCAATACTTTTCTCTTTTGGAAAGATACTTAATATTTGTTTAATACATATAAGTACGTCTTTGATAAGGTTTGGCTGCTAGAGTAACTGTTTCTTTCTTGTAACTAAGTCTCTATAATTTACCATATTCGTAAACGGTTGATTGAATAGATAAATGTACCATACATTGCATTATTATTTAACTTCAGCTGTTTCCTATTTGTTCTTTAAACGAGCAATCAAAGTCATAAAAAATAATTACTTTAAGTGAATGGAGAAAGTTAGTAGTGACATTAAACTTTTGGGTTTACAACCCCTCGACACAACTCTATCCAAAAAACAAACTTACGTAAGAGGTGTCCAGTTGGCAGGATCCTTCCTCCTTCTCTCTTCCTCTTCTTTCTTCTGCGCTTCCCGTTTCTTCCTCTCTTCTTCTTCTCTCCTCTTTCGTTCCATCTCTTTATTTATCCGATCCTCTTCTTCCTTTTTCTTTCTATCCTCGTCTTCCTTACGCTTTCTTTCTTCTTCCTCTCGTTTCAATCGTTCTTGTTCCTCCTTATTTCTCTGATCCTCTTCTTCTTTCCTCTTTCTATCCTCTTCTTCCTTACGTTTTCTTTCTTCTTCCTCTCGTTTCAGTCGTTCTTCTTCATCTCGTTTCAGTCGTTCGTCTTCCTCTTTTTTTCTCCGCTCCCCATCGTCCTTTTTAGTGTTCTTCTCCCTCTTTTTCTCCTCTTCCTTCCGTTTTCTTTCTTCTTCCTCCTTTAATTTCCTCTTTTCCTCCTCTTGTTTGTTTCTCTCATTCGCTAGACGATCCTGTTCTTCCTGGAAAATATCATGCAATCTTGTTAGCTTTCATTCAGTCCGGCGTCAGATACCATATTATAGCTACTTTGAATTATATTTCAAATTAAGAGAAAAAGTAGAGCTGGAGGAGTTTAAGTTGGTAAGTTAAATACATATAACAAATATTCCTCTTTTGGGTGAATGCGAACAATATCTGCATTATTTAACTGAAATCCATTGAATAAAAACAAGGAGATGGGCAATATATATATATATATATATATATATATATATATATATATATATATATATATATATATATATATATATATATATGTATGTATGTGTGTGTGTGTGTGTGTGTGTGTGTGTGTATCGGCACATGATAATGTAACAATATAACTAATCTAACATTAGTAGGGCGACAAGAGAAATGTGTAAATATAACAATTTCAACACATTGCATGACATATGTATGATTTTCGTTCTTCAATACCTTCAGACCCTGAAACCTTTCATTTCATCTTGAGACTGAGTCGCCAATTAATCCGAATCAGAACATGAATCATCTTGTCAGGTTGCTGCAGAGGAAAGTTGCAGCTCATTTTCAAATCTCACTAATTAAAAACTAACCATGTCAAATCTTGACTAATCTACACACGATATACATGATATTTTCTTTATTTTTTTATTTGTTGTCATTTTATTGCTAATAGTGTTGTTTTGCAGTTGTTGCTATTATTGTCGTAGTTTTCTAACTAAACTGAATATAACGTACGGTGAAGACTAAAATTTTGCTTAAAAGGTTATGTGATTTAGGTTCATTTGGAACTATTTGCCCGAACACGTGTCTATACATATATTTACTATTTACTATTTACCGTGTAAATTTTTTGATTAGAAAGAAAACGTTCAAAAATGGGTTCAGAAAGATTTTAGTGGGATTGTTTGACAATGAAATGATTAATATTGCACATTACCTGTTGCGACTGCATTTCAATTTCACTAATCACATCAAAAGCATTTCATAGCAGAAATTATATTTTTACTATATTCAAACAAATGCAAGATTATTCAAAAACTACTATAACTTAAGGTAGCCAAATATTATTTCCGTCTTCCTTCTACCTGGTAGCTTTCCTTTTTATCCTCAAGCCAGCTTCCTAAACATCCCCTCAGCTGTTCAATGTCGCTATTGGTAACGCTCGCTCCCTTCTTGACCTTCTCCATTACTTGCTGCGTCTTAATAATGAACTCTTCCAGTCGGTTTTTATTCATTTCCAAGTTTTGAAGCCGACTTATATATTCCAATTCTTTGCTTGAGAGTTGGCCATTGGTATCCACTGTACCTGAAAAAGAGTAGATATGTTAAATTTATTTGTGACTATGTGTTAGATAGCTTTAGGTAACAGATAATCAACTCGCACTGTAACAAATAAATTCCATCCCGACAATTATGTAAAAGCAATAAATCTTTCTTTCTATAGTTGTTGGTCATAATTTAAAACATCATCTATTAATTACATCAATGTGTTTCAAATAAACAACAACATGTAATTTATAATATATATATATATATATATATATATATATATATATATATATATATATATATATATATATATATATACATATATGAATATATATATATGAATATATGTATATGCTACCTTTAGAACTCTCTACATTGTTTGCTACGTTAAAAAAAAAGACATTTTACATAAAACCAACAAGCGTCTACATATAAATCTCTATTTATTCCCGGTTGCATCTCAATTTATGGAATTTTGTACAAGATAACACGTTGTTTTAGGATTTGTCATATGTAAACGTGTATGAAAAGTTTTCCCAGAGAAATCAATGATGTATCCAAAACCGGTCAGAGCCCAACGCCTAGATGTCCAAGACATTTGAGAACCCAACTCGGATATAATCTAACCTATTCCAACCCAGCACCAAGATATTCAATACCTAATGCAACCCATCCCTGAGATATTCAACACCTAATCCAACCCAGCCCTTAGATGTCCAAGACCTGTTCGAACCCAGCACTGAGATATTCAACACCTACTCCAACCCAACACTTAGATGCCCAAGGCCTTATCCAACCCTACAATGAGATATTCAGCAGCAAATCCAACCCATCCTTTAGATATCCAAAACATATTCCAATCCAATACTGAGATATTCAACACCTATTCAATCCAAACACTAAGATATTCAACACCTATTTCAACCCAGCCCTTAGATGTCCACAACCTCTTCCAACCCAACACTGAGATGTTTAACACCTATTCCAACCCAGCCCTGATATATTCAACACCTATTCCAACCCACCCTTAGATGTCCAATACATAGTTCAACCCATTCCGGAGCTATTCAACACCTGTTCCAACACAACACTAAGATATTCAACACCTATCCCAACCGAACCCTGATATATTCAACACCTATTCCATCCCAGCCGTTAGATGCCCAATACATATTCCATCCCAACCTGAGATAATCAATACCTATTCAAACCCAACACTGAGATAGTCAACACCTACTCCAACCTAACTTTTAGACGTCCAAGACCTATTCCAATAATAATGAGATATTCGACAGCTATTCCAAACTAACCCTGCGATAGCCATAACCTATTTCAATATAAGGCTGGGATAATCAATTCCTGTCGCAAATCATATTCAAGAGTGAAATAGTCTGAATGGGCTATTCCTTCTTCTGCGTTTCCGAACATTATATATGCATAATACAGTTGAGCATTACAACATCTAGTTTATTACTCAACAAGACTGTGCATGCATAATGATCTTCGCGCATTTCAAATACACACGATTTGATCAGCATAACAAAAACGAGAAAATATAGCTATCAGCTAAAAGGTTCCAGATAATATTAGATTCCGATAGTAATATATGTGTATACCTCTCCTTGGTCAGCATAACCAGGAAGTTAATTTATCATTAGATTACAAGTAAAGCTAATTTGTACATTCCGATTATTTCATACATGAAATATTATAATGAAAAGTATGACGACTCGGTCACTCAGGCCTCACAGTTTGTCTTGTAAGTTCCTGTCTAAGTAGTTTTGTCAAGTCAAAACAAATGTGCTCAAATGTGCTAATGAGCTAAAGGTAAAACCTATACCAGAAAAGTAAAATATACAATGTAAGTCACTGTGACCTCTTTTCATTTAAGAGTGAACTTGTAATAAAGATGCATCATCATTTTCATCACCATCACCATCATCATCATCAGCAGCATCAGCATCATCATCATCAATCTTACGATTATAGCATCCATCGCACATAAGAAATGTATATAAAATCAAAGCTCATTTTTTTAAAGTTTAAAATATGGGTCAACATACCTTATGTTTATATGAGACAGCGGTGACCATTAAGACACATCCTTAATTTGAGTACTTATATAAAAGATAGTGAGTACGTGTCATTTAGCCAACTCATGCGGTGATGACTAAATGGAAAAACTTAACATTAGCTAGGCAAATGTGAACAAAAGTCATCGTATGACTTTTCTTGCTATCGTGTAGTGCGAAGAAATATGTATATAGTCAGTCGCCCAATATCATGAATAAAATATAAACGTAAACATCAAATACACGCAAAGTCAATGAAATATGAGTCACGATGACATTTCTGTAAGATTATATTAAACCAGCCAACGTATTGCATACTCTTACTAATTTTACAATTCCATGTATAGCAGTATTATAAAGCATATGGAAATAAAACCTATATGCCAAACCTTGACATAAGTCTAACACTTGTGGAAAGCAGGTCACAATGCCTTATGGTTGTACTGGTATCATCGCACACAGAGATGGATACGACATCCACGTTATCGACGCATATATTATTGATCAGAGCAACTTATTTTCGTGGCGAGGATGAAATCGATTACGATGATTGATAAATGTTTGGACGAAAATACCTAAGCCATCAACGTGCAATGGAGGTGATGATGACCTTTTTTGGTTCAAAGGGTATAGTACTGTGAATAATGCGAAGACCTATCAAGTTTTACGATTATGCCATGATGAATATCCCTTGAAATAAACATCAAAGGAAATACTTAAACACGGTCAGTAAAGTATGAATTACACAAGACTGTAATACTCTTCTTCCCCAACTTTCATAAATCCAGTAATAGCAGAGGATAGGTGCTGTACCCCCCCCCCAACCTACCCTCTGAAACCGAGGACAAAGGTATGGTAGACAGTCAATGAGAAACATGAAGATAGATAGATAGATAGATAGATAGATAGATAGATAGATAGATAGATAGATAGATAGATAGATAGATAGATAGATCGATCGATAGATAGATAGATAGATAAATAGATAGATATATAGATAGACATTAACTACAACTTGTCTTTTAACTGTTGATAGAACGCAATATTATTGGTATATCAGACGGTTATCCTCCCATGGCGCAATAATACGTATGCATAAATATTCGTGAAACAGCACCCTTGCAACTGTGTGCTGTCCACTCAATAAGCATTAGTAATGTCTGAAAATAACAATACAAAGTAATAAGAATTCCCTTTGTCTTAATGATTTTAAGATGTAATTCAATTTCATCGCAATCGTTTCTTATTTCATTTCCCATATTATCTCATGCAAAATACTTAGAAATATGGCGTGATAACGAAAAGAGAATTTGGGCTGCAAATACATCTTAAAATTGCACCTACATCAAGTAACGTACAATAATATGGGTCGTAGTAATGGTGTGACTCCCATATCTTGGAATTTGTATACAATGCTTATATAATCAATGTTACATATTGCGAACCCTATCGACATTATACGATATATTTGTCGGTTACGTGCTACACATACTGTGATGCATTTATTGTTTTGTTGTTGTTGTTTCTTTAATGTATTATAATGTTATATTTAGAAAAAACCGATATCCATTAATTAAACATAAAAAGGTCTTAATGCGAATCTCTCGGATAAATCGATAGACCATCTTGGCAATATACAAGCGAATGTCAATGAAAAAACATATATTGAGGATTAGCTTGTGTCCACCCACGATGTAACTGGACTTATGAATGATGTGAAAATTTCAGTCAAACCGACGAGAGAGAGAGAGAGAGAGAGAGAGAGAGAGAGAGAGAGAGAGAGAGAGAGAGAGAGAGAGAGAGAGAGACTTATGGTCGGTAGTTATGTTCTTAACGCAGAATAATGACTTAGATCAACTGTAAGTACCTTATAATATTTTAATTACCTCTTCGTCATTTCGCTTATGTTTTATTCCACACTAATTTCCATGCGTCGGTACATGAATGGCAGGGCGTACACGTGAAAAGCTGAGCTAACTATGTCTTCAGTGATCTAATTTCTTCCTTAAAAAGATCTGTCATGTTTAAATCTTAAGTATGTCTTATATTATTTAATAAATGTGAATTAAAATAGACAATAAAAAATGAAGCAATCAAGGTATCAAAATACAACGGTGATTGTAAATAATAACAAAAGCACATAACTACGTCTTGTGGCGAACACTCTAGAGGGGATATGAGGCGTTCATTAACTCGGTCAAGACACAGTTGCCTGTATTCAATTTTAAACTCTGTCCAAAGGGAAATACATCAATTTGTATCTGAAATAATTACAATTACAAAATGTGTATATATGTGTGTACACCGAAAGAAAGAAAGAAAGAAAGAAAGAAAGAAAGAAAGAAAGAAAGAAAGAAAGAAAGAAAGAAAGAAAAAGAAAGAAAGATAAATCCAAGCATCAATAAAGCAATAGAAAAATGACACACATTACATTAAATATATTCTCGCTTAACACAATTAATAATTGTATTATTCATTTGATGTTGTCGTGCACAAAAGCATATTCATTTTCTTAAAAATGTTTAGTAATTAATAATTTACCTCTAATTGCAAAAATTATTAATTTAGAACAATGCATTTGACCATTTACATGTGAACTTTGAACTTCATATTTAATATAAATACTTTGAAGGAAAAGCTAGTTTCAAAAAAATACAATGGCTGAACTAAATTCAAAGTGTTTGGAGGATTCAGTGCGTGGGAGTGATTTAGATTTTTAACGTAACTTTAACAATGTTTCGATCATATAGCTACGATGTTTGCAGTGTCGCTGTGTATCGTGATGTCTAGCACCGAGGCATTATGCCGCAGATATGTAACATGATGTCACATTCACATTATCCTGACACTGTACTGACCAGTCCTAACACTAACCTATTAATGCTGAGCGCCAAGAAATGTCTTTACTATTGCTCGACCGTGTTTCAAACCCGCGACATCCTACATCCGAGGCAGACTCTCTAACAACTAGTAAATGGCATAAACTCATCAGCCAAACATATACTCTTTAATTAAAGATGTTTATAAATATTAATTGAACAATCGAAGTCATCGGTATAATAAAATCAATTGGAGTAATAACGTAATAGTTTGTATATCCCAGTATATAGTCTTGTGTAATAGATCGTTTATAGAATTGGCAACTGCTTAGTTTTATAATTTAATCTAAATGACTGGGAAGTTTTATATCCTTTGTGTGAATAAACAGTTGGCGTAAAATGTATATTGTTTTATGTAAGATTTGTTTGTTTGTTTGTTTGATTAGGATTTTTAACGTAGCTTTAACAATTGTTCAGTCATATCGCTACGATGTCTGCAGTGAGGCAGTTTATAGTGATGTCTAGCACTGAGATATCATGCCGCAGACATGTAGCATGATGTCTCACCCAGTCACATTATCCTGACACCAGGCCGACCAGTCCTAACACTAACCTCTTAATGCTGAGCGTCAAGCGAGGCAGCTGTTAGTACCATTTTTTGTAAGTCTTTGGTATGACTCGGCCGGGGATCGAACCGACGACCTCCCGCTTCCGGGGCGGACGCTCTAACCACTAGGCCACCGGAGCGGTTGTTTGTTTTTTGTAAGAAAAAACAAACGTGATTGATGGGCGTTTAGAAAACTCAGTTTCAGGTGACGAAATATGTACCTGTCAATTGATTATACGACAAGCATTCACGCTTAACCCGTACTGAATTTGAAAAATTTAAAATTACGTATCAATAACACAGCCACTTAGTACATGAAAATCTACTCCTAAGTAAATCACAGTTTATTTTTACATCCTGGTGATTCATATCTACCAACCGGCTGTGCGTCCCAACTACTGAGACATTCCAGCTCAGGCCATAGAACGCTAACAGGCTGTAACGAGTATTAGCTAAACTTTTCTGCAGGACATTAAAAATCTTATTCAAAGTACTGTCAAGTATCGTCACAGACATATGTAACTGGATCTTCAGAGAGAAATGCTTTTAACATATAAAGACGTAAATTTCTATATTATTTGCTTTCAATTTTAAAACAAAGTTTAAAAAAATCCTTTCCTTTCCAGTTGCATCGTTATCTTTTCCAACGCAGTTGAATCGCTATAAGTTGTTAGCTTTATTATTTTCCGAGATTTTTTATTGATGATGACAAATGTATTAGCATTGACTTGCAAGGTCTTGATACGGTATGCTACAACTTTTCATGATTTGATACACATATCATGCAGGATATTTTTCCCACATGCAAACAATGGCCGCAACATGACATTAAAATTTTTGGTAAGTGGCGCCGTAACGGTAATAAAACAAGCGTATGCGTCTTCGTAATGGAGGAAAATATTCTATGGTAGTTTATCTTCGATTCAAGTTTATAAGTAGAAGTTCTTAATCATTATCATGTGATCTTTCTAAATTGTTCTCACAACACGGGTTTTGTGTATATTAAACAAACTGTACGTGCATAAACGTTGAAAGCGCGCTTTGCAATGGATATATATATATTTACACAAGCTTGGAGATGTGATCCCAAAGATGAAATGTGAAACTTTTACACTAGTTTAACCTGTTATTAACTATACATCAGAATGACTTGGAATCATGAATTGATATTGAACTGTTGCACTGAAACCTTTGCACAACTCTTATTGGAGTTAAAGTGACTAAACAGGAATTTGAATAAGGTGAAATAGTGAGACTTATTACAGAGTATCATGGCCCCAAGCATAGTACAAAACTAAATGGTTTATAGACAATATATTGATCACAAGACCAAACGTTTTGTCAATTTTACCGATGAGTGTGTGTGTGTGTGTGTGTGTGTGTGTGTGTGTGTGTGTGTGTGTGCTGATAATCAATCGGCTAACGCAAAGATCTAATATATCTGAACTGCATTTTGTGACATTGTGAGAGCTAAAACCCATTCACCTTTTTTACTTTTCAAAATTGATTTATTGCACGTTTCATTACTTACATGCAGATTAATCTAATCGATCCATTACAAGGAACAATCCAGAGTTGCATAAATCAGACAAGTAACTGAGATATGCGTTTGGGATAGAGAGCACATAATTGAGCAATTACAAAACAAAGTTCTTATGATAAACCGAGTAATATCAATCAGGGCCGAATTACAGACTTGTTTCAACGAAGTTATTAAAAGTAGTCTCATCAGTCTTGATAAGACACTTGAATCAATGCAATACGATGACAAAATAAATTACGTATGATAGGATAAACAGGCACATTTGTGTATAGCTATATTTACCAAATAACAGGAAGAGCACGTACATTTACAGGGACAGTCTCTAACGATTCAGCCACACAATTTGTTGAAATTAATAGAGAGGTAAAATTTTAAACATGGACACAAGGTAACTGACTTAGGAAGGACAAAAGTAGCAAAACTCGTTAATCATTTATATTTGCCAAATGACAAAAAAAATATATAACTTGATAAAGTGTTCTTCAGATGATCTTTACCGTCTAAATCGGAATGATTATACTATTACGATCCAAACAATCCAGTTGCTTACTCTTATATCAGAAAATTGCGAGAAAAGCTAAGCAAGAAAAAAGAAAATAAATCCTGATTTAAAACAAAGTCGCTGAATGGTACATGGTACGGTACATCCACCTTCAGACTACAATTTAGGAATTTTTGTTATGTACATTTAAATCAAGATAGATATTAAGAGTTCTACATATATAACGGATATCATAAGGACTACTTTCAGGGTTTGTTTGAATATTTATGAGGCCCTTTATCTGACGTGTCCTGATCCCAACCCCACAAAGTATGAGTCGTCCCTGATCAAACGGATTTTTCTCCACACAAGCCAATTTCACGCTACACGTGAGATTCGTCAACCTTCCAATAAATTGATTAAGAAAAACAAACAGAGCGGAACCTGTATTCGGACTAAATACATACCGTTTCTCATTGATGCTTTTCAAGAGATAAAATACAATGAGACAAGTGAATATTGAATCATCTGAACATCCAATAACATAATTATACATAAAATATGTATATGAGTAATTTGATATGTCAAATATGTGGAGTATTATGTCAAGTGGAACGTTTTAAAGAATGGGATTAGATTAATACAAATAATTAGCAGTACAGCAGATCTCTATCTTTCTTTCTCTCTCTCTCTCTCTCTCTCTCTCTCTCTCTCTCCACACACACACACACACACACACACACACACACACACACTGGAAAGTTATTTGATCACGGTTATCCATTATATATGATTTTCGAAGATCATAGTGCATTAGAAAAACACGCTTCTATGCATTTTCGTGTTTATAGTCATGCAAAAACTTTAACACAGACATGACCGTCATGCACGTATAATCGTAACGCCCCAAAACCTTAGTAGGGGCATGAATCTTTAGTACGGGATCGACTCTACAAGCAGGTACGCCCATAACGGCCCAAAACTTGAGTGCAGAATTGACTCTTCAGGCCCGTACGCCAATGACGGCCCAAAACTTTAGTAAAGGTATGGCCATACACGCACATAGTACACACATGAGGGTCTAAACTTTTAGTGCGAAATTGACTCTTCAAGCCCGTATACCCATGACGGCCCAAAACTATAGCACAGGCATGACCATAAAAGTACATACGCCCACAACGGCTTTTTAGATAGACCCATAACCTAAGCGCCATTGTAATCCTAAAAGTAGAGTTCACTTCTAGTATTGATTGTAACAAATAATCTGTTTTAAACTATACAGCTTACTATCTCCAATAGATTCACCCAATATATGTTGTATTAACATTAAGAGACACAACGGAGCGTCGTTATTCAAAACTTTTCATTGAATTCCTTTGTCGATCATAAAAGATATCATGTGAATAAAGTGGACAATGACGAACCAAATTAAGAGTAATTCTTTCATCAACAATTGAATAAATATATGTATTAAATCGTTAATTTGGAACCAAGACGGTTGTTAAAAATCTACATTAGTTATTGTATTCTTCAAGGATTTTTATCTATACAAATATTGATCGATATATAGCCTTAATATCACGCCACTTATCGAGTTTAATGATTTCTTATGTAGAATACAGTGTCACGTAGAGCCTATACGATATTAAACTGGTTTTCTAAAGCATTTTTACCTGCATGATAACACCACTATCTAATTAAAGTTATTCTTCTATATAGTCTGATCAATCAAATGTCATTATCATAAAATTTATTTAGGCAAAGTTGGCATTTATTGACTTTCAATCTAAGAGTATTCAGTATCCATATGTCATCTTTAATTTGAAAAGGCGAGATTACCTGTACAACGTCCTATTTTCAATTAATCGCACACTCACCATAACGATTGTGTGGCTATAGTCTATTCGTCAATGCCTCTGTTCATTATTTTGTTCGTGAGAGATAATGTTCGCGTGATATCGTGTCAAAGGATCAGTCGCTTGAGACTATGTCTTTTGAATGCTTTGTCAAGTGAATTACCTACATATAAGAATTTTTAGACGAAGGAAATTTAATAAATTAATATTTAAAATTCCATACAAAGGTTGCTGAAATACTATTTTTGACCTGCGTTTCCGGATATTCAATATTGTTTTTCACTCCTTTCCGACAACTCCGTTGGCCTAGTGGTCCCAACCTCCGCCTCATATACGGGAGGACAATGGTTCGAACCTTGACTAAGTCATACAAAAGACTTATTTAAAAAATGGTACTAATAGCCTCCTCGCTAGGCGCTCAGCATTGAGCGGTTAGTGTTCGAAATTTTAGCGATGGTGTCAGGATAATGTGACTGGATGGGACATCATGGTACATGTCTGCTGCAAGATGCCCCTGTGCTAGACATCACTATAAAGTACTACAGTGTAGACATCGTAGCGATATGACTGAAAACCTAAGTTAAAAATCCATACCACACAAAATCTCATTCCATTTTTATAATATATATTTTAAAAAGGACTGGCGTTGAATCTTCTTCGCGTTTCTTGAATGCAACGTTTGCTGAAAATTTGGCTACAATGACATTTAAATTTGCCCGAACATATCCTGCATTTCAATTTGAATGCGAAGGGAGAGAGCGTCTAAAACAGAGGCAAAATTATTTTGAAGGCTAAACTTTAAATTGTACTGAATACAAACATAATGTAAAGTTTCAAGTCATATATAAGTGATTGGGCAACGTTAGAGAGCATAATAAACAGGATTAAAGTCGATGTAATCAAACTATAACCCATTATTATTCTGCAGTTTGTGTATAAAGAAAACAATACATATTATCCATGGTAGCAAACTTAAAATCGAAAGAACACTTTAAATCGATACAGATTTCGATTTTAATTAGCAAAGACTGCATGGGTTAAATTGGGAAGGTGTTCTTGGAACTTTAATACTCCACCACCTCCCGTACTCCCCACCCCACCAAAACAGCTGTTACACTATCCTGCAGTCCAAACTTCATGACACAGCGGCGACACAGATCCCGATTTTAATTAACCTGTGATACCATGGGTTAAAGTGGGAAGGTCTTCATGGAACAATAATGCTCTATCACCTCCCACTGGCTTGAAAACAAAAGTATCAAACATACCACCAATTAAAAAAATGTTGAGCACTAAACTAGAGAAATCTTCATATGCGTGCTCCCTCTAGAAGCCAACAATGAAATACTTTTAAAAACAATGTTATATATATATATATATATATATATATATATATATATATATATATATATATATATATATATATATATATATATATATATATATATATATATATATATATATATATATATATAAAACATTGTTTATCTTATATAAGATATAAGACTCCTGTCAAAGCCGAATAAAAATATCTGGAGTTATCTATCCATGAAAACCAGTGTATGAATATTGACAATAGTTAAGGAAAACACGGTAAAGATTCTGACATTCTCCTTATGTCATTAATTCTTTTGAAATCATGGTAAAGAGGGTGTGAGTTATAAGAAGCCTACCCAATATGCAAAATAACTGGCGATGCACTGAGGATTGGTACGTGTTCCTGGTACGTATGCTGCGGATGCAGCACTAGCAGCGGTACCCTCTTAACCATAAAGTGTTGCTGCTATTTTTTTAATCAGGATATGAAAATGAGACTACAGATGATCACGAAGTCCAGACTGAGACGAAAATGATATTACGTCACAAGATCGGTGATAACTCAAAAATACAAAGTATCCAA
Source organism: Unio pictorum (assembly GCA_030141615.1). NCBI lineage: Eukaryota > Metazoa > Mollusca > Bivalvia > Unionida > Unionidae > Unio > Unio pictorum. The sequence continues at coordinate 9,383,594 of JARLTB010000068.1, read as the reverse complement.
ATTCCAAAAATTAAAGAATAATTTAAAATGTTCCAACACGCTGATCATTGCACGAACTCCATAGGAGATGATTAATCTTATCAATATCTACATGAAGAATTTGAACATTCTGGTAAAGCATCAGATTCAAAAATAAATAAAGATACAACCGAAATATTAAAAATAGTTAACTGCCGAATAAACCATCCTGGACTTCATCTGCACCTCCTGAGAGACAAAGTAAATGTTCCAGGAATTTTCTTTGTTGAGAACAACGAATTAGAGAATTATAAGCATTTGATATAAAAAAATAAAGATAATGCAAATATATGGGCTCCAACGCCTTTGTGTATTATGGAGCGGACCCAAGTGGCCAAAACGTATCTTTACTCAAATATAACGTATACGATAAAATCAGTTTATGTTGAGAATAATACATTGAATAAACTTTACAATGATAGTATAGATTTAATATGAATTACAAAACTCACTATATAATCAAGAAAACCTTATAATGTGAAAAAAGTACAAGGGGATTGGAGATCCACAACCCTTTGCTATTAAAGGTATCAATTATACTAAATAGATTTAAGAGAATACATCCTGAACCCAAAATGTCTTGGGAGGCATAGTATATTTCCTGGTTTGGTTTCACTATGAGAAACAGACCGGAAAAATATAGAAATATCAACCTTGCAAACAAAACTTGAAGTTACGAAACGATTTAGGCATATAAAGGAAATGCTACTAAAATATAGTAACATAAGTGAACTGTGGAAATCAGATCATAAAACCACTAATGACTGGATACGGGAAGATGTTATAAATATATACGGTGAAAAGTAGAGCAAAACAGGTGTGGAATAAACTGGGCTAAAACGTGGTATAACAGGAATAAAATAAGATCACTTAAATACAGAGTATGATTTTTAAATACTTACACAACTCCTGGCTGATAGGTAAGGAACCTGTCAGGCGACGTATGGTCATAACGATACCTAAATGCCCTCTATGTAATGTAGCAAATTTTACAAAATTGCACACTATCGCCCTCTGTGATAAAACTAAATCTAACAGCTTTTTCGTTTATTATGGAAATTTGTAAGAAATATAAACATCACATGAATAATGTCTTATATTTAGATGTGAATTATGAGAAAAATGTAGTTTAAAATGCAATAATGTATTACATTACCAAAACAATGCAAAATAAGAAAATAAATGGAATAAATGGAAATAAGAATAATTAAATAAGTGAGTAGACGTTTTTATTATACAATGGAAGGGAGATGGGAGGGGGTTTCGGTTCAACGCCCACGTAGGGGATGTGAAAGTCAAACACGGACTGAAGCCTCTGCTTCATCTCTTACTTATAAAATAGTTTGCTTTTTATCAAACTAAACATGAACTGAATAGATATGACAGAAATTAACATTATACCGGAGGGGGATAGATGGGGATGGGGGTTTCAGCTTACCTTTTATTAGGATTGTTGTTCCTGCATTAGCGCTGGATTGACCCTTAGTGTTTTTTCTCCCTGTAATATAACGTAAATTTAAATGACATGACAGATTTTTCAATATGAAAAACCATCCCTACTTTACTTAAACATATACTAATCAACATTATAAAACTAACAGGCAACTGCTTACAAATAATTTGTATTAAAAAAGAACAATGTCAAGCTTCTAACCTCTCTCATTTTTTAATTGCCAAATACTATATATGTAGAGAGTGCAAAGGACACAGGGAACATCCATGTAGGCAACGTACTACGATGCCACATGACACCACGCGAAGTGAAAAGGTCTACGAAAGAGCGCCGGAAGAAAAAAAACATATAGTGGAAATGGAAAAACAGAACAAATACACGGGGACTAACAAATCAATGAGCGAAAACTAACCCCTAGAGAATAACCTTTACATAAAAAGGAAGGAAAGCAAAACCTTTGGGAATTTTTGAAGCTTGAAATAGTTTATGAGAAGGTTAAAACTTGCAGATAGGAGAAGCATAATTTAATAAAGAAAATGCGGATTCGTATTCGGGTACAGCTTCTCTCAGCAATTGAGTTCTTTCAAGAAAGCAACAAATCATGACCACTCACATTAACCATTAACGTACTTATTCTTATAAATCCCGTAATGAACTTTTCTCCTCAAAATTCGAACTTCTCTTTGTATAAATAAAGTAAAAAATATATACAAAACTGTTTGGACATTTGTGTAGTCCAACATATTGTACACGATAAGACAACTGGTATAAATATTCGAATGAGAGTGGCGTCCACGCCATAATATCTACAGCAAACACACATTATAGCAAAAACACATAGCAAACTTGAGACAGATTGGATATTTGGCACAGATCACTAAAAATCAAAGGAAGTAACTCCGATACGGGGAAAATAAACCATATTCGGATGAACAACCGTTCTGAATACACTACAGACTATAACTGCCCAGTGAAAAATAGTAGTTTTTAACAACTTTTTTGAATCAAAGTTATCTTGATACAAAATTCAAACAAACACAGCTGTGAGGCTAACATATACATATAAACACTTTTATTTTTTGGGGGGAAATGGAGGGGCGGGGCGGCTGCATATGCATATGGTGCACCCCTACCACCCAAAAAAATAAAGATAATTCTGGTACTTACTGTATTTATTGTGAATAAAACGTGTTTGCACAGTGTGACTAATTTATAAAGATCATTTCAATAGCGTAGAATCGATACGATCGACAAAGAGAATCGGTAGAGAAAGAATAGACTGTCGATGACTGTAAGAAGTAATCAAATGTTTCAATGGCGTCAGTGTCGTAATAGCAAATCATGTTACACATAAATAGTTTTACATCTGAATCGTGCCATACAATATCATATTCTGCTCTATGGCGTATAAATTGCACCTTACATTTAATTGTTCACCGCAAGTGAGTACCAGACATTTCTGAAAGGTGAAAAACGTATATCCAGCCTCCATATTAAACCATCCTACCCATATGTCCTAACGAGCTGTCATAATGTATAGTTTGTTATTTTACGAAATGTTAATTATCTCAAAACACCATGGTAGAAATTGATCGATGGTTAATACAAAATCAATAATGACGTCATACTCACATGTCCATTGATTTTTAACAATTTAAAGCTTTTCACATGGAACGACCAATACCATATTTAAACAGAATATAAAGATATGTGTGAATAATTTATTACTACTACATCGTTTTGGTTTTCTCATATATACCAAGTGAAAAACGAGACACATGTTATAGATTCTTCAGGTATTAATGCTATATAATTTGACGTAATTTCTCTAATTAAGAAATAAAACGATTTTGATATAAAGTGTTGACATAGTCTTACGATACAGCCACCGTCAGAGATGAAGGAATTGTGGAAGAATATAATTTTCCAATCCATGTTTTAGGATTTTATCGAAACAACAGTTGTTGCATCGTTTACAATTATATCACGAAAGTTTACCTTTTTTTGACAAATGGCACAGTAACACACCATGGCCTCTAGCGATGTTAAGTAGTTCAGTATTGTTTGACTAGGTTTTGAAAAGATTTCATTTCAGCTATTAAAAGGTGTGTTTGGGAACATGTATGAGGTTTCTACGACCCTTGTACATCATTTTATGAGGTTTATACGACCCTTATAGATCATTTTTTTTTACACATGTGACATTAAGCTGGATTTAACTACAGCGTCAATTCCATAAACAGCTGGAAGAATCGACAGAGCAAGCTATTTGGAGGACAATGACTATTCAGTTACTTCTATCATGATATTTAGACAAATATATATATTTACTTACTGCATTCAGTTCATACAAAAGCACTGCACTTCTTTGGCAATAAATGTAAACTCGGTCGTCTATAAAATGTAAAGCCATGTTTATTATGGCATCATGACACTTTAATAATTTATCAATGTAATGTGTGGGGAGGGGCGTGTTTTCATGTGTCTGCGTGTGTCTGACATATTTGTAATGTAGCAGTAGCTTTAACAAAGTTTGGTCATGACACTGCGATGTCTGCAGTGTGGCAGCTTATAATGATGTCTAACACTAGAACATCAGGCCGCAGACATGTGTCATGATGTTCCACCTAGTTAGATTATCCTGACAACAGGCCGAAAGGTTCCAACACTAGCGTCTTAATGCTGACCGCAAATAAGTATTATTTAATTGCTTTGTTAGTTTTATATCATTATAAAGAAAATGATGAGGTATATTTTATTTCCATTCTTGAATCATGCTATCGCATTTCTCATAGAAGGTTTTTTTATAGCTAGAATATACTTTTCAGTCAAAGCGCACATGAAATGTTTTTTTTTTTTATATACAATAAGAAAACTATTTAACTTCTAACACAAGTACAAGATAAAGACAAAATTGAGGAATAACATTTTTCATCGCATCCAAGTGTTGTCTTATAAACATTTATAGATTAGATGAAGATAATTCCTCAGTTTTGCATTCCTAGTTTAATGAGCGCCTGCTATTTATAAATGTATCACATACCATGTTGTATCCGTTATGATAATATGTCCTTGTCCGTTACCATCTCTCCTTTTTCTCTCTTTATTTCCTTCTCTTTCTTTGTTTCTTTCTTTCCTTCTTTGTTTGTTTCTCTCTCTCTCTCTCTCTCACACACACACACACACACACATAATATCAAACACACAAACGCACGCACACATACAAGAGTTCGCTTTTTACAAGAGAATCAAATCTAAGTTTGGCATAAATATTATAACGTAGTCAGGTTTTTAAGAAAAACGAAGGAATATTAGAAACGAATTTAGTAATTTTCAGACATAAAGTGCAGACAAAAAGAATGGATAAGGTCACTGAATTGCTGGTGACATCATATGTCATGCTACAATAAAAACTCTTCTGATGGTATATATCTTTCGGATAGAGTGAACAAAAAAATCTAATGTATATTTATAGACAACAATTTTGCACCTAAATTGACTTTTACCTTCCGAAGCACGTCACACTATTAATAATTAAAAAAATGTATATTCTCTCTCTCTCTCTCTCTCTCTCTCTCTCTCTCTCTCTCTCTCTCTCTCTCTCTCTCTCTCCATGAAAGTATTTAACACTTTCCTTATCCTAGCAATCTGAGATAGTTCAGAAATCGCATTAACATTACAGAGTACAGAACGATGCCAATATTGTGACCTCATGAATATAACATATTTCATGAGTGCTTGTTTCGAATGACAACTATGAAACGAGTCTAAAGGTTTTTTTGGGGGAACCGCTCCAGTTACCTCGTGGTTAGAGCGTCAGCCTGGGATACTGGAGGTCGTGGGTTATAGGCCCAGCCCTGTCATACCATAAAGTCACAAAAAATGGTACTAAGAGCTACCTCTCTCAGAGTTCAGCATTAAGAGGTTAGTGTTAGGACCGGTCGATCTGGTGTCAGGATAATGTGACAGTGTGGGACATCATGCTACATGTCAGCTGCATGATGTTCCAGTGCTAGACATCACTATAAACTGTCACACTGCATACATCGTAGCTATATGACTGAAACGTTTTTAAAGCTACGTTAAACATCCCAATCACACACACTTTGTTAGGGCTTTAGTGAGGGCAAAGTTTTGATATTATTTTTATAAATTTCAGTGTGCATGAAACCAATTGATTAGATTTCACGAAAGAAAACAAATCTTGATTTGATTTTACGAAACGCACAGTGAAGACATATCATTTTGAGATTTTCATCAAATCTAGTACGACAAAATAATTATTTGCAAATGATACGTTCTTTATCTTAAAGTTTCTAGATTGTTCTTTCTGGTTTGTTTTCTTGATTGGACAAAACTATATTCAAATAAAATATAAATCTGCTCAGTGCGGCTTGATTAAAATATTTCCATTTGTAGAAATTTATATTAAATCCGAATCTGATAAGAGATGTAAAAGAAATCTACAATGGTATTTTGTGTTAGGAGATATAAGCCTGTAACGTCTGTAGTTGAATTTGCGATGTACACATGGAACCAAAATGACAATGACATTATATCACCACCGTCTTGTGGTCCGATTGTACAAGCTATTATCTTGCCTGCGATAGAATCAAGTGCTTTCTTGATTTGCTCTTTTATTTTCGTTGTTGATTGATTCAGTGCGGAACGCATTTTTTCCATCATCGTATCGATTGCCTCTCCATATGTAGCAACTTTCTGTGTCGTGTCGCACGCATCATCGATCACCTAGGAAACAAGAGAAGCTTAAATACATGTAATCCTTTCAATGTTTGCGTGTCGTAAGGTTCTTATATTACCTGCACAGAAAGTGGAAGAAGGACTTACACTAAAAGAGAGCCTAAATAAAAAATATGGTTTCTTTTTGCTTCTGTTTTGGGAGACTTGGTTGTTTTTTATTGGTGGGGGGTATATTGTTGTTGTTGTTGTTGTTACTTCAATAACCATAGGCCGCATGTAACACGTATTAATGGCAATATATTAATATATTCCTTGCCTTATTTCTAAACAAAACCAAGGAACGATATATCTTAGCGACAGTTTCTTATTTATTACATAAATGATCTGCTTGAAACAAATTGGTAGTATTAAATTTAATTCGAAAAATACCACAGTTCTACCTATCGCACTCTTCGAAGCGATCGGCTGTCGCTTACATTTCTCCAACTGGCGATTTTCCACATGCAAATGAAAGCAGTGACGTTGCATTTGTCTATAGCGCACTTTGTACTAGCTTTGGTGCTGCCTAATACTATGCTATGTGATGACTGACTGGTCAATTATCCGCACAGTTATTCCCATTCTTAACTTGTTTCAGATGAATTACTAAAGCCTGTGTGATGTGCCTTTTGATTGTAATTTAAAGTAAAAAGTAAAATTCTTTTTTAAAATATGGGATAATTTTTGTTGTAGAATCTACAATTGACCATGCGCATTAGATCACTTCCGTTACAAGAATTATTTCGGTTCGAATATATTGCCATCATCTTCGATTTCTGCGATAAATTGTTCTTGCATGAAGTAGGCGATTTCATAACATTTAAACTAACGAAATAGCGTTATTAATATTTGATATAAATATTGTATTAATTTGTATTGCATGCCATTGCATTATGACATGTTGGGCATGACCTTGTTTAACATGTCGTTCATTTCTGTTTGACCAAAATTGATTTTTGACAAATTATGTGTAAGAAAAAACTAATGCATAGCAAACAGAAGTAAATATGTTACTTTCGGTACAGGTTTTGGCAATTCATGAATGTATTCTATGTTATAGTTTTATTTCGGTAAACATTGTGATCATTTTAGAAAGTTTTTTTACCATTATGTATTTTGTTTTTAGAAAATGCTGATTGTAACATGATGTCATGTAGATAATTATACGTTCTTGTATTTGATATAATTATTTCCTTCGTACTGTACGTCTTAGTACAATCAAGTTGAAAAATATGTATTTCTTTGGAAATACAAAAGTGCTCTGATACAATAATTGGATAGTGAAATTCAATGGAATTCATAGTGAATTCAAACCTGAAATTGTATTACATGGATTAAAATAAGACTGTTGGCACATAAACACTTTATAAACTAAAATATGACATAACATCGAGGTCAGTTTTTGGATTTATTCTCGGCTTGGACTGAGTTTTATTCTGAATTTTAAATTACTATGACTTGTGTTTTTCATTCTTGGATAATTTGGGATTTAATTTGCAATACAGTAAATTCTTTCTCCACATCTTCACTATTTATTCTAGGGAAACAAATATTTTGTTAACTTTTACAAAGCTTGATGTCTTTTACTCTTCTATGTTACATGTTTTAAGACAATAGGCTGGTAACATATGTTGAACAAATTGGGGAGGGCTATTTGGTAAATTCCGACTGTAAGACACTTGGTTACTATCAAAGACGCTTGATGCCAAAAATTCGAAAAACAAATGCATTATAGTCTGAGACTCGCACGTTATAACCTGCCCTTTCAACTCTAAAATATTAATCTGATTAATCTTGTTACGTCGACATGGCCTTTAACTAAGTTACATAAACTAGCAAAGACAGTAGGTTATGTCAAGGAAAACAAACAATTAAATTATCCAGCTTAAACAATGAACGTGTTAGCGAAGCATTTATGAATTAAATCCTAAAGATCCTAAAGATTTATCCAAAAGTCCAAAATAGTCGAGCGTTCCAAATGAATTACAGGCTCTCAAATATTCTGATGTGCCAGCAGTTTTCATATATGACAATGGCATTGCTCAGAAATCATTCGAATAAATTCACAATACTCCCAGAATATTATTTAAGTCCAATGAGCACTTTGTAATTCCAATGAATAATCAAAACATGTTTGTTCTCGCATCATATCTAAACATACCATTTAATACATCTTCAGATGGCTTTTAAAATTATAACATAGTAAACTAGAATTAAATATTTTTTCCAGCTTTACAAATTTATATTTGAGTGAATTTTTATATTAAGTGAATTAGTGTATGCCTAGATCGTTTGATGATCTTTATTTCATAAACACTGTCGAATAACGAGTGCATATCTGAGTAATACATATACATGTATATAAATAAAGCAAAGATGTTCTCCCTAAAGTTATAAAGGCTGCTATTGATTAATCAGTTCTTTTAATTTTAAGGTCAGTTTACACTGGCATATATGTTATACTTAATATCTACTTAATCATTTTTCTAGGTGCAATTACCACACATTATTTGCAATATATTGTGATGTCAGCTTATGTTAGTTTCTGGTGATTTTGGAACTCCATTAAAATTGAGACCGGTACTGGTAAAATGTTTAGTTGTCAACACAAAATGTCAACATTGTCATCATTGCTGTTTTCTGGCATTTCACGTATAAAGGTTTGAAATATCAGGAAAATGAAGTGATAATAGTCAGGTAGAACTTGTAAAATGTTCATCAGAAGTAATGTCGAACAATAAAATCGTACACTGAATTGAATTTCCATCTATCATTTCGTTTTCAAAATTAAAACAAATTAAATTCATTAAACCTTGATCAAATATACATATTTCCTTTAACACAAATTTAAACCATTTTGTGCAATTTCCTTTAAATCCAAGTGATCATTTGTCATTAAGTGTGTACCATGGCACATTAATGATAATCACTTGTCTAATATAGTTTTGAAGGTCTTGCTCTTCCTTGTATATGTCTAGAGACAATACAGTGCTTTAAATGTGCCTACCTCTGGGTAATTTAAGACTGATAAGAAATAAAAATAACATCAATTTTAAATTTAAAACTGTTACAGATATTCCATACATTTCCTAGAGACAATATAGTGTGTTAAATATACCTTTCCTATGGGTAATTTAAGACTGGTCAGAAATAAAAATAACATATATTTTAAATTTAAAACTGTTAAACATATTTGATACATACGTCCCCATCCCCATCCACGTTATCATCTATGCAATATCGATGGTATTACTTGTTGGTGTTGTTGTTGTCTTGTGGGTTTTGCCTTGTTCCATGTTATGATACGTTATACATAACATAAAAACTCATGTTTGTGCAACTTGGCAATATTGTAACAGACGAAACCATTTGTTCTCAATTCCATTTCGTGACGAGTCAAATAAAACATTGTCGGCCAAAAATGTTCCATGAAAACAAAATATTCCAGAGGGTGGGGTTAATATATTTTCCCACGATCGCAGTCAATCAGGAAAGAGAATACTGCATAATCGTTTCATATGTTTTTGGACCAATACTAATCACATAAAATGCTATGTTCTTATGTATAATATAAAAAATATGAAATGTGAAACTGCACACACTTTGAATTGGAACAGTATTCAACAATTTCAAAAAAGTCTACCTCAAAATGTTTGGAATCCACGACACATACACAGAGAAATGAAATTGTACAACAATCATTCTGGTCTAAAATGTACGCTTGCTAGTGAACTTACACTTCAAAGGACATTGTATTTGCTTCGTAATAACAACTACTGAAGTTTCAGACAGGCACTGTCGTGCGCACAGCAGGCTTGATTAACGATCCGTTCTGACAACTCTAGTTTCTGTGTGGAGGGAGGAGGGTGGTTGAGTTTTATTTCATTTTGTTTTTTTATATATTTTACAAAATATATTGCTAAATGCAACTGACATCCTATAGTAATTACGAACGGCATTACATTTAACAATTACTCCTAAGGACTTATAAAACTACTGTAATAAATTTATCTAACTTAGAACGTTTAGACAACAGGATATTCTGTACAATTCTACATAAGCGGATCCAAATCATACCGATAAACGTCCTCTAAATCATAATATCCGAAAAACTGAGTGACATGCAGTAAATTCTAACAAATCTATGAATAGACCGATGATTAGGCAAACACAAACTCGGCAACAGACGTACAAATATACAAACGAAACATTAGTGTTATATGTTGATTCGGACGTAATCCCAGCTCGAATTAAAACATTTTGGAGAGAGAGAGAGAGAGAGAGAGAGAGAGAGAGAGAGAGAGAGAGAGAGAGAGAGAGGACTCTTTATACTATATAGCCAAAGTTTCCTATATATACCTCTTTGGTTGTCTTTTCAAACAGTTCTATCCCATCAATGCTTGGCGGAGGATTGGGCAAGGATTGAATGCTTTGAAGTTCTTTGGTCAGAAGTCGTAAAGCCTCTATGTCAGTCATCTTCTGATTATCTGTGACTTAAAAGTGAATTATATATATATATATATATATATATATATATATATATATATATATATATATATATATATATATATATATATATATATATATATATATATAATAACAATAATAATAATAAAGCATAGACGGTCATTTACTAAAATTCAATTATTATATTTACTCGAGAAAGACATTACAAAAGCAGTTATATAATAGTAGAAATAAAACGTGTTTCCATTGATCCAATTGTGTGAATTCTTTTCAAAAGTCGTATTTGTTGTTCAGTACAGCGAACGGTTAAATTTTTCTCTAATTATGTTTGTGTCAATGGTCTGAAAGCGAAACTCGCTGTCTAAATATTCTCTCCAAGGTGAAATTTAAATGAGTGATAATTCATTTATTTGTAAAGGTAAGCAATCTACTGTGTTTCGTGCTTGCTATGTAGCCGAAAATTGGTGATCAATCGATGAAAATACCATGGCTCGAACGGCAACACAAGAATTGAAAGGGTAATGACGGTTATATTTTAGTAGAGTGCCTTGCTGAGGTACACGCCATATCAACCGTACCTGGTTGATCGGCTAATAGGATTCGAATGTATAACTGAGATATCATGGAACAGTCTGCCGATACTATCTAGCTTGATATTTTTTAATACATATTGGAACTGATTACGTACTTTTTAAAACAAAACTATTAGCTTCGTATTAATTATACATTTAAAAAGTTAATTATATCAAGGCTCTGATATTGTACTGTTGTCACCGTAACAGATCGAATGTACTTGTTAGTGCGTGCTTTTTTGTTCTGGTTGCACTCGAAAAAAAATAAACAAACGATCCCACATATCCCTAAACAAACAAATTCTGTTACATGCATCAATGCGTATATGGACTGATTTACCTGTTGGAAACGTATATAACTGGATATTGAACCATGTGTGTGCAGAACGTAATCCCCTTACGTAATTCCCAGCAAAGATAATACAAATATTATGTGAAGTATTATGGAGAAATAAGAACAGTCGTGTGTAATACACATGCAAATATAGAAACATCAAGTGAAATATACAGTAAATGAAATACATGTCGAGTGCAATACACGGGTTAACTTTGTTAAACGCTGGATTATGAACACATAGACTAGTTCATTTCAAGTCCCCGACACTAACACATCAGCAGGCAGACACACATACACACACACACATACACACTAATGTGCGTGCATCTAAATGTGCATTTTTCGGAAGTCGAGACAGGTTACTCTTATGCCCTCTCAACACTAGACTGTGTGTTCTGATACAATTTTATATTAAACAGACATTCATGATTTCTGTTTTTAACTCTAGTCTCATGCTAAAGTTGTCTCCATATTAACACCAAACATTATTTGTAATAAAGATTACAAAACTCTCATCAAAATTAAATATTTTAACAAGCTGTACCATACAAACATTAGCAGCGCTGTTTTACGTTCTATGTGATAGTATTGATAAGAATAAATCTTAGATAATCCAAATCTTCTAAGTGAGCCAATACAAACGTCCGATTGGTTCATATCTATATACCTATGCACATGCATACCTCATACACACAATCACGTATGTATATACACACAATCACGTATGTATATACACACAATCACGTATGTATATACACACAATCACGTATGTATATACACGCAATCACGTATGTATATACACACAATCACGTATGTATATACACACAATCACGTATGTATATACACACAATCACGTATGTATATACACACAATCACGTATGTATATACACGCAATCACGTATGTATATACACACAATCACGTATGTATATACACATTCATGTACACATACATACAAGTGGAACAACAAGAAACGTGAAAAATGAACAAAGAGAACACGAGGTTATTCCATATGTGTTCGAAAGCTTTACAACTCCATGAGCTGTCAAATAATTTGTGTAATTTATCAACAAGATATTGGCTTTTATGTTAGGACATGCTCGTAATTAGTAAGGCATACATGTTATTGTAGAATAAAGCTATGCTGTTTGTCGTCGCCAACATAATTATACCCCATATATCATCGTTAATAGAATACATGCAGTCAATCCTGCTTCCATGAAGTGTCTCCAACATATGTCGTCAATATATCGTTTTCTCGATTGAACATGTTACCCCGTCTCTCAACTCTGCAGTATCAATCACGCTCTAAAAGAAAACATTTCGTTTTTGAAGTAGCATTTCGCAACCCAAAATAAGATGTTTGGCTCTGTCGTCTACCTCTTTTCCAGGGAGTTTACGCATGATAATTTTGCCAACAGGCATGATACATAGTTTCACTATTTCAGAGAAAGGCCATAATATGGATGGAAATTAACTCCCAAGAAACCATTTACTACTTGGTTTGAAGTCCAAATGAATGCTTCTGAAGTTAATTTTATCATCCCTTAATTCCATATTTGCTCTCGAGATAGCTATAAATTGCATCGAGCATAAGTTTCATAAAACTATGTAAATTAAACATCACATTTGTGTCATCCGCTAATAAAACACAAGGCAGGTGCAGATCGGAAAGTTTAGGACCGCGCAAAGTGTGATCTAATTCAGTGATCGAATCATCTACCATTACAAAAAAAGACAAACAAACAAGATATGAAACATAACTTGTTGTTACTCTCCTAAAATAGTATTTCGTGGTGCGCCAGGTATTTTCTTTCATGCCCAGTATGTACAAAGTGTAGAATAACCCGTTGTGCCGAACTGTGTTGAATGCTTTAGCACTATCAAGAAATGTCTATATCGTAGCATATATATTCTTTACCACAGAACGCTGCAGTGATACTACCGCAATTATTTCTGAAGTTCTGTTGCAATGGATTTTGAAAATAAATCTGCTTGGAAAATATAAGTAGTTTATTGTATATAATCTGTTATAGGAATTTCTGAAGCACTGGAACAATATTTATATCACAGCAATTATCCATATCTAATTTATTCCCCCCCCCCCTCTTTTAAATATTGGTATTTCCAAACCTTGCTGAAAGAGGCAAGGGTACCTCTCGGCCTCGTAGACTTTTGCGAATATAATTTCAAGTTACTGTGCACTGCTTGAAGTGTCCGCAAACAGAAAATGTTCAGTAACAAGACCATCGTGACCGCATGCCTTACATTTATTGAGAGAACTAATTGCACTACTGATTTCTTCACTAGTAGGAATTGTATTAATAAGGTCATCAAAGTGAGAATTGGTTTCTATACTCTGTTTTCTAACTTCTACTAAGACCATCTGGTAATAATTTCATCGTACATATAAGTATTATCAAGTAGTTACAAATTAGAGCAATGATTTTCCCATAACTCTCTAATAGAGTCATGGTCGCGAAACCTTTCTGTCTGATTAAATCTTGTAATTGTAATCACGTTTATGTCTTTTATTCCGTATACATTTATAAAAAGTGGAAATATCGAGCTATGCAGCCTTTTCAAGATCACATAACTGTTCTGTATCGTACATTTCTTTAGCTTTCAACAAAATATGTAAAAACATTTTCTTCGCTTTCTTATTGTTCGCGTATGACGTGGATTGTCAGCCTCTTGGCGTATCATTAGAGATCCATATCATACGTTTAAGCCGCATTTCCGTGTGAAACGTTATAACGTTAGTTGGATCCCAATATGGGTTAGCGTACGGGCAAAGCCTATTGGTGGGTAGAAACCTAGAAGCAGTGTCATGTAAAATTTGAACCGCGTCTTATGTGTGTGTGTGTGGGGGGGGGGGGGGGGTAGGCAGGCAGGCAGGCAGGTAGGTAGGTAGGTAGGTAGGTAGGTAGGTATGCATGAATGTTTGTATGTGTGCGTTCGTCCGTGCGTTTATTTAGGTACAAATATCATTTTTTTTATCAGTTTATCCCAAAACTGGCTTTATGGTACAGAGTAAAAAACAAAGAATAACAATGCGACCACTCCGGTGACCTATTGGTTAGAGCGTCCGTCTTTGATGTGTGAGGTCGTATGTTCGATCCCCACCGAAGACTTACAAAAATGGTACTAATAGCTGCCTCGCTTGGCGCTCAGCATTAATAAGTGTGTGGTAGGACTGGTCGAGCTGTTGTCAGGATAATATGACTGGGTCATGCATAATGCTACTTGTATGCGGCATGATGCCCAAGTGCTAGACATCACTACCACATTGCAGACATCGTAGCAATATGACTGGACAATTGTTGAAGTTACGTTAAAAATTCAAATCACACACACACGCACACACATACACACACACACAGCAACCTCAAGAACATAGAAATTCCAAACAAACCGCTTATATATACTAGTAAAAGTTTAAACAAAAATTAAAAATATTTACAAAAATTTTAAAGGATGTATACTAGAAACAAATACCTGTATAAAGTATAAAATGAATGTGATTTACGATAAAAAGACGTCATTAGTAACTTCATCCAGAACGACAAGTACATAAGCAATTACAAGAACAAAAACAAGTAAACATAAACCTTTGCTTGGATACAGGTAATAAACTACTAATTCAATTGTCACTAATCTTGACGATTGGAAAAATAGACCTCTTTGAAACTGAAGTACAGTTTATATTCAAGTTATCTATACAAGCTACCGTCTTTACACGCTACCTCGACCATCCAGCCAATATATATCACTTACCTCAATTTAAATTCGATGTAGATTATACTTCCATTAACAACAAGCTCCCTGAATTACTCAGTTGTATTTGTCTCTATGATAGCTACAGTACAACTGCATTTGTTCTATACGGCCTTGTAATGTTTCTATTCAAACCTTATGGGATACTCTACAAATGTAAGTACATGTTTGGTTTAACTGTCTCTTATGTGAAAAATAACAGGTAAACCCACTGCAGATGATATTCTAGCTAGTATGACAGGTAAAACTGCTTACCTGTACTGGCCAGGGAGGAATACCAATATATCGATGAGAAGAAACAAGGAAGATCATTTGGCGTGTTTTATCAAACTTATTGGAGAACATTTTGATAATGACGATGATTTGGCGCATATAAAGGTACACACGTTTTTGAATGGGAATAATTATTATTTGGGACAAACACATGAATACACGTGGAGTCGTGTTGGATAGTCGTGTGTATCTTAGATACTACTTAGATACTACTTGTACTACTACTGTTGCTACTGATAATAATAATAATAATAATAATAATAATAATAATAATAATAATAATAATAATTATTATTATTAGTGTTGTTGTTATTATCATTATTATTATTATTATTATTATTATTATTATTATTATTATTATTATTATTATTATTATAGTTACATTTGCATTCTAATCCTATGTTGCACATATTATTGCCCAGTGTCACACGTTGTCGTGATGCTTGCTTGCTTGAACGTGTTAGCGTGATGCTTGCTTGCTTGCGATACAGTGCTCGGTTTGCAAACGAGGTAATGTTAGTTTGCGATACAGTAATCGCTCACCAGCGATATTATTCTTGTTTGCTATACAGTGCTGCATTGCCTGTGAGATGATGTGTTGACGGTTGACGTCTTATTTATATTTTCTATGTACTTTTTAATACGATAGTTATTTCCCTTGAAAAGAGGCGGCCTTAACAATTTCGGAATAATCATATCTTGTTGAACAAGAAGAAGGAGGAGGATAGAAGAGTATATGTTGATAATAATAATAATAATAATAATAATAATAATAATAATAATAATAATAATAATAATAATAATAATTAATAACGAGCTAATGTCGCGCTATTAAACATCAACTTATAACGAGCGTCGTGCCGCGTTAATTCAATCCAGTCCCCTCTTCAAAACACAATATCCGTATATTAGTCAGACCCTAATGATAGTAACATAAACTCGTTTACAATAAGGTGAAATATTATCAAAAATTTCCCGACAGGTCATATTCTGCCTGGTGTTGGAAGACAATTGCTCCCTCTCTCAAGGCCATATAGAGAGCGATCACTGATACTGTGTTAAGGAACATTCAGGCCTCCAGTAGTTCTTGTTCAAACTAAAATTTATTTTATATAATTAAAATAGTGTTGTTCTACTCTGGGCCACGAACGTGTCCAAGCCTACGCCAGGGAGATTTTGTTTTCCAGATGCACCCTTCCCTCCCCCTTCAGCCCCACTCTCTGAAGTTAATACATCACTCCTCTCTCAACGCTACTGACTATAAAGGAAACACGTTTCATTGAGTGTTAACAATGTTTGGTTTGTCTGCACCATGGCATCCTGATGATATCCTTCGAATTCCAGCCCGGCAAGGACTTTAGCTTGCTTTGTTGTTCTTGATATAGTTCGTTTTGTGTTTTCACCTTTAACAGATAAGTGAGCCAAATATTATTCCAATACAACACTATCTACGAAGAAAATTTAAAGTATGTAATTAAAGAGTTATACAGTTTGAAAGTTGGTGGCTTTAACAAAATTTTAAGATAATTGTATCACTATAAAGAGATCTAAGAAGGATGGATCTAAACCTAGAAATAAATAGAAGATATCCTCTTTCCAAAACAGAGGACTTTTATACAAATAATCAAGTAAAGAAAAACGGGGACGATCTCTCCCACTCCCGCCTCATTTGATTGCGATTATGTTGACAAATTTAATGTGCTTCATCAGTTTTTGAACGGAATTGATCTGTTTTCTTTCTATCTTTTTCTTTGTTTTTTAATGAAAGATCGAAGGTTACAGCGTGCTACAAATCTAATACCACAGCGTAAAATGTTTTTACATTTAGAAACAATTATGTTTTGAATCGGCGTTAAAAAATTTAATCCGACAAGTATGTTATGTCAAAAAGCTTTTGACAAATACGGATGTCTGTAACAAATAAAATGTAGGCGGCTTTGACTAGTCGCAAATAATAACGTCGTCACTTGTAATCTTCCAAAGCACGCAAAGGAAAGAAGCGATGTACATATAGATTCATTTGGGTCTTCATTCGTACTTTTTCCGGAATAAACTAGCTGGTTCCGGAAAGACTAGGGAAAAATTCAAATTTGATTTAGTTTATAAACTCGGGAACTCGTGGAATTGTGGCATTGATTTAAATGCAAAAGATGGCTTCCGCATATTTTAACAGAGGTCACTGACATACGGATCTTTCTGTACAATAAACCAATGCATAAGAAACGAAAGTTTGGACGAAAATGCTGCAAAACGTATGGCAACATGTTGGTTTTGGCGAATTGTGAAGGCGACCAAAGTCAATAGTTTTATTTTCGTATCAAAGTTTGCTATACATGCATATCATTACAAACATTTTCCATTCGGTTTGTTTGTGAGGTTTTCCATATTCCGATATGATGTCGAATTTTTCAAGTAGCAAGTAGTCTTGGGACCAGATCAAATCAAGTATTGGGAGGAGGGTTCTCTAAAATTTCAAAACGGCACTGACGTTTCTGGAAAGGGTACCCAAGAAAAAATATGTGTATATTTGCTCAGTGTGCTTAATACAGAATAAACATGTGCAATAATAAAACGATGGTCAAATTTCATGTGACAGTTAAATGCACGTTTGTGTGTATTTTTATTTATTCTGGAGGTAGCTCTAAGCCATGGACATCCCTTCCCACCTCACAATGGATCTGAATCGATTCTGTCCCATACGTTATTCCTCATTTACAACTTGTTTTTAAATCAAGTTTTGTGGAAGTCCCGGTTGACTCTCTCCCTGATTGTCAATCGGTGATATTATTTTTGTCTTGTTGTAGTTTAGTTTCGTTGCTGATACCGTCACGAGGTGTTCTCACGAGAATATTCGAGACGTATTGTTCTATTTGGATTCCTTGTTGTTTCTCTTGTTCTTTTTCTTTCTAGTTTGTGTGAACAGCGATCCCTTCCTTCTTGCAATGTCCTCCCAATCCGAAAGTTGTTTTTTTTTATCATGTGCGTTTGGCTAAATCCTGCTCCGAATCAGGGATTGCCTCCAGGGCCTCTTCCAATTTCTTTTTTAGAGTCCTACTGTGACCCTTTGCGGCAATTTTTCTCCCGGATTCAAGCATTAAATTCCTCTCCACATCTGGCGCATGTGCAGTGGCATGGCCGGCGCTTCCGCTAGGCGAACTAGGCAATCGCCTAGGGCTCTGGACTAAGGGTTTATTTCATGATGGGCGGGTGAAGGAGGGAGGTGGAAGGGGGCGACAGATATATGATCTCTCCCGGGCGCCAAAATGCCATGCACCGGCCCTGTGCAGTGGTGAACACATCCAGTGTACAAAGACATCACTAAGAAACCCCATGATAAGGAAAATCTGTCAGGAGTTTGATCACTAGTATTGAAAATCCTTATTCTCAATGACAAATTTATTAACCATATAGTGTTATAGCCTGTTAAGAGAACACCCGTCTTGAGAGACCATACGTTTCTGACAGAAGGGATGGTATTGCAAGTTTCCTCCCTTCTATGAGCTTTCCAAGTACAGGTATATTTTATAAACATCAAAATACAAGATGCAACACAATGCAGGTAATGATCCAAACGTGACAGAAAAGACAAAAATCAACACGATATGAAAAAAATACTCTCGAACCCAAATGGAAAAATTATGAGAAAGGGAAGGAAGATATGATGAATAATATTTGACAGGAAATAAAACAAGGAGTGGCTTATGGCACACAGTGACCAAACATGCACAATAACCAAGATAATCTCTGTTTCCATAACAACAATGTGGGCTTGCTGCAGAAAATATTCAAAAAACATATTGAGAAAAATCATTGGCATTATTTAAATATTTCCAAGTAGTGACGAAATGATACCATCACATAAATTAAAAGAAGTTTAATTTTCCAATGTTGGTAAATGAAGTCAGGGAAGAAATGTGCTGCATTTTCAAACTTTAACTCACATGATCAGCAAGAGAGGTCAGGCGTTCGGTTCTTCCAATACGAAGTGGCTTTTATACACCGATAATTGTTAAGTTGTATCCAAGTTTGCTGAAACTAATGTTAATGATCTAAAAAGTTAAATACTAAGGTGCTTTTTGAATTACGAACATATTGTTTTGGCATTTTGTTTTTATTTTGCTTTTTAGTGTGTATGCTTGTGCATTTTCTTTTTGGTTTGATTTGGTTTCTAAACATGCCAAATATAGGAATTTGCATCATCCCAAAGTGAGTGATGTTTGACATAAAATTCTCCTTGGAATTTATGATATAGCAGAGCGTGTGTCTGGATAGCATATCAGTTATTTTTATTTGTATTATCAAATAATTTGATGCTTCATCAAAAAAGAGCAGATGACGAAGAATTTTCAACAAAAATGGTGAGAACATGATTCACAGGTTTATACACCATAGATGATTGATAAAACTTCTGTTTTCAATTGTATTAATTTCATCAGTAGTTACCTTAGTATTTAACTTTTTAGATCATTAACATTAGTTTCAGCAAACTTGGATACAACTTAACAATTATCGGTGTATAAAAGCCACTTCGTATTGGAAGAACCGAACGCCTGACCTCTCCATTTAAAGATAAAGAAGCATCCCAGTCAAAATAGATTGCCAAAACTTACCTATTCTGGATGGTTCTAGCTACATTTTTACAGGTATTCTGTACAAAGCCAGTGTCAAATGAATCCAATTATTCAGTGTCATTTATAAGACTGAGTGAGGGAAGACTTTGTCCCAATGCAAGTGTGATGTCTCTTCAAGTCAATTGTAAGGGCAGTAACTCTAGAAGAAAAAAAGAGTTCTTCTGAAAGTTTAAGGAGGCTGATAGCTTCCCAGCTCACATTAATTTCATCAGTAGTTACCTCCCTTTGACTGGTCACAGATTAAGTACGTGTATTGTTGGACTAAAGGTGTGTTATTGTGACATTTACCAATCTTGCTGGTTGTCAAGTTTTGTGATTCTGTTTAATAAACATAGATTTACATGTATTAAACAGCATTCCTGAGGTTTTGCCTTCAAGAATTCTCTTGCATATTTTCAATACAATGCCTAAATTGTTAAACTTGTAATAAGAAAGCTACATGGGAACTGTGCATTGTACTTTCGGACTACATGAATGGTATACTTGGATTCTTGATACTAATTCAATGCCCAAGGTGAAACATGCTACCAAACCACTTATAAACAATAAATTTCAAAATACTATCATATATTTTGGTATATTAAAAAGGAATCACATTTCTTTACTTCCATTGTAAGTGAACTTTATACACAATATCAAACAAAATACAAGACTAAATTAGCAAAATGCATACTGGAGATATTTTAATATGAAAAAGATTTTTGGCAGGCATCATGAAAGAGAATATATACGTTACACAATACATGCATGTGACCTTGAAAACAAATACTGCAAATGAAATTAACAAAATCTCACAATGTTCCATGTCACTCTTGTATCTCTCTTTTTCTCTCTCTCAGTTTCTCTGTTTGTCTCTCTCACTCAAATAAGCATTTTTAAGGCAATATATACAACAAAACAGACATAGTAAATAGTTATCAGCAGGTGTATGCAGGCAAGATTATAAATGAATTAATAATGTATTCATACAACAAAGTTGTAAAAAACTAAAAACAAAAGAAACAAAAATATTTCATTGCATTGAATATATGGATATAATATGCATCTTGGCATAAACACTGATTTTACTTAAATGTTTTAAAAGATGAATTTGAAATTCATTTGCAAGCAACATGAAAAATACATACATAGAACTGGCCTTTCAAAATTTCATCTCTATATACTAAACTGAACATAATGTGGTGACATTTAAATTATCTCCACATATACTTCTGTCAAGAACAATCACTAAAGAGCTTAATACTGATGCATAAAGCATTTGTAATTTGTCAATTTAATTTAAAACATAATGATACACCAAACAAGCACCTGTTTTGTCTAATCCTTAATCGACTGTATAGGAAATTGATGCAACTTAAGTAATGTTTATCGTTCAAATCACGAGCTGTCATATTTAAAGTGTGATATTGTTCAATTGTTTCCTCCTTTCCAGCTTGAAAAGAGAATACTTTTACATAGAATAGCCAAAAATGTACGTCATTTTCATGCAAATTAAAATTTGACTTTTTATACTTGTATTTTTTGTTGTGTGCACCTCGTCTTAGTGAACAGTGTACTGATCCACTTAAAAATCAATATATGGTAGGACAGTTCCTCCTGCTCCTCCAACTACTTTTAAAAAAAAACCTTAACAATATGTGAACTCATACGCTCTATTTAGACCAAGACCATATATGTTTTACAATATTAACAAATTTTCAAATAATTTGGAAATGAAGCACAGACAATTATCTATTTTTTCATTTTACATAAAATGCCTTTTATTGATCTCAAAGCAAAAATTAAAGAGATTCCACAATTGTAATACATTTTTAATGTTATAGGACCTGTATGGGTAAAGTTGATGTAAATCATGCGTCTTCATCATCATCATCAACAGTCTCTTGACCTAGTGTGGTCATTGAGGCACTGAAATCACGTGTACAACTGAACAATGACTCCGGATCAGATAATTCCATGGATGATGCCAATGATGAAATTTACAGTCTATGATAATGATCTGCATTTTTGTATCACTTAACATAATATGCTAGGAGTACGATTGTATTCCCATTAAAAAATCTATTCATAAAGCAAATCCACAAGTTTGATATTTATCTTTATCTGGATGCTGTCCATACTCTTGTATAAGCTGGGTCAATCTGCAAGCAGCATAGAGCATGATGTTAAATTGCATAATGCAATGGCATATCTAGGCCAAGATAAATTCTACTGCTGACTTCCAGCAAATTACAGCGACCCAGATCTACCAGAGCATTACACATTGGCAAATCTGGATTGACGCTGTCTTTGCATTCGACATACAAGTGCCAATATATAATATCAAAATTTTTATGATCTGTAGATAATTCTGAGATTAATCTCCTTATATACGCTGTAAAAAAAAGCATAATGTTTCTAAAGAATTGAGAAAATAATATGCAATGGATGATCTATAACTAATTCAGAGATTAATCTCTCATGTATGCGGTAAAAAGAGAATAATGTTTGAGAAAATAATATGAATTGGATCATTCAACAATGACAATGTAATTATGCTGCAATCCCAAATTCATTTGTGTTCTCATTTTTATGAGCATCTTTCATGCAACATTCCATCTATTCGGCTGAAAAATGTGATCAACCCTGTTAAAATTTAAATCCACAAATATATGAAAGTACTGGTCCTGGTTATTTGTTACAGTTTACTAGATATCATTTGTCAGATGTTACTCAGTTGTGTCCTATTACATTTTCCTCCACCGTGGTCACCTGAACATATTGTTCAGGCTCTCTTTTATTACATTTTACTCTGCTGTCACCTCTTTCTTCTCATTATCTCCATCAGCATCTTTAAAATCATCTCCCATCTTTTCTTCAATAACCCCATCAATTATCTCCTCTTTGGCTTTGTTGTCAACCACTGTGTCATCACCTGATTTTTTTATTTCTGCATCAGGTTTCAATTCCTCGCCTTTCTCTTTGGTTTCCTCGACTTTATCTTCGGTTTCAACTTTTGCTTGTTCCTCAGGATTTGCTGCATCTTCTGTTTTCTCTTCAGTTTTTGTTTCTTTCTCAGTTTCAGTGGATGATTTCTCTTTCTTTTCTGGTACTTTCTGGACCAAACACTGATCCCAATCTGGCCAGAACTTTTCCTTCATTCTGTCGCAGTAGCTGCTTAGGTTCCCACATGCCTCTGAATCAGAAGAAGAATAACAAGTAGACTAACAATCTGAGCAATTAATAAAATTAGTGAACAATACTCAATTGTCTTTTTTGTTCACTGAATTTCACTTTATTTGGCATTTTTACGTCTGCAACTTCTGTATTGGCTCTAAATTATTTAGTGTATCAAGTGTGTAATATATATCGTGTGTGTGTGTGTGTGTGTGTGTGTGTTTTGGAATTATAATGTAGCTTTAGTTTATAGTGATGTCTAGCACTGGGACATTATGCTACAGACATGTAGCATTATGTCCCACCCAATCACATTATCCTGACACCAGACCAACCGGTCCTAGCACTAACCTCTTAATGCTGAGTGCTAAACAAGACAGCTTCTAATACCATATTTATCAATCTTTTGTATGACTTGACCAGGGTTCGAACCTGGGACCTACATCCATGCTCAAACCACTAGGCCACCAAAGAGGTATAAAAAAAAACATATGGCAAAAATGCATAATGCAGTTTATATGGATAAAAAATGAAGAGTTAAGATGACTTTTACAAAATCAATGTCAAAACTCAATTCCAAAAGACTTCATTGAAATCTATATTGCCAGTGTAAAAGGTTGCTATGAGGATTACAATGTGATATATTTTTTTTTTTATTCGGGCAGATTCTCTCTCTCTCTCTCTCTCTCTCTCTCTCTCTCTCTCTCTCTCTCTCTCTCTCTCTCTCTCTCTCTCTCTCTCTCTCTCTCTCTCTCTCTCTCTCAGAAATGTATTCAAGAATAATATTGTACACAGAATTTATAATCATTACTAAACCATATTTCCAGTAATGTGCAGCAAAGCCAGCAAAGGAGAATTAAGGAAATGTCACATTCATTTTTTTTCACCACCAGAGAATCAAGAAACCATTGTGGAATGTTTTCAACGCACTTTGAAATAACGCACGTGGAAATACTTTACGCATAAGATGGGGTTTTTTTTATTTGTAAGACAACTGAATCATCAGATAATTGCACATGCCAATACTCACTGGCTGCTGTCCAATACAATTGCTACAAAAAGTATCAAAAATGTATTATGACAATGAAAATCTTGATAAACTCCCATTTGAATGTCCATCCATTATCTTACTGGAACTTCATAATATCTAAATACAAACTATCAAAAATAAAAACATTTAACCAATGGTTATGAATATCTATGTGTAAGCATTTGACCAATGGATATGAATCTCTGTGTGTAAACATTCAACCAATGGTTATGAATCTCTATGTGTAAGCATTCAACCAATGGTTATGAATCTATGTGTAAGCATTCAACCAATGGTTATGAATCTCTGTGTGTAAGCATTGAACCAATGGTTATGAATCTCTATGTGTAAGCATTGAACCAATGGTTATGAATATCTATGTGTAAGCATTCAACCAATGGTTATGAATCTCTATGTATAAACATTTGACCAATGGTTATGAATCTCTATGTGTAAGCATTCAACCAATGGTTATGAATCTCAATGTGTAAGCATTCAACCAATAGTTATGAATCTATGTGTAAGCATTCAACCAATGGTTATGAATCTCTTATGTGTAAGCATTCAACCAATGGTTATGAATCTCTATATGTAAGCATTCAACCAATGGTTATGAATCTCTATGTGTACTTTGTGTCCGTTGAAGTTTAAACACATGTAATTTTCAAGTGAAATAAAATTTGATTTCGATCTCTGATTTCTATAAGTATTAGGAGTCCTATAAACATTGTGCAACCAAAAATGTTAGATTAATTTTATTCCCATATCCAAACTTTCTTTTTCCTGACTCCTGCAATGTGGTTGCAGTCTTTGCACAATTGGTAGATTATTAGATTTGCAATCCAAGGATCACAGGTCAATACCTAGCTGGGCCTTGATGTATGCATCCTGGGAAACAGCACTTAGCTCATCCTTGCATGATATGACATGTGAAGAGTGCGATTAAAACAACCAACAATAAAAATAAAACAATCAAGAGTAATTTAATGGGACTAAATGGCCAAAATGAATTTCCAGGAACTCAAACAAGATAAATGCTGAATTGTTTCAGGGGAGGTACATCTGACTGGAACAAACTTGTGAAATTGCAGTCATAAGTTATTAGAACTCAAATCGCCATTACTTATCTGTTCTATGAAATGAATTTGGAATGCAGGTAAAGAAAAACTTAGAATTTAAAAGAAACCACACAGAAAATCATTAAGGTATCCCATTCAAGGATCAATTTATTTATTTATTTTCATCATATACCTCTGTAATACATCCCTCTTGCATGTGTAAGCTTTACTTAACTGAGCCATTTGACAGAAAATTTGAATGACCAAGAATTCTATAGAAACAATTAGTTTCACAATGTACATTTCATTCAAGAAGATATCCATTGTTTGGTATTTTCCATCCAGGAATGGAATAATCACCAAAGCTCTGGCTGCCTTGTAATTAGTTGTTATTTTAGAGTTTAATGCCATTTTTCAGCACACGATATATAAGGCAGCCAGTACTATTGGTGGAGGAAGAACCTGAGAAAAACCCCGGAAAGAACCATCGACCCACGAGAAGCTCTGGCAAGCTTTCTCACATAGCTACATTAGCCGATTCTTAGACTCGAACCCACGCAGACAGAGGTGAGATGGCAGTGATCCATAACGGAAAGCGCTGTAGACCACTAGGCCACTCGAGGCCCATACCTTGCAATTAGAGAGTCTGCCCCAGATGTGGGAGATTACAGGTTCAAACCCTGGTATAGTCATCGACTTTTAAAATCTGTACTAACATGTGCCTCGCTAGGCACTCAGCATTAAGAGGATAGTGTCTGGACCAGTCAGCCTGATATCAGGATAATGTGACTGGGTGGGTCATCCACGACATCACTATAAACTCCCACAATGCAGCAGCTGTAGCGATATGACTGAAAAATTGTTAATGCTATGTCAAAAATCCAACTCACACACACACACACACACAAAACTTAATCAAAGTCACAGAAAAAATGTTTTGTTTACCCATATTAATTTTCACTTGTAGTTGTATGATCCAGTACCCAAAGGTACATGAAGAAACCTTCCTAAATGTAATTCATAACCAAGGTGTGAATAATGAGTGGGAACAGAGACAGACATACCAAAAATGCCACTTTGAAGTTAGTGCCAGGTCATACAATGTGTACACTGGACAGTTAAATGAAAACATATACCTAGGACAGTTAAATGGATTGTGCAAACACTTACCTAGGACAGATAAATTGACTATTCAAACACTTACTAAGGGCAGATAAGTGGAATGTACAAACACTTACTTAGGCAAGATAAAAGGTCTAGTCAAACACTTACCTAGATAAGATAAAAGGTCTATGAAAACACTTATCCATGTAAGATAAAAAGCCTGTGCAAACACTTACCTAGGTAAGATAAAAGGTCTATGGAAACACTTACCTAGGCAAGATAAAAGGTCGTGTGCAAACACTTACCTATGTAAGATAAAAGGTCAGAGCAAACACTTACCTATGTAAGATAAAAGGTCTGTGCAAACACTTACCTATGTAAGATAAAAGGTCTGTGCAAACACTTACCTATGTAAGATAAAAGGTCTGTGCAAACACTTACCTATGTAAGATAAAAGGTCTATGGAAACACTTACCTATGTAAGATAAAAGGCCTTTGCAAACACTTACCTATATAAGATAAAAGGTCAGAGCAAACACTAACCTATATAAGATAAAAGGATGGAGCAAACACTTACATAGGTCAGTTATAAGGACTGTGCAAACATTTACCTAACATAGTTAAATGAACTATTCAAAAACACTTATTTAGAAAAGTTAAATGGTCTATGCAAATGCTTGCCTAGGACAGCTAAATGGACTCTGCCAACATTTACCTTGGACAGTTATATGGACTGTGCAAACACTTACCTTGGACAGTTAAATGGACTGTGCCAACATTTACCTTGGACAGTTAAATGGACTGTGCAAAGACTTACCTTGGACAGTTAAATGGACTGTGCCAACATTTACCTTGGACAGTTAAATGGACTGTGCAAAGACTTACCTTGGACAGTTAAATGGACTGTGCCAACATTTACCTTGGACAGTTAAATGGACTGTGCAAACATTTACCAAGGGAGGTTAAATAAACTATTCAAACACTTATCTAGGACAGTTAAATGGACTGGACAAACATTTATCTAGAACAGTCAAATAAACTATTCAAACACTTACCTAGGACAGTTAAATGGACTGGACAAACATTTATCTAGAACAGTCAAATCAACTATTCAAACACTTATCTAGAACAGTCAAATAAACTATTCAAACACTTATCTAGGACAGTCAAATAAACTTATCAAACACTTATCTAGGACAGTTAAATGGACTTTTCAAACACTTATCTAGGACAGTCAAATAAACTATTCAAACACTTTTCTAGGACAGTCAAATAAACTTATCAAACACTTATCTAGGACAGTCAAATAAACTATTCAAACACTTATCTAGAACAGTCAAATAAACTATTCAAACACTTATCTAGGACAGTCAAATAAACTATTCAAACACTTATCTAGGACAGTCAAATAAACTATTCAAACACTTATCTAGGACTGTTAAATGGACTATTCAAACACTTATCTAGGACAGTTAAATGGACTGGACAAACATTTATCTAGAACCGTCAAATAAACTATTCAAACACTTACCTAGGACAGTTAAATGGACTGGACAAACATTTATCTAGAACAGTCAAATCAACTATTCAAACACTTATCTAGAACAGTCAAATAAACTATTCAAACACTTATCTAGGACAGTCAAATAAACTATTCAAACACTTATCTAGGACAGTCAAATAAACTATTCAAACACTTATCTAGGACAGTCAAATAAACTATTCAAACACTTATCTAGGACAGTCAAATAAACTATTCAAACACTTATCTAGGACTGTTAAATAAACTATTCAAACACTTATCTAGGACAGTCAAATAAACTATTCAAACACTTATCTAGGACAGTCAAATAAACTATTCAAACACTTATCTAGGACAGTCAAATAAACTATTCAAACACTTATCTAGGACTGTTAAATAAACTATTCAAACACTTATCTAGGACTGTCAAATAAACTATTCAAACACTTATCTAGGACTGTTAAATAAACTATTCAAACACTTATCTAGGACAGTCAAATAAACTATTCAAATACTTACCTAGGACAGTTAAATGGACTGGACAAACATTTATCTAGAACAGTCAAATCAACTATTCAAACACTTATCTAGGACAGTTAAATGGACTATTCAAACACTTATCTAGGACTGTTAAATAAACTATTCAAACACTTACCTAGGACAGTTAAATGGACTGGACAAACATTTATCTAGAACAGTCAAATAAACTATTCAAACACTTATCTAGAACAGTCAAATAAACTTATCAAACACTTATCTAGGACAGTTAAATCAACTATTCAAACACTTATCTAGGACAGTTAAATGGACTATTCAAACACTTATCTAGGACTGTTAAATGGACTATTCAAACACTTATCTAGGACTGTTAAATGGACTATTCAAACACTTATCTAGGACTGTTAAATGGACTATTCAAACACTTATCTAGGACAGTTAAATGGACTATTCAAACACTTATCTAGGACTGTTAAATGGATTATTCAAACACTTATCTAGGACAGTTAAATGGACTATTCAAACACTTATCTAGGACTGTTAAATGGACTATTCAAACACTTACCTAGTAAATAATTCTTTCCCTCACATTCAGGGCAGTTCCATTTAATTTGAACCAACTGTCCAAATATCGCACAATCTATCTCTGTTGGCTTATCTCCCATGAAGAATAAGTTTTCACCTGTTTAAATAAATAAATACATTTGATAAAAATAAGTAAATAAATATATATTTTTGTTTTCACAGGTATATAAATTTATATTTGAAAGAATAATGTGAAAAATCAACAGCTTTAAGAAATAATCTGTTGTATTTTGAGAACATAAGGACACTTAAGATATTTTTCAGGCTTTTATATGATAGACAAATCCATAAGGAATTGGAAACTATGTAAACAAAGACATTAAATTATATATAAAAAAGACTATTAAGTGATTAAATTATTACATAATTTATTACAGTGGGAAAATACTTTAAAAGTGCAATAAAATAAGTAAAGAGATATTGAAACATTTAGTTCCAGCCATCCATTTATTTCAATAAAAATCAGAATATGAACTCATTTTCAGCACCAAGAACAAAGAACCTTAAAATCCATGTGAAACTTAAGAACCTTAAATTCCATGTTAGACTAAGATTATTAAATTCCATGTGAGATTAAGAACCTTACAATCCATGTGAGATTAAGAACCTTAAAGACCATGTGAGATTAAGAACCTTAAACTCCATGTGGGATTAAGAATAATGTGCAGTTATGGTCTGAATAAAATAGATTTATATCCATCTAAGGTATCTATAGGACACATGGTACTAATGATATGGAGAAACGGAAACCAGCCTGGAACTGGGTGAACATAAAATAGCATATATAAGGGTTTGGCTGACCAGGATTGGTTAATAATGTAAGCTTTGTTTTAGGAAAAAGAATCTTTAACAACATATCCTAGATGTAAGTAAACAAAATAGAAACATTGTTTCACTGATGGAATATCAGTCCTTTAACAGTGTTGAGTTTGGAACACTCATTACTAAAATTAGCACCCAACTCTTTGGTGCGCAATTGAAAGCGCATGTTTAAAACACAGGGCAGTCACGAATGCAGTTCATATCCTTTCTTCTACACAGAAGCTGACATCAAGGTCTCATCAATACTGATAAATATAGGTTTGATAATGAGACCTCAAAAAAGTTTTAAGTTATTGATCTTTTAAGGTCATGGGGTGTACATAGGTTTACTATGGGGACTGAATTAATACAGTGAGTTCTTTAAGAGCATCATGTACAGAACAGCATCGACTGATAAAAGTATCCTGCTTTCCAGTTTTATCAAATTATAAACTATTTTCGATTCTGTGTGTGATAGGGTATGCTTCATATTTATAAACTGTTTTGATCTTCATTTTTGTTCTATATTAGATACAAAAGAAGACAAAGCAGAGGATAATAAAAAAAAATAATATCATGCATTAAATAAATTGCTACACTAAATTAAAATCCATTGAAATACATCATTGATTTTTTTCCCCAATTTTTTGAAGAAGTGCAAAGCCTACAAGAATGTTACTTCCATTCAGTAGAAAACAGTATTAATGCCTAAACAGGTAATATACTGATTACATAGTTTATTAGGGGCCCCGAGTGGCCGATTGGTCTAAAGCACTGTCCGTTACAGACCACTGCCATCTCACCTCTTTAGGTTAGATTCTCAGATTCGGCCAATGTGGGTATGTGAGAAAGCTTGCCTGTAGCTTCTTGTGGGTCGGTGGTTCTTTTCGGGGTTTTCCAGGTTCTTCCTCCACCGTTTTAAAAACTAACGTATAAGTTGTGCAACCGTGCTCATTTTGATGCCATCTTTCATGCCATTTACATACAGCCGCTTCGGTGGCCTAGTGGTTAGAGCGTCCGCCCCGGAAGCGGGAGGTCGTCGGTTCGATCCCCGGCCGAGTCATACCAAAGACTTACAAAAATGGTACTAACAGCTGCCTCGCTTGACGCTCAGCATAAAGAGGTTAGTGTTAGGACTGGTCGGCCTGGTGTCAGGATAATGTGACTACATGTCTGCGGCATGATGTCTCAGTGCTAGACATCACTATAAACTGTCTCACTGCAGACATCGTAGCGATATAACTGAAAAATTGTTAAAGCTACGTTAAAAATCCTAATCAAACAAATCATGCCATTTACAATTTTAAAAAAACTAACGTACAAGTTGTGCCAATGAGCTCGTGTTTATGCCATCTTTCATGCCAGTAGCTGCGACTCACATACAGTAACATTATCCTGACACCAGGCTAACCGTTCATAACACTAACCTCTTAACGCTGAGCATCTAGCAAGGCAACTGTTAGTACCATTTTTTATAATTTTTTTTAATGACTTAAGACGGGTCTCAAATCCGCGACCTACCAAATCAGGGGCAGATACTCTAACCACTGGAACGGTTAGAAATATGTGTAGTTTCATTGCAATCCTCCAAATAGTTTGACAAACTGGTGGATGACAACAATGGGCCATATTGGTACATAACTAGTAGAGCCACGATATCCAAAACCTATATCTCCGTTTGTACTATCCATCACGACCGTGACCATTCAGTGGGAACATAAATCCAGCCAATATTTCTTACCGAGAAAGTTAGAGAGTGCCTGTAGATCATTCTTCATGATCTGCGTCACTTCGGCCTGTGAATGACGTCCCATTCCATGCCCATGTGCCATCTGGCGGAGATTTCTTCCTTTCCACCACATAAATAGCTTTGGAATGCTCTTAGGAAAGAGAGTTCGTCGGCTTTCCTCCCTCAAATACAGCCATCTTGTTAGAATTGCTGTCCTGAAATTAAGATTCACAAAATACGAGTGTGTCCCATAACAAACTAAGGGAGCTATGTATTCACGAGAAATTTTTAATCCAAAAGTGAAATAGTAAAGATGTAGATTAACTTTGCAAATGATAATCCCAGGAACATTTCTGTGGTCTTTGTTTGTTTAGGACTTTTAACGTAGCTTTAACAATTTTTCAGTCATATCGCTACGATGTCTTGCAGTGAGGCAGTTTATAGTGATGTCTACCACTGGGGTATCATGCCGCAGACATGTAGCATGATGTCCCGCCCAGTCACATTATCCTGACACCAGGCCGACCAGTCCTAACACTAACCTCTTAATGCTGAACGTCAAGCGAGGCAGCTGTTAGTACCATTTTTGTAAGTCTTTGGTATGACTCGGCCGGGGATCGAACCCACGACCTCCCGCTTCCGCGGCGGACGCTCTAACCACTAGGCCACCGGAGCGGTCTACGTGGTTACATCATCTGCCTTGAATGTGGGAGGTCACGGGTTCAAACTACTGCCAAGTCGTACATCAGTGTTAGACATCACTATAAATTGACACACTGCCAACATTGTAGCAATATGACTGAATATGGTTTTATAATGCTACATTACAATTGAAATCACAAACATATGATATTATTCCCCAATCAATTCCCAAAAAAAAAGTAGATGTATTGACAATGACCAATAACAGTAAAATATATATGACAAAACAATTACAACCTAATTAGCTCAAAAGTATGACTTAAATCATGACAAAGGACCGGAGGACATATTACTATACGTTATGAAACCGAAATATAAATAAATATGTTAGTAGTAATACTTTTCGGTAAATCAATTCATTTGGAATGATGCAAAATACCAACCAATATGTGTTTTCTTCCACCATTTTCTGCATTGCTCGTGCTATTGCTAACTGGTATGGTGTCAAATCTGCGTTCAGATTTTTGTTGAATTTCTGATTTAACATTTCAATAATCATTGATGAATCTGCAAAAACCTCGTCATTAAGTTCGATCCACGGGATCTTCCCCTTAGGTCCAAACTTGCGTGAAAATACATTCTGAAATTTAAATAAAAACCATGGTAAATCGCAACTGAATAGCAAGGATCGTCTTGTGTTTCTAAATGATTTAATATAAAATATACAAAACATGTTATTAATATTTGAGATGTGTGTGTGTGTGTGTGTGTGTGTGTGTGTGTTTTAGATTTTTAAACTAGCTTTAACAATGGTGTAGTCATATTGCTACGATGTCTGCTTTGCAACAGCTTTATATAGTGAAGTAGAGAACCGGAGGGAGCATCATGACGCAGACAATCAGCATGACGTCCCACCCAGTCACAGTATACTTACACCAGGTCGACCAGTCCTAACATGAACCTGTTGATCCTGACAGTGGCATAGCGAGGATATTTGGCGTCCAAGGCAAAACACCCAAATTTGCGTACCCGGCTTCCCCTGTTGCGCAGTTATGTTGACATTTTGGGCCGATTTTTGGCCCCATTTGGTGCCCCCTAGCCACCGGCGCCCGGGGCGACTGCCCCACCTGTCCCCCCCCCTCGCTACGCCAAGCGCGGTAGCTGCGAACTAATGCAATTATTATATCCTTAGTACGACTTGGCCATGATATCAAACCGTGACCGGCCGCTTCCTAGGTTCCCTGAGTCAACGGATCAACATAATATTCATAAAGATAATATGCGAGGCGGATTATCTCTCTCTCTCTCTCTCTCTCTCTCTCTCTCTCTCTCTCTCTCTCTCTCTCTCTCTATCTCTGTAGTCACTTGGCAATTCTTGTTAACATATCTAAAATATCGAACATATAAAGTTCTCATGTTATAGACAATTATCATTTATAACTAGAGCAGTAACACTTGTAATCCGTTTAAGAAAATTATTGATGATGACTGGAAGATGGTGATTGCAATGTACAAATGTTTGATAAATGCTAGTGGAGAAATAATAAACAATACGTACTCTTCCCTCCCCCACCCCCGCCAGATTAAATAAATAAATTGAATATCAGATATAATTCATGATGGGAGTCTCTCTCTCTCTCTCTCTCTCTCTCTCTCTCTCTCTCTCTCTCTCTCTCTCTCTCTCTCTCTCTCTCTCTCTCTCTCATGCGGACATTCACTTCTAACGCTCATCTTGATTCTCTTTTCAAGTAAATTGTGGTTTTAATGACCTTCTTTCGTGCGGTTGGAACTTACTTTTCATGCAGCATTTCAATCACTTCTTGCTTGGTATTTTTGTGCAGTATTAGTATATCATCGTATTGCTCTATATAAATGTTACCTTATTAGTTTGTTTTCTTTTATTTGTATTGTTTTCTTTTGTTTTGTTCTTGAGTGGATTTAGAAGGGGTTAAGATCACGCATACGCGAAGCAGTGTCCGCTTTTTTGTTGTTGTTGTTGTTGATGTTTGTTGGGGGATAGTAAGAAGTTCAAGCGAAAAGAAAAAGAAACAAAAAACGTACTCGGACCAAAGGCAGACTGTTTTTGAGGTGATCTGTCACGCCCAAAACCTTTCAACCGTTCCACCATTTGGTAATTATATATCTTACTGGACAAAATGAATGTCCTTGTCAAACAAACCACAGGCGCTGCTTAATATCATTATATTTCAAACGAGACAACTATAAGAGTTATTGGCATATCGTTTAAGTACCAAGCCATTAGTCTTGTACTATATACTACATACCATTAAACAGTAGGAATGCAAGTGTAGTAATCCCAGGTACACACCAACTACCAATCTGCCTTGTACTAACCTGCCTGAATGTCGAGGTGTATGGTTTATTTTTCGTCATATAATATGGAACTTTTTGAAAGCTGCAGACACACGGACGTATTATTAAACATTGCTTGGTTGGTTTTTAATTACTGTTACGGCGACCATTCTACAAAAGGTAACCGTTCCCAGAAATAAAATTAGTAACATAATACGGTTTCAAGACAATGGGTAAACCACGTGCAGAATGCGATATAGATAACATAATAGCTGGCACACACACAGACGCACACACACGCACACACTTGTTTTAGCTATGAAATGAGATCTGAAAAGTGTAAACGAATATATGAAGTGTTCTCAATACGATTTCATTATGTACAATTAAAGATGTTTTAAGTTTTGCTCCTCGAGGCAAGTGTCAAGATTAATTACTAATATAGATGACCGACATTTAGATGTTTCATTATGTTTACAGAACGAAACCCAACATACCATTTTTTTTGTGTAAAGTCATTCTTGATAACTGGGAATAGCGATGCTTCCATGAGGACCTATCATAAATCACGTGTTTAACAAGCTATGACAGTCACGGTCACCGACAATAAAACTGTCACATAAGATGTCGCCCAGTAACAGAAATAAATACGTTTCTTTATCAAATGGCATGCTGACCTAAAGCCATTTATTTACATCCAGGCTGGTCATTTTATTATAAATATATTGTATTTAATTGTAGACTTGTAAATAAGTACAGATAATTATATTGCAACGATTGATTTTAAGTTACCAGGATTTTAAGTAAAACACGTAAACGTAAGTTTCCATGAGATGCCATGCGTGCGCCCGTCACCCCCCCCTCTCTCTCTCTCTCTCTCTCTCTCTCTCTCTCTCTCTCTCTCTCTCTCTCTCTCTCATACTTTGTAAACGTTTAAAATGTTACTTAAACGTATGATTCGGTCGCTGCCACAAAGCCCATACACTCATTTTTATCCAGCGTGCAGGCCACGTATTTACTAGTTGCATAACGCGGCGCTTCAAAATACCTGCATAGGATTAGCTATAAAAAGGCAAAAGCGAGTCTGATTCTTAGGTAACTTTCAGACCTAAAAGACAACCTTCATGAGTTAAGTGTGATGGTAGCACTCAGGTTTGAGTAATTATATATCTTAAGTTTCCAATACTCCATACCTCCGTGTGTGTGTGTGTGTGTGTGTGTGTGTGTGTGTGTGTGTGTGTTTCAATGGGTCATCTTAGCGCACAACATGTGGCACCCTGTCACCCCCACCACCACCATGACCACCGTCGCATTATGCCGACCCCAGACCGACCAATCCTAAAACTAACCTGCTGATTCTGAGCGCCTAATGAGATAGCTGCTAGCACAATCTCTTTGTACTGATCATGACTCAGCCGAGGATCGAACTCTGGTATATTCGATATCTAAATTCAGCATTTTGATTTTCAATCTATCTCAGTACTGGCAATCTCTTTTCGTATATGTGTCGATAACATGTATGTTCTTTGTATTTATACGTAATATGTTTATCTTAGTGTAGCTGTGTAGCTAGGATCCAAGGTAGTTAGGTGATGAATTGGGCAGGTAAAGAGGTAAATAAGACAATAAAACTAACGTATAACATGAAAAATGTGAGAGATGGATGGAGGGGAAGGGCATTTGACACACTGAGTAGTTCCATGTATGGATGGACGAACGGACGAACTGACTCATTAATGGGAAAATAAAATGGCTTGAACGGGATGGGCTTGCTAAATGCTATCGTCTGTTAGCTCAGTTATTTTATGGAACAAATACGACAATAAAATCGAACCACTGTCGCCGCTATGGAACATCCAAATTTTGTAGCATACTCGAAAAATACACCTACCCCTTGGATGCCTCTTATCCGGTCCAGCATTAAAAATGTCATGTGCACAACCTACGATCACTGCACACATGCTATGCGTCTATAATGTATTCGACAACAACATAGCTGCAGTTACTCAATACCGTATGCCCTCTATGTACGTGTCTCTGTCTGTCTCTATCTCCTAATGGTCTAGTCTGTCGGCCGACTTTAAAGGAAAATTTAGAATAGAGGGATACAAGATACAAGTAGGATGGTCAATACTGGTGACAGTTGTTGTTTTGGGGTTTAACGCCCTTTTTCAGCACATGATAGGCGAAACATGGCTGACGTTACAACTTGTGGAGGAGGAACACAGCCGACCATATGTTTCTTATGACAAAGGGTTATGTCGCTCAACACTTCCTGTACTACAACATAACGTTATATCTTAAGTGATCAGGATGAAATTACAATTTTCTTAGTTATCTGCATTCTGTTTTTTTTAATGGTGGCTATTTCTTGCATAGACTTGTGTGTTGGACAGGCCCAGGGCAAATTGTACTTGTTTAGGAACGAACCATTTAATTACGGAAGCCTCCAAAACGCTTATAAAATTTGTTCTTGCTCTCATTTGTACAGTGTAAGACCTCATTCTCTTCATCATTTCTGCTGAAATTAATTTATCTCATGATAAAAAAAAAATTCATGACCAAAAAGAATGAAATGTTCGCTCTATGACGGTCGGGCGCATAATAAATAAGCAGATTCAAAATTTTGCAACTTACTCAATTTGTAACAGGATTACGTGAAAGTTTCTTTATCATAAAATACAGCATTGTTAATTACATACATTTTAAATCAATAACGACCCACCCCTCATCATATTAATAGTCTTAAATACATGCACAATACAAGTGAACGGTCATCATCTTAAGTATGAAACGTACAGTCAGTTAAAGGGGAGATGGCATATGTACAGTACTAGTATATCAGAGATGTAGTATATGCACAGTGCTAATATATCAGATACAATAGTATACATACAGTACTAGTATATCAGAGATGTAGTATATGCATAGTGCTAATATATCAGATACAATAGTATACATACAGTACTAGTATATCAGAGATGTAGTATATGCATAGCGCTAATATATCAGATACAATAGTATACATACAGTACTAGTATATCAGAGATGTAGTATATGCATAGTGCTAATATATCAGATACAATAGTATACATACAGTACTAGTATATCAGAGATGTAGTATATGCATAGTGCTAATATATCAGATACAATAGTATACATACAGTACTGGTATATCAGAGATATAGTATATGCATAGTGCTAATATATCAGATACAATAGTATACATACAGTACTGGTATATCAGAGATATAGTATATGCATAGTGCTAATATATCAGATACAATAGTATACATACAGTACTAGTATATCAGAGATATAGTATATGCACAGTGCTAATATATCAGATACAATAGTATACATACAGTACTGGTATATCAGAGATATAGTATATGCACAGTGCTAATATATCAGATACAATAGTATACATACAGTACTGGTATATCAGAGATAT
This sequence comes from Unio pictorum, assembly GCA_030141615.1. Classification (NCBI taxonomy): domain Eukaryota; kingdom Metazoa; phylum Mollusca; class Bivalvia; order Unionida; family Unionidae; genus Unio; species Unio pictorum. Next base: position 9,345,436 of record JARLTB010000068.1, on the reverse strand, counting down.
AGTATATGCACAGTGCTAATATATCAGATACAATAGTATACATACAGTACTGGTATATCAGAGATATAGTATATGCACAGTGCTAATATATCAGATACAATAGTATACATAAAGTACTGGTATATCAGAGATATAGTATATGCACAGTGCTAATATATCAGATTAGTATACATACAGTACTGGTATGCTAGACTAATAGTATATTATCGTAGTAGTATAATAATTGTTATGCTGTATAAAGTAGACACCATATGATCAATGTATAACGTTATATTTTGAAAAGCTCTGGCATAACAGATATTGTTGCATAAACAATATTTTGGTATCATATGTGATTATAATTAATATAAATATGTATTTGTACATCACATTGCGAGTATAATATCAGCCATGTACTAGTTTTGTATAGGAAAGTGCGATCTACTCATTCAACATGAATGTATTACTTACAGTGTAAGGTATTTCAGCCATTCGCAGGTAGGTCTCCAATTTCATGGCAAATGGCGACAAACTGGGAGCACAGACACTCCTTTCAAATTGGTGTAAAATCACCGTATCTTTAAGATCTTTCTCCACAGCTGGTGTAAAGCTGCAATAATAATAATAATAATAATAATAATAATAATAATAATAATCGTCTTCAATATCACCATCTTCATAACCACCTAAAAATTGTCATTGTTATCATCGTCGTCTTCCCCAACATCACCGACAGAATAACAACGACGAGCCTGATTGTTACTTAGTGATGAGGGAGGGAATATATAAGATCATGACAAAATCAAGGCGATGAATAACACCCCATCTCACCTCCACCACAAAAACACCAAAAATCCTAAAATGGAATAAACACTAAGACAACAACCGTTTCTATTATAAAAATGGTGGCGGTGCCTTCGTTGATCATCTGCACTTTGAGACGACGATGATGGTGTTGCAACAAACAAAATCGACACACACACACACACACACAACAGCAGCAATATATTAGAGTTCGATTACTGGCGAGATATATTTATTGTAAAGCTCACAAACGGCGAAGCTATTCGAAAACGAAAAGATATCAGAATCCATTCCAGAAACAATGCAATATTGGTTTCAATGATGATCCCTACCTTTGTAGATATTTCTAAAATCTCCATGCATTTGAGAGAGTATTGAGAGAGAGAGAGAGAGAGAGAGAGAGAGAGAGAGAGAGAGAGAGAGAGAGAGAGAGAGAGAGAGAGAGTAAATCGACAACCTGACCTAGATAACAAACACTGCAGCAGTTACCACGCAACATGCTCTTCAAAATTCCACTCCTGATAAGCGGAAGCGACATATATGTATTATTGTTTTAATACTACATAGAAAGTCCCAACGTTAAGCTGTCTTTATTGGTTTTACTGTCATTTGTGAGCACATTATATGCTAAACATGGCGGCAAGTGCCGGATTAAACCCCGTGGAAGGCTGTATGCAGTCAAAATATTGGGACCCCCTTCAAAAATTATCTCCTATCGATATTATTTTGATCCGTTGTCGCGTCGCATTTAAAAGGCGTTGGGTCCATAGGCCGGTGCTACTCGGCCTTTTTTGGTTATCAGGTACTGATGCGGGACAGTATATTTGGTGGAGGATGAACCCGAGAAGACCATACGAAGAACCACCGACCCATGGGAAGCTACTGGAAATCTGGAAATCATTCTCAAATACCCACGTTGCTGGAGCCGAGCATCCAACTCGCGCAATCCGAGATGAAATGTGTGTGATCTGTAAAGATAGTGCATTCGACCACCCTGCCACCCACCCACACATCCACCCCACCCCCACCAACACCAAATGTTAAGTACTGCTCGTGTTGTATATGTAAAATCAAACCACAAAGGTAATCATGCCATTTGAATTTTATTTAAATGAGAGTAATTGAACAGCCAGGTAAAAATATTAACTATCATTCAGTGTATAGAGAAGGTCATGTTTTTTATAAAGCCTACACGACTATTCACGTCGTCTAGTGGTTAGATGCGGGAGGTCTTGGGGTCGAACCCTGACCGAGTCATACAAAAAAAAAACTTTTACAAATGGCATTAACAGCCTCTCACTGTGCACTCATTATGAGGACTGGTTGGCGTGGAGCCAGGATAATGTGACTGGGTGTGTCATGATGCTACATGTCTTGCGGCATGTTGCCCCAGTGCTAGACATCACAATAATTATACTGCTACAATGCAGACATCGTAACGATATGACTGAACTTGTTTTAAAGCTGTCAAAATTCCAAATCACACACACAGACAGCCTCCCATCATGAATTATATCTGATATTCAATTTATTTATTTAATCTGGCGGGGGTGGGTGGGAAGAGGACGTATTTTTTATTATTTCTCCACTAGCATTTATCAAACATTTGTACATTGCAATCACCATCTTCCAGTCATCATCAATAATTTTCTTAAACGGATTACAAGTGTTATTGCTCTAGTTATAAATGATAATTGTCTATAACATGAGAACTTTATATGTTTGATATTTTAAATATTTTAACAAGAATTTCCAAGTGACTACATAAATACACGGACAGCGAACACTTCGTTGACCTACTGACCGATATAACGCCACGTTGCGCTGTATAGGTGATTTATGTTATATCTTTTTTATCCTGCTTCACAAGCTTGATAGGTTAGGCGGTATCGCAAGTTGGGTCAAAGCGATCCTATGTCATTTATCTCCCTAATAAAATGAAAATAGACTATGAATATATTAGCCTTGGAATTCCAGCTATTAATATCATATCATTCCAAAATATCCAGCCGTTTTCCATTTTTTTTCTCTCTCGGGTTAAATGAAGCTTACAATGTATGTCATGTATGGGATATATAAGTAAGTCTATACCTGCCTACCAGTATTAAGGTATTTAAAAAATGAGATAAATCTGGTACTTTACCTGATATTTTGTCACCTAAAACCGGACCATCAACACAAATTTATCTTAGTCTATGCTCCAATAGCCTGGTCCTGCTACTAGCGTGGCGTCATGGCCCGCGAAAACTGTAAGATCGGGCTCGACCGAACTTATATTTATGCAGTACTTTTAATTAAAATCTTGTATTAGATTAATCACTTTCTTACAATGCAGCATACTTTGGGGGTGGGGTGTTTCTTTTGTCTTTTTTTTTTGTTGTTTTGTTTAACTTATTTTATTCGGGTTCGTCTGACACGTGTCAACTGACCCTTTAGAGAATAAAAATGGTAAATTATATTTTACTTCCTGAAAAAAATATCACTAAATCCGGTCTACAAGCATTTGGTATAGCAATCCCTAGTTTTCGGGTCTACTTTTTGTGATTTCAAGAGTACGTATTTTTTGGGGATGAATATAAGAGAAAATAGATTATACATATCATACAATTGTACCTCTCCTGCGGCCTAAGTGGTTAGAGCGTCCACCTCGGATGCGGAAGTTCGCTGGTTTGAAGCCTGATCGAGTCTTATCAAAGATTGATAAAAATGGTAACAGCAGCTGCCTCGCTCAACTATATGAGGTTGGTATTTGGTCGGCCTGGTGTCAGAATAATGTGACTTGATGGGATACCATGCTACATTAATCGCTATAAACTAAAACACTGCAGCAATCGTAGCGATATGGGTGCATTCTCTCTCTCTCTCTCTCTCTCTCTCTCTCTCTCTCTCTCTCTCTCTCTCTCTCTCTCTCACACACACACACACGCACACACAACAAACCAGACTGGTATTATAATGATAGTTAAGCAGGCTATGTTGCTAAGACTGGACACGTGACTATAAGGGTGAACGGTTGGCTCGTAACATATGATCGGATTGGATTGGTTAGCTCGTTGAGCTCACATCTTCGCTGGACAAGGTTCCGATATGTGTACCCTATCTACACCTTAGTGTATCGATCAGATGTATGTGCTTCGGGTCTGTGAATTTCATTAGATGCGGCGACTTCTGAAGTCAGTTGTTTTTACTATTTTTGGCCGATGTACAATGCACTGCTGTTACAAGCTAGTATTTAGTTGGCATTTCCATACTAAGGGTGACAACTCATGAAATCCAAGACTCCGCTAAGTCCAAGCACTAAAATATATGTTCGATCCGCCAAGATGTAGATAATGTTAACATATCTGAAATCTTGACCACCCAATGTGTCTGCTTGATGGCACCTTATTCTACTAAGTAGGCACTGACATGACGTAACATCCAGTGATTTTATGTTGCTAAGCACCAAAACAAGCCAAACCGAAAGGCACAGAGTTGACAAGTGTCACAATGAACAGAAAATATGGACGATGGGACAACTATTGAAACATTGTTTTAAAATAATAAGATGCATAACCAATTCGACACAGTTGAAAAACATTCTGGAGGACTAAATAACCAAACGAATCATGCTGGAAAAATACAAACCTCAATGAAAAATGGCATATTCCAGAAATCCTAGTCCCATATGCTCGAACATGTATTACCATGACACTAAAGTTAATGCTTAAACTCCAAAATTGGTCACATTCTGTATTTGGGTTCTTGTATTTTTCTCTTAGACACACACTCCCAAAACGGTCACGGAGTTTATTTTAGAACATTGGTTCCTCTCTTAGACTTAAAGCCACAAAACGGCCACAGCCTGTATTTCAAAATCTTGGAGTTTTCTCTTAGACTCAAAGTTCCTGTCTAAAGTTTAAGATATTGGATCTTTTTCATACAAAGTCCTAAAATGGCTACGTTTTTATTTAAACTCTTGAAGTCTTCTTGTAGATACTTTAAGCCATATACCATAACGTCTGTCATTTCTAAAATTACGGTTTTGATATTTAACTTGAGCTTTGCTCCCAAAATGATTCCAAAGGAATACTTATGATATTTAACTTCGAACTTAAAGAAAGTGTAAACAACACTTTCTGTGGCTAGGAAAAGCACTGGCTGTATGTCACGTTCTTGCATTACCTGAATAAGATATTTTGAATGAATCCGAGCTACCTAAAAGCAAATATTTCAGTACTGTTCCAATCGTAAGGAAAGTCACGATATTTCGGACAATATCCCCATATCGCTTCTTTCCGCTTGGGTTCGAGTCGCTGCCTCTGCCTCTGGGTATGTGAGAACGCTTGCCATCTATTCACCGTTTGTCGGTGATTTTTTTTTTTTTTAAGTTTTCCCGGGTTCTTCTTCCGCCAGTTTTACTGGCCGCCATGCGTAACCTGTAATGTGCTGAAAAGTGGCATTAAACCCATAGCAACAGCACCATCTTGAACTTTCAAATGTTGCTCTTGAAGCCTCACATTCGGAGAAACATCTACAATAGAGTATCGCCAATAGAAGACCAACTCGTCAAAAAACTCGTCAAAAACACCAACTCGTCAAAAACACCAACTCATCAAAAACACCAACTCGTCAAAAACACCAACTCGTCAAAGTCTATAATTGCAATATCACCAACCTGAACAAATCGCTTAATCAGAAAGGAACCAACTGGGTAACTTCGGAGTTTGCTGACAGGATTCATTCTCCATGATCTGACAAACACAACCACTCAAAGAAAACCATCATATTTGATATCTGATGCTTACCAAAAAAATAGAATGTTCCAACAATGATGAGAAACACAGTAGAAAGAAAACAAACTGGGTAGTTGCTACAGAAGGAAAGCTGGCTACGAAGAGAGTGGTTTTTCGCATCTTATAACGATTTAATGAAATGAAGGGGAAAAAAAGTATTCTCCATGGTAACAAGCAAGTGCGTGAAACAGGTTTACAAGCTGGGAAAATAATAACACCATGAAATTTCGTTTTTTTCCTGCATTTGTAGCTAGAAACGAATTGAATTATAATATACCCTGATTGCCTGAATAGTCTGGGTTTTCTTACAACATTTATTACTTCCAGACCTCGGGGTTAGATGCGTATTTTACCTTAAAAATAAAAGCAAACACTAGATATATTGAAATTAAATGTTACCAAAGCCCTTAAAGGAAGGGAAAATTGTCTCCATGGTACTTATAGGTTTATATACTCTGTATATGGATGTTGAGCTGGGTAAGCTTTTTGCCTCCAAATACAAACCTATTTGCTTGCTACATATTGATCCTAAATCTAAATGTACAAAAACTTTTTGTCTGAAGCTACTCTCATATCACATCCCTCTTCTCCTGTTACTCACGTCGGATGAAATGAAATATTAGATTGTAAGGTATGTTGCTATAAAGATTAATGCTCCACCATACATTTAGAACTGCCATTCAGTAGGTTGTCTTATTAATCTTGAAGAATTATGACAATAAAATCCATGATGTCCATCCCTGGTTAATAAAAACAACATAACTTTGCTGATTCGGTTTGGTTGGCTAGAATTGTTGAAACGAAATTACGGCCCGAAATTAGTCTCAAACGATATATATATATATATATATATATATATATATATACTCGTAAGAATATTCCAGACCCTCTCTCCCTCTCCCTCTATCTCTCTCTCTCTCTCTCTCTCTCTCTCTCTCTCTCTCTCTCTCTCTCTCTCTCTCTCTCTCTCTCACTCGCACGCTCACCCACCTCATTCCACGAAAGCTAAATGTCAGTCCCTAAAAGGTATCCCTCATATTTTGACCACAACAGGGAAACAAATGATGACTGAAAATGGAGTAGCCACGAGTAATGGTATGAGAGACAAGCCAATGTGCAAGTCATGCCTTCACTATTAAAGTTAGCAGATTAAAGGTTATACTACGGAAATGAAAGCAATAACCTTGCGTACAAAATCTGACCTTCCAAGAGGAACAACATCATCCACTGTCAATAGCTTGTCTTCCAAACTCATCCGATCTCGAAGCACATCTCTTGTTCCTCCTCTGTGTGGTTCAAAACGCAGTTCAGCTGCATAACTGTTCTCTCTTTACTGGTTAATTCCTTCAACACTGACCCATCTAAATTGGTGACCCCTCTCAACCCTGCCCTCTCTTTACCAGTAACGTCCCTCAAAAATGACCTAGTTATACTGATCACCTCACTCAACCAAGATTTTTGTTCTACTAATGCTCATTTAAGTCGGACATATCGACGACCGTAATTTGAATATCATGTACGAACTCCGATGTAGAACCATACGTTTTAACATTTCCTATTCACAATCAATTTACAGAAGCAATCCAAAACTAGAGTTATGGATGATGCATCTATCTATTTCATGATTTGATGCCTGCGCCAGAATTATTTACATGACCTGCTAAACGAATCAATAATGTAGAATGTGCTTAGAATATCGGTCAAAATGAATCCCAATAGACATGGTTTTACACTGAATAGCAAAAGCAATCTTCAACCAAGTTTAAAATAAATTATACAGCAGCCTAGCTAGAAAAGATAAATGCAGTAGCCCAGCTAATATATAATTATTGGGTGTCAAATTGTTTACAATGGAGGTAAAAAAAAAAATTCTCGTATGATTAATAACGACATATGGTGTATGTACGTGTGATTTGGATTTTTTATGTCATATATTGCCACAATGTCTGCAGTGGGGCAGTTTATAGTGATGTCTAGCATTGGGGCATCATCAGGCAGACATGTAATATTATGTCCCACACAATCACATTATCCTGACACCAGGCCGACTGGTCCCAACAATAAACTCTTAATGCTGAGCGCCAAGCGAAGGTAATACCATTTTTGTATGTCTTTGGTATGACTCGGCCAGTGATCATACCCATGACCTTCCGATGCTGGCGCTCCTCTAACCACTAGGTCGAAACATTAAGCATGTCTCCGGAAGTGTAACTAGAACCATGCAAAGCCGGTGATCTGATGCATTATTCCGATAAAGTCAAATATCAATGATATAATCTAAATGCGTCTTGAAATCGAATGGTAGAACATGAAAGCTATATATATATATATATATATATATATATATATATATATATATATATATATATATATATATATATATATATATATGATGTACATACAATTATATTGTTTCAGCTGATAAACTTTGTTATTAACCCCCTTTTTATAAAGAAAATAGCACGTGTATAGGATGATCTCGTGCTGGGTGAAGTTGCAGCATAATTAGCCGCCATCATTTCACAGGCAACCTTGATTTCTGCAGACGAAAACTGAGTCACCAAACATGCAGATCTCTGTGAATAAAAATCGATGTTGGATGTTCCGTCCTTTTACTGTGGATGCGCGAATAGCACGGAAAGTATTTGGATCGGATTTTGCAAGCAAGGAGATTGGACATGTACTACAAGGCCGCCGATTCGATTCTCAGTATCTGACTATCTACTTTGTATCTCTCTCTCTCTCTCTCTCTCTCTCTCTCTCTCTCTCTCTCTCTCTCTCTCTCTCTCTCTCTCTCTCTCTCTCTGTGTGTGTGTGTGGAAGAGTACGGAAATAACAACCGACCCACGTAATGCTACAGGTAAGATTATCTGGCATACCCACATGGGTGTAGCCAAATGAAGAACTAATTCGGACGGAGATGAGATGAGATGAGTGGGTGATCTGAAAAAAGCCTGAGCCTTGTAACCATTTGCCACACAAGGCCACAAATGGATGGATGAAAAAAAAATATATATATAAACCAGTGGAGAGAAAAAGAGACGGACATACTTTTTAAAATCAGTCAGAATGTTCTCCAGTATGAAGTAAGATAAACAAAAGAGGAGCTACTTAACCCAAGACCATGAAAATAGGGTTGCCAGACTACATTCCAAACAGGTGGCTGCTGAGCATTATCGTTAATTACACGAATACCAGTCGGCGTGCGGGAAATGAACGTCAATTGAACTTGAGACTCCATTTGCCATATATTATAATAGTCAGTGAAAGCTGACCTTTCTGAGTGCTGGATTCAGCGTTAGGTGATGATGAGGCACTTCCGCGTATACAATCTAACACTTAAAAGTTATAGGTCAGAATTAGAACCCATCTCTTCGCAAACATTTACGGGATCGGTATGATTCCATTTATATCTGACAGTGTATGTTCCTAGTCGGTTTAAAATAGGATATCCGCTGTCCTATGTGAGGTATACCACGCGACAGTTGAGGTCCGCTTTAATCAGATTGTTTCGTTACCGAAATATCTTTTATGGAGGTAATACAGTCACTTTGACTGCCTGCTGATTTAAATACATAGATGTTTGTTTTCCAAATCAGTTTTGGTACCATAAGGGGTCGTCCATTAATTATGTCAACAAAATAGGGGGAGAGGGTTAGACGAACAAGATAAACTGACGTCAACAATGTTATTTTTTTACAATAAATTTAATAAATCCAAAAATAGGAAATTAGTCGGTGCGTTGGTATGGTACACACTCGCTCGCCCATCAACAGCCCACCAGTTTAATCCCAAACGAGTTGAACTCGTCAAAGCAATTAGTCTTGAATCAATATATTTTGTTTTTATTCAATGTAGATTGTAGACTGTTGACAGATTAAACACATATGGTATTAACCATTGTGGTTATTCATCTGACACTGTTACTAAATTCAAAGACTGCACTGAGCCATAGACATCTAAATATTATAGCTATCCATGGACTTCTATTAAATAGCATCTATGTTATATGTATAGATGCTATATGCTATATATATACTGAAGTCCAGTGGCTGCCAAAAGACAGAGCTGATGGCAATTATTGCTCATGGAGAGATGCTAAGTGCAGAATGGTTAGGTTAAGATGATGTTGACTTGTCGGGTGTATCGGTTCCACAAGAAATTAATGAATCAGCCACTATGCCCATTTTAACAGTTGAGGAATACTGGATTCCCCATGGGAAGATGATAGAAGCTAGAATATAGTCTCGATTTTTTCATGAATTCAATGTTATAGTCCATTTGAAATCTGTTAAACAAGTTTAAAAATTGTATTAAAATTTATTTTTAGACCTTTTAATTTCCCTTATTCTATTTTTAGTATAAAAGCCAGCCATATAAAATATTGGTTTTTTTTGTAGGGGGTGGGGGTAAAAAAAATGACATACTTTTATTAGGTGAGACACTGAAAGTTTGACAGTTATTGACGGAGGGTGGGAGGGGGTAGAAAATTGCCTAAAAATGTTTTGCATAATTAATGGACGTCCCCTATCAAATTCTTTGATTTTTAAAAGTGATATTTGTAACATTATCTTTAGACTGCTTGCTGAAATAAATGTATTGGAGTTCTACTTTTGGAAGCAGTTTGTTCTGATACCAAATTTATACATGATGGAAATACGTCCTATTTAACACGGAGCAAACTTGTGCCTCCTAAGTAAAGGTCTGACCTGGCATGATTCTCAGGCAGCAATTAAACTATGATCAAATACAAGGAAATCACTTGAATAAAACTCTACTGCATACGTAGAGTTATTTACGTCACGAAGATTTGCTTATGAAGCTCTTAAACCTATATAAAGTAAAATAACCGTCCTTTGACTACTAACATAATACGACATTCTCGCTGTAATGCCCTCTACACACAAGGAGTGTTTTATAATCTTGCGAGATTCTACGATACATAATTCATTGTAGGCCATATTTACTAAGATGTGTACATTTCAAAAGAAGGTTCCGCTGTCCCTCTACGGCACAACGAAAAATGAAGATCAAAACGGAAGTAGTTCTTAGACGAATAATATGGCTGACCATGTGAAACTACTTTCGTAGGAAGAATATGAACACTATTTCACTTGCATTTCTTAAGTGCAAGTCAGCAATACTGTTATCAAATAAGATTGCTTGATCTGTATAAAGATTATATATATATATATATATATATATATATATATATATATATATATATATATATATATATATATATATATATATATATATATATATTCATTGTTTAATTCACTCGAGTGACTTAAGTGGCACTTGCACACATCTCACTTCTGTATGCGCGTGTTTAAATCTGCTTGACGTGAAGATGGTTCGTGAAGATGGTTTTCCATGATTTGTTTAATTCTTCCCAGAATTTTCCGCCATCAATATATACAGGCCACCAGTTCTATTTAGAATGAATTGTAAACATTTGGCGCGTTTATTTTGCAGATAGCTGCGAGTTCATTTAACGTCAGTTTTTCCTTCGCTCTTAAACTAGATTTAATTTAAGTGAATGAAATAAAAGTACTTTATGTTTACGCAATGCGAAATTAATAAAAATGTCATCTCCACTTTTAACCAATCATTGACTACAAACTTACATTCATTTTCCGTGACCTAAATACTAATATCCCCGTATAAATAAACAGGCTTTCTCATAAATGCATTGTTTCAGTAGCATTTGACCTTCATTGTCACAATACCATTTGACCTGCATTGTTCCATTACTATGTGTCCATCTTGTGTTCTTAATAGCTGAGCCTGCCCTGCACTGCATTGTAGTTTATTGCCGTTTAAGTGCTTTAGCATTAACAATCTTTCAGTCAATATTCCATTTTTCCATTTATTTCATGGTTTTGTCCTCTTCGATCACATACCTTAAGTATATGATCCGGTGTGTGTATGCATGTGTGATTTTGATTTTTAGCGTAGCTTTAACAACAATTTCAATAATATCTCTACGATATCTGCAGGGTGACAGTTATATTGAGGTCTAGCAGGTGGTCATCATGCTGCAGACATGTATCATGATGTCAACCCAGTTACATTATCCTGACAGAAGGCCGACCAGTTATAACACTAACCTCTTAATGCTGAGCGCCATGCGAGGCAACTGTTAGTACCATTTTATTAAGTCTTTGGTATGACTCGGCCGGGGATCGAACACGACCTCCCGCTTCCGTGGGGGACGCTCTAACCATTAATCATACCGTATACACGTTTCATGATGTCCACCCAGTCACATTTTCCTGACAACAGGTCGACCAGTCCTAACACTAACCTCCTCTTAATGCTGAGCACCATGTGAGGCAGCTGCTGGCATCATTTTTTTTTAAGTCTTTGATATGACTCAACCTGGACTCGAACCCGCGACTTTCCGCATCCGAGGCGGACGCTCCAACTATTGAGCCACAGGAGCTGTGTGCAAGGACATTTTGAAACAAATCCTATAAATGCTCTTAATAACATCATTACAGCTATCTTCTCACAATTGTTGACGGAACCGCTCAGGTGGCCGAGTGGTTAGAACGCCCGCCGCTGAAGCGGGAAGTCGTGGATTCGATCCCCGGCCGAGTCATACCATCGACTTACAAATATGGTACTAACAATTGCCTCGCTTAGCGCTCAGCATTAAGAGATTAGTGTTATGACTTTTCGGCCTGGTGTCTTGATAATGTGGCTGGGTTGGATACAATGCTACATGTATGCAGCATGATCCCCCAGTGCTAGAAATCACCATAAACTGCTTCACTAAAGACATAATAGCGATATGACGCAAAGCATTGTTAAAGTTACGTTAAATATCCTAATAAAAACACCCACGCAATATTTGACATTTGTTTAAACCATGGTGGTTACTGGTGAAATACTACCACATATTATGTTGAGGGGGTTAATTCCAAAATTAAATGATGTATGTAAAAGTTGAACTGCTTTGTTTGTGTGTACATCATGGCCCCTCCTTTCCTGCATATATGTATGGCTCCAGCTTTAACAATGCCACTAATTTCTCTTTCTGCAGATAAGAACTTTGGTGCGTACTAAACCTCTTTTCCTAGTTTTTGGTGTCAAAATATTGTAACCACCCCCACCCCTCCCCCGGAAAAAAAATCGCCAGATATTTGTAAAGGAATTCGGACGTAAGGTTGTCATTCTTTTATTCTTCTTTTGCGGTTCTGCATTCGGCTGAAGACACTTGATCATCATCTTGGGACGGTTTCCTCGCTATTCCCTTGCTAATAATTTTCAGTTTAGGAGTCAAGAGTGACTTCGCCCTTTATGGTCCAGTGACCAATAATGACCAAAACGGGCACATTATAACTCATGGCACAAACAAACGCCTAAGAGGAATTTACGTTTGTACATTACTAGTACTGTATATTGGTGTTTGTCGTATTTAGTCAGTTGTGTACTAGAAATGGGCCATGGGACCAGCGACATAGACGATGACAACTGCGCTCTGGCAGTTAGTCAGAGGCTGTCAAGCATGGTGTCACTGAGTCATGTTGATGAACAATTATTATTACCTAGTTAATGACAGTCATTGCATTAGTATTGATACCTGCGAGAAAGCCGTAAGCTATTTTTCAGACTGTGCCCTTAAACACTAACATTGTTTTGGTCTCCAAAGGATTCAATTCAATTCACTATTTAAATTAAATCTGACCTAATAACATTATTTTTAATGAACAATAAATCGGAGACTTAAATCCTTACGATCTTTATACTAAACAAAGCGCACAAGTATGTCTAAGATTTATTTACTTTCATTATATATAGTGATAACAGGACAGGCGTCATTCCCCTATCAACCCTGATCAATAATGTATGCAAGTTAATAATTTTTTGACGACTAACTTTCACGTTGCTTTTATCTAGTGGTGTAATTTGCTGTTATTTAAAAAAAAATTATGTTTCATCTGGTTCTATTTATGTAAAATATATGCAATATTTTATTATTTGTACTGATTACCTACAAGATAACTGTGCATTGATATGTTTATTAAATACAAAATATATAGAAAAGACAAACTCTCACATATTACATGAACGTCCCAAAATAACTGTTTGCCCCCACATTTTTAAATTCTCACACGAGCGCACAATTATCCGCCCTTAATATATCATATGCGTCAGAACTTTGTGATCTAGGCTTGGCCAATGTGGGTACAAGAGAACGTTTGCGAGTAGCTTCCTATTGGTCCGTTGTTGTTCTGTTTTTCCACGAAATATACTGGGGCCACTGGCTTGCCGAGTGACCTAAAGCACTAACCTTTACCGATCACTGTCATCAGCCTCTGCCCACGTGGGTTCATGTCTCGGGTCCGGCTAATGTGGATATGTGAGAGCTGCTTGCCAGTAAGCTTCCGTGGTTCGGTAGACCACTAGCCATATTAGATCGCCTCATTTAATATTGATTTCTAGAGTACCGATGTCTCTGCCGTTGACTAAACTATACAACGACAAAAACGACTTTATCCTGTCCAGTGTACAAATGTTTTAATAAACCATCACGAATAACTAGTTACCACTAGTACATAAAAAATGTTGTGCTTAGCAATATCAATTAATGAAAGTCGTGACAGGCGGCCGAACTGAAGTAAATAACATCTTGTTGTTGTTGTTGTAGGGTTTAACGACATTTTTCAGCACACGATAAGCTAGCTATACATGGCAGGCCAGTATTATTGGTAGAGGAAGAACACGGAAAACCCCCAGAAAGAACCACCAACCCACGAGAAGCACTGGCAAGCTTTCTCCCATAACTACATTAGCCGAAAGTTAGACGCGAACCCACGCAGACGGAAGTGAGATGGCAGTGATCCGTAACGGAATGCGCTTTAGACCACTCGGCCACTCGGGTCCCCCAGTACCATTTTGTAAAGTCTGCAACTTCTAATATATATATATATATATATATATATATATATATATATATATATATATATATATATATATATATATATATATATATATATATTGATTTCTCCGTTGACCTAGTGGTTAGATCGTCCGTATCTGATTCGGAAGGTCGCTGGTTCGAAACGTGTCAGAATAGTACGTCTTGGTAGGATATGATGATACATGTATGTGGCATGATGCCCCAGTGCTAGGCATCACTATAAACTAACCACACCGCATACATCGTAGAAATATGACTAAAAAATTTAAAGCTACGTTAAACATCCAAATCGCACACAACACTGATATAACTTATCTAACCAGCTTTTAACTTTGTTTAAATCTGTATTTTTCTAAATTTAATTCGCACTCTATTTTATGGGTATGTGCCTTCTCGCATACTAGCCGAAACGCACACTAAATCTAGAATAGTTGTAATGGACGCAATCAAATTCAATCTACATCCCGTTTATGCAAACATAAAACGTTTAAGATAAATAGCTAGTGGTAAGTATCTTCATGACCTTGAGAAGAGCCTTAAAAATGAACGACTTGTGATACCCGATTATATACATATTGTTGCGGATTAATTCCTGTACAAGTCCAAGCGGAAATGATGTCACGAACATAAGTAAATTGTAAACAAGCAAATCTGTCATTTTATAGTATGTATTTCAAGAATGTTGTGAAACACATCGGTACCAACCTTAACTGTTCTTTTAATATGGAGAATGGACCCCGAGTGGACGAGTTGTCTAAAGCACTCGGCGTTACGGGTAACTGCCATCTCGATTCTGTCTTCGTATTACCAACTGGCCTTAAAGATGGCGTTACACCCACAAGGCCACGAACAATCAATTAAAGAATAATAGCTTTTTTTAGAAAATACACGGTATGAAGCACGATATTATATATATATATATATATATATATATATATATATATATATATATATATATATATATATATATATATATATATGGTGTTTTTGTTTAATTAAACGCGGCCTGGGGCAATACGTTGGTATGTTAATGTCGATCAACACTGGGAGCAACAAAAAGAATGCTGCGTTTCAAATAGCACGTAGCCCTCGGGAAGCATTCTAAAATGATGTAAACTGCAGCATTTGTAAGTAACATAATTACACCACTATAAAATGTATATTTTTTTTTAAAGAAAGGTCATGGTCGATGGCTGATCTCAAATTCACGAGAGAGAAAGAAAGAAGCAGGCATGCAGAGGAAACGTGAGCGACAAATAGTTCAAATAAAATGTTAGAGAGTGAGTGAGCGAGTGTCATTTAATTATTTACGATCATGTCATGAATCTAAAGGGAATTTATTCTAACCCTTTGTTTGCGAAGAATGTTCGACTGTTCCGTTAACAACAAATTAGAAACGAGACTAGAAAATATGGCTCATATAACTAAAACTAATAAATCAATATACGTTCGGAAAATATTCAACTATAATTTATCTATCCTGTAAACTACGTATGCAAAATCTTCACCAGTTTTTCACATAAATTCCCTTAACAAATATATCTGATGCCTACGTAACATCGAGAAAACAAATACATGCTATAACATCTATTGAATCAAGTGTTGCAGAAAACTGGATCGTCTATTATTTATATTCGTGTACAGAGGCCGTTATACTGATGGATTATGGTGACTAACTTATGAGTCATGGAACATCGTCTGCAATCTACATCAGTGTTTCTTAGCCAACCCGCCCTAGCAATACAAATCTTTTTGTTTCAATTTATTATGTATTGTATATGTTTCTCAAAGTTGATACACTTCTTATATTTCATATTGAAGGCCCATACCTTACTACGAAAAACGTTACTATAGCTTATTTTACGGTCTTGTTTCTCTTACGCCTAATACATTTTAAAATGCACATTTTAGTGAACGATTTCATAGAGCGAATACATTTGAGAATGTTGGACAAGCAAAAAGACGGCATCGCATAAATTCTTACCTTTGTCCGGGCATCTTGAAAATCTCCTTGTCGCACTGACCAATGTCCACTGTCAACTGACCACGCCCAATAATATTTCCTGCACGTTGCTTGCTTGTCGCGCAAGAGGAGCACAATTATCCGGGAACTCAGTATCACGCAGCTCACAACTACCGACTGGAACACAGCGAGGAGTCTGTGAGTAATATAGAAAGGGGCGCTTCAGGGGGAAATTCAAGAGCCAATGAGGAAAAAGTATTTGTCAACTAGTTTCGAGTCACAAGTCATACATAGTTTTCGCTGTCTACTAATATTATTGAGGCTTGTTTAACTTTTCAAAAACAAAGTGAAATAACATAGTATGGATGACAAATAGCATATAAACACATAGTTCGAATTCCATCCTATCATATTACATACTACCATAGTAAGATTTTAATGGCCGTGCACGTTTTGAAATTTGTAGCGTTTGTCTGTTCGTAGTATATACAAAAAAATCTCTAGGCTACCTTTGCATTCAGGCTTTACATAAATGTGTGACCAGGATATTGTTATCTTTGTCCGTGTTGTTATGTTTGTCTGTCTGTCTGACCATTTAATCGTACTTTATTGATTAAAGAAGTATCACTTGATTGTCATTGACTAAGATGCTTGCAGTGGTATCCAGGGGTGGGGGGTTCGGTTCTCTCCTATTGTTCATGTATGTAGGTTGATTGGTTTGCATCTAGATACTAAGGAATGAGACTACAATATTTAAATGGGCGTGTTGAATGCTTCGTAAATAGGGAAGTACGTGGGTTTGTAAATGGGTAAGGATATTTGACAGGTAAAAATGTATATATCTTTTTAACTTTTTTCTTCTTCTTTTTCCCTTCTTGCTATTTGCGGTCTCCCTGCCTTCATGTGTGATACCAGGATAAATACAAGCGTATCAGACGGTCAATTTAATTTCTTTTTGCTTATCCCCGATTACGTAAACTTTCCATTCTTGCTTGTGTGGCTGCTTTGCTTTGATATTTTGTTTTGGGGTGGGGGGGTTGTTTCTTTCTTTTTTTGGGGTTGGGGGTGGGTGGAGGTGGGATTGGAGATGGGTTTTTTTTCACAAAGTCCTAAGGACAAGTCACCTGGCCTGTGGCCATTTTTCGCCATACGTGGTGCATCGCTCATTCATAATTGCAATTTACAACGTCTCGAAAACGCCCATAGCAGAATTTGACGTAAAGCGCCCTGGCAATAGGCGGATTCAACTGTAACCAAATAATGCATATACAGTTGTGTAACAATCATGTTTTGGAAGATTGATGTGAGTTTGTCTGGCTATAATGCGCTAACTTAAGTCTCCAATTTTTGATCTATAAACGATCATGTGATTAAAGCACTGGTCTCTCGAGACTGCTTACTCCAAATTTCGAGAACGCCAAATATTTTCACGTTGCGTCTTTGTCTGCTTAGCATTAATTTTATTTCACGATGTAGGAACCTCGATATAGCGTAGAAAAGAGATCTTTAATATAGTGTACATATATCATGTGTTTGAAAATTAGGTTGATTAGCTCTCCAATGTGTGGGTAATAGTACCTTGTGGAAGAGATGCGTTCTCATGAATGGCGCTGCCAGCTTTCAATACACTTTTGATATAGCATGCCGGTCGAGTTGGAGATGAAGGTGAGTGCAGAGCCCCCCCCCCCCCCCCCCCCCACACACACACAACATGAAACGTTTAATTTAATTTAATTTAATTTTATTTGTATCCTATATTTGATTAATAAATATGTAATAGAGGTTGCCTCCAATCTTGATTAGGCTTAATGCTCTGCACTTTATTCTTCTATTTCTTCTTTGTCTGATGTCATATCCGGTTCTGTTGATTCGTGCTGCTACTACTACTTCTGTCGACTACTTTGATATTCGCTGCGTTCACTTTCGGTAGCTTGTTTCTCTTTTGCAGTTAATTCATACGAAAAACACACGAATTTAATTCAGTTTGAAATAGAGTTATCGAATACATACATACCCATTATCCGTGCCTATTTTAATAATGTTGATTCACATTTTTGTGCATGTGAATCTACAATCTTGATTCACGTATTGAACCATACAACCAGACACACAGACTAGACTGGAACAACTTCCTGTTGTTTCCAAATCAATAGGAGGCCTGCATTTAGATTATTGTTAGCTAAAATATAAGTTTACGTCTTCTTCTTATTGTCGTTTTGTCACACTTTTTAAGTGAGGTTGAAATTGAAGGGAATACAATTTGAATGTTTATTCCATCACTTTAACTGTGTTACAAAATCATACCAGTCAAATGGCCCCTGTTTTAAGAGTATAACAACAAGAACATGCTCTAGACCGAATGTTCCTACATAACAGGTGAGTAATCAACAGCATATCCTTGACCAACTTTCCTTTGATGTGAAATTAGCCTTAGAGTGCGTGGCTATTTATGCATGACATCAATTTGCATAAGCAATTAGTCAAGGAATGAAAATAGAAAAAAGAAGAAACTTGATTTTTGTATACCTATGTAACTTTTTCACTTGTTTACCTTGGTGTGTGTGTGTATGTGTGTGTGTGTGTGTGTGATTATAAACGTAGCTTTAACAATTGTTCAGTCATTTCGCTACGATTTCTGCAGTGAGATAGCTTATAATGATGTCTGGCACTGGGGCATCATGCTGCAGACATGTAGCATGATGTCCCATCCAGTTACATTATCCTGACACCAGGCCGACTAGTCCAAACACTAACTTCTTAATGCTGAGCACCAAGAGAGGCAGCTGTTAGTACCATTTTTGTAAGTCTGTAATATGACTCGGCCGGGGATCGAAACCACGACCACCCGCTTCAGTGACGGAAGCTCTAACCACTAGGCCACCTGAGCTGTGTATTGTAACGATAAAATGAAACAATTATATATATATATATATATATATATATATATATATATATATATATATATATATATATATATATATATATATATATATATATATATATATATATATATATATATACATATATATATATATATATATATATATATATCTATGCATGCATGTATGTATGTATGTATGTATGTATGTATGTATGTATGTATGTATGTATGTATGTATGTATGTATGTATGTATGTATGTATGTTATTGCTCGAATCGAGTAAATATAAATATAAGTGTGAAACTTATAGGTGGAATACATAGAGATCTGAGCAGATATATAGAACGGAATGACATGACCCCTCCCCCGTACATGATAAAAACAACAACAATTTAATAAATTACATGAACAACAATCGGAAGATGCACTTTTTGAATAAATTTTTCACCGAATTTCAAACACAAATATATTAATATAAATAGCAGATCGTTTCAAATGATCGAACTGGTTCATCATATAATCGATTGAACAATCAAAGTCATTTCTTTCTAGAACTTCATAACTTGATTATTTCCGGTTTATTCCAACGTTACGGTGCATTTTTTATCTCGGCCGTTTTCTCTCTTTCTACATTTTCCACCCCACCATCCTACTATTGCGTCTCTCTCTAGGCCACCAAACGTTATGTGGGTAGGATGATTCGTAACCATGTAGATGCTTAGATAATTAGATAAGTAGGTATGCATATATGTCAGTATTTATGTCAGAGTGTAGGTACGCATATACTTGGATAAGTAGGTACGTCAGTGGAGCTATTTCCCCATTCAAAAGATAAACAGAGAAACAACCTAAATATTCTTTTAGATATCATATTGGCAATAGATAATTAATCTTCCCTCGTTATGTCAGATATCGTCCTAACGGAATTCAAACAGATACCAACGACTATTTTGGCAAAGCCAACGTGTCAGACAATAAACAAAACATATTTTCATAAGATAAATGTACACAATAATATTCAGCATGAAAAATTGCTCACATTGTTTATTGTAGACGTGCATTCAACATTTTAGAGGCCAGTAAGTAATATCTCAAGATACGTTTCCTTTCTGTTGTATGGGGTCATGCATAAATACGCATACAATGAGTTAATTCAAAATGGAGCATGTCTTCTCATTTACTTAATGTAAAGGAATTGTAACGTGCTCATATTTTCCACCAGCCTTCTTACCATTGAAGGTACCGTCGGCCTTGTCTTCGCGCGCTACATTGGTCGCCGAACAAAACGCAAAGCGAGGCGATGAATAGCAGGTATCTGGGATTAAAAGTGATTAAAATGATTCTAGATCGACAATTACGAATAATCACTCGAACACAACTGAAACCGTTAAACGTTCATCAATAACAACAATACCATCCATAGTTAGTAAAATTATCAATGGCGTCGCTCACCAGCGTAGAGCTTATTCCACAATTGCAAGGATGATGACGGGAAGCGGATTAAAGGCGTTACACAAAAGGTTGTAGTCGAGACCATACATGTATAAAGGAAAGCATGTCATCGACATATCGGACTTTACATCGACGCACAATGGCTTGTTAGATGAAGCGTTGAAGATATCAATATTGCGAGTACGAAGCTTGGGCAGGGTCAGGAAGGGCCACGAATATCTGTTTCGTGACACATTTCTGTCCTTTTGTTCCATGTGAAGCATTCTTGGAGTCCAATGAAAGTTTGCACGCAACGACAATACTACATCGTATGAGGAGAATGATTAAATCAGATTTGCCAATGACGGCATCATATCGTTGTTCAAGAGCGCACGTTATCTCACCAGTGGAACATAAATCGAAGCCTATTTGGAAAACGTTGACGTTAGAACAATATCTCTCTGAATACCCAGATACACCGATGTATGTGG
Organism: Unio pictorum; assembly: GCA_030141615.1. NCBI lineage: Eukaryota > Metazoa > Mollusca > Bivalvia > Unionida > Unionidae > Unio > Unio pictorum. Next base: position 9,324,180 of record JARLTB010000068.1, on the reverse strand, counting down.
AATATCCGCTGTTCCGTCTATGATGTTTATCAAAGACATAAAAAAAACAACCAGATGGATCATATCATATATATCTTTCATCAACTTTCACAGGATGCTTTCGCCGAATCACAACGAGCCCCACAATGTTTGACCTCAAAACAAATTTAAATCGTGGCTTAAACGTCCGTGGCTGAGCTTTCCTACACGATTCTACTTTCACAAATAGTTGGATTTTGCAGAGACGTCCGTAAAGCTGATTGATATTAGCCACACTCATGTCGCGCGCGTGTGTCATGATTATTGAAATTCCTGAATCGATACTTAAACATCGAGAAAAGCTTGCAGATTTATCTACACGTTTACAGTGTATTCGCTTTATTAATTTAACCTCAAATACACTGTCCGTGCTAGACATGTAATTCAAAGCAGGTGTTAACCCGCCTGCTAACCCACCTTTTCCCAGTTATAAATGCACCGCCTTGAATCTCAACAAGGCTATGCCGTTACAGAGCTTGAGTGGCCCAATAAAGGTCGCCAGGGCCCCAATGGAAAATTTCTAGTGGTTGTAATTGAACCTGTGTGACTTTCAGAGATGGTAATATAATCTCATCTCGGGTTGCATTCAATAATACGTGTTTCTTTAGAACTTATCGCAGCTGCACAAAGCAAGCATTGTCAGTATAAGTATCAAGCTGTATTGCTACTGAGAATAAAACGATTAGCATGGTTGCATTCGAAGACCTCATTTGCGGAAATCGGAAAATACGACGACTTTCAGCAGATATACTAAACCACCGCAAGCCAATACTGGTAGTGGATTTAAAGTTAGTTAAAGTTGAGTAACATCCATATAACATATAAAAGTATATATATATATATATATATATATATATATATATATATATATATATATATATATATATATATATGCTGAGAAAATAGGCAGACCCTCTTCCAGAGGCTATTGTGGGAATACCAACACATGCATGGGTCCATTCATACAAAAGAAGGTTGAGAAATGTATTTAATCAGCTCCAATGTTTTGTGTCAGTAATGGAATTCTTTGAAATATTGAACAGTAGTCAAAACATCTGACATCAACCTGAATGATTTACATGATACAACTGATATCATTGAGTCAATACAAGTACCTAATATCGACAAGAAAGATCTACAACCCATAAGTGATAATATTTTGTCAATGAAAACATCGAAAATCGGAATTAGAGATCTAAAACTCAGAACTGATAGTATCGGGAGAAATAATTACTACTTTCAAAGCTGAGGAAGTGAAAATATCAGAGCTCGATTCGAAATTGTCAGCGACCTATGACAATATTATTATACCGTTATAGAATATGCAATCACAGGCAATGCTTTAAGCCTTAGCCAGGGTCAGGCATTTAATTAACAAACATGGAATATTTGATGGAGCAGTGACAGCGGAAAGGAGGCAAACGTTTGCCAGAAGATTTGTTAGGTAACTATGAGGTAACTATGAGGTAACTATGAGGCGCCTTAGTGGACACACGCTGGTACAGTGAGAAAGTTTATGTTGAAATTTCAATCTCATATGTCTAGAAATCTAATATCACGTGTTGGATCAAATTGCGCCTCCTTACAGATATATATAGATATATATTCTAAAATTGTAAAGTGTTGGTTTAAATTTCTATTTCCTATGTCGACGTTTTAGAATGTATATTTTAATTCACATGTTGATTCAACTGGTTGTGATGAAAGTTCCATTTGATATGGCGAGTATTAGGATTGCATCTGTTGACTTTCACAGCAATGAGAAGCAGCCTCCTTGTTACAAATAATGCAGTCCGTATAAGAAAGCGATCTGTAACGAAGAAAATTGTAATAATTCTCGACCTGTGAATGGTAACTGTTAAACTGTAAATGCGTTAAATGCAATGGCGCTGTATTATTAAATACACGAATGATGTATCGTAATACTAAATATTATTTTGAATTGATAAAGTGGACATTGTGTAATGTGAACATTTAACAACAATACATCATTTCACCATAATTTTGTTTTGACAAGCACAATAAAATGTCCAATCACAGCTGTGTAATTCAACATATACAATCTAAAACCTCAACATTCAAAATCGCACTTTCAGCACAATTAGTGTGACTCAGCATGCTAAATTGCGATATAGGATATTAATATTTCAACGACCGCTGTGCAATTCAGGAGATGTAGTCTAAAGAATCGACATTGGACATCGAATTTTGCTTCCAACTAGCGCTGTGTAAATTTAACTGATATTATCTAGATAATCAACTTATGAAATGGAACTTTCAACATAGACTCTTTGAAACACTTCGCAAATTATGAAATATCGACGTATGACATTGAAAATTCAACCATCTCGTAATTCAATTAGACAACCTAAAAAATCTCGTCCTAGAAACTATAACTTTCAACCAGTTTAATTTAGCAGACGAAATAAAATATCTCGACCTAGAAAATGGTACTTTAAGGACAAGACGTTTTATACACACGTGAAATTAGAAATTCTGGACATGTGGCATAAACATCTGAACGACAACGTTCTAATTGGATCAGCTTTTTTCCGCTACTGCGAATCATTGGTAACGACAAGAAATTAAGGGAAAAATGACTGGATAAGGCAACTCACAAACCAGATGCTATGACCGTCGGTGCACCAATTATGTTGAAAGATATCGGTTTGTTTTCGTCCAACAGCAAAACTATAATTTTGTCACATGGTGAAGGTAAGTACATCCGACATCAAAACCATCAATATTTCTCACGGCGGAGGTAAATCAAGCCCGTAAGGAATCTATTTCAATATGCGGGACTTCAACAAAGCGAATAGAAAATAGTTTTCTAATAAACATGAGCAGGTAAATGTATCGTCTAAGCATTTGTATTACAGTTTCTATTACAGTTAGGCATTCTCTGCCGTCTACTTCACGTTGTTTATTAAGCCCACCATTGCATCCTAAATTATTGGAAGTTAATATCTATATAATGATATTGAAATATAATTTGTATTTTCATCTGTAGAGGAATCTTTTAGTATGAAGACGAGGAGCATATTTTACAAGTGCCACACGTAGTGTTTCTTTCTTTATATCTAGTTGGTTCTTAGTAATAAATTTATATCACATATAACCGCTCGGGAGGCCAAGTTGTTAGAGCGTCCGCCGCGGATACGGGAGGTCGTGTTCGATCCCCGGCCAAATCATACCATAGACTTACAAAAAGGGTGCTAACAACTGCCTCACTTGGCGTTCAGCACTAAGAGGTTACTGTTAGGACTAGTCGGCATGGTATCAAGATAATGTGACTGGGTGGGACATCATGTCTGTGGCATGATTCCCCAGTGCTAAAAAACACTATAAACTGCCTCAATGCAGACATCTTAGCTATATGACTGAAAAATTGTTAAAGCTACGTTAAAAATCTTATTAAACAAACAAGAATCATATCATATAAATATGAAAAGAGTTTCGTCTTACTGAATTTTAAGTGTTACGAGTTCAACAATTTATAAACCAACAGCAGGATAGATTCTTTATTATTTGTATCAACTTATTTTTATCAATCTTCTTTTATTCTCTATTTCTCTCGTGAAAGTAACACATCAAAAATTAAAAGAGAAAGTAATGATAGACACCAGTAATCATTCTTTGATTTTCATATTTTTGTTTAGTCTTCTTTTTTTGGGGGTATAGGTGGGCGGAGTAAATAACAGACCTAGTTCAATCTATCACTTTACAAACACAGACCAAACTCTCTACATATTGTACAGTGCACACAGCTCAGGTGACTAACGCCTGGAGAAACGTTTTTAAATTTGTGTGTGATAAGCAGATACTGTTTACTTCATATGAATAAGAAACCGTTCAGCTCAATTAAACCTTCACCGAGTGCACCATGAACTCGCATTAGAATTTTGCTGATCGAGACAGAGTAAGAATTATGATTTTTTTTTAAAACTAAATTTGCAAGTTTCAGAGGCGATGTTGGAAGGTGGTTGAAAGGAGTCCTAATGCAAACATTGACAACAAAAAAAAAAATGGAAAATCCAGACATACTTTGATTACATCAGAGGTAAACGTGGAAACTTATAATGTGTTTCCCAGCTTTTTGAAACTGTGATAGGATTATTATATTAGATTAATAATTATTTAAATGTTCATCGTTTGTTCGCGATTTGAGCGATAGAACCAGGCATAAAGTACTTGTCCAAATAAGTACTTGTCTTACACAGCTACTTGTCCTACATAGCTACTTGTCCTACATAATTTGAACAGAGTCTCCTTTGTCAAAGAAAAGGGATTTTAACATGTGGCAATTATGTGCGAAATTTAAGAGAACAAGAAAAGAATTAACACACAAAAAGCAAAACAATAAAATGACACAGTAGACTATGTATGTATGTATGTATGTATGTATGTATGTATGTATGTATGTATGTATGCATGCATGCATGCATGCATGCATGCATGCATGCATGCATGCATGCATGCATGCATGCATGTATGTATGTATGTATGTATGTATGTATGTATGTATGTATGTATGTATGTATGTATGTATGTATGTATCTTTGTGTGTTTGTGTGTGTGTTTGTATGTATCTTTGTATGTATGTATGTATGTATGTATGTATGTATGTATGTATGTATGTATGTATGTATGTATGTATGTATGTATGTATGTATGTATGTATGTATGTATGTATGTATGTATGTATGTATGTATGTATGTATGTATGTATGTATGTATGCATATATGTGTGTGTGTGTGTGTGTGTGTGTGCTAACGTATTGCCAAAACGAAATCTCAATGCCAGCACTTATGCAAATCTTTAGTCAGAGCTGACTAGCGTTTGACTTAGTATTGCACAGATCTTTTCACAATTGCTTAATCATGATAATATTTCAAAAATCGTAACACGTCTAAATTGTTTTATACCTAACATTAACTTTGAGATAGTAACAAAGAAAAAGAAAAACGTATACAGGTGTAGTTACATATATATATATATATATATATATATATATATATATATATATATATATATATATATATATATATATATATATATATATATATATATATATATATATATATATATATATATAATGCATGTATACGTACACATATATACACCAACCCACCCACACATATATATGTGGATAAACATACACATTCATATATACATATACACATACATACACACGCATGCAAATGCATACATACATACATACATACATACATACATACATACATACATACATACATACATACATACATACATACATACATACATACATACATACATACATACATACATACATACATACATACATACATATACAAATACGATCTTTTTCAGGACCACACGCACCTTTCTCGAAAAGAGTATTCATTTTTGTCAAAATCAATTGGAACTCAAAATCGCTCTTTACCCATGATGTACGCGCGCGTGAATATATGTGTGTATGCCTGTGTGTGTGTGTGTGTGTGTGTGTGTGTGTGTGTGTGTGTGTGTGTGTTGCAGAGAGAGAGAGAGAGAGAGAGAGAGAGTATATCCTTATTATAAAACCTCAAAACCGAGAAATACTTCCATTTTTTCTCTTTAATATTCTGATACAAAAGTTTACAATCCAACATCAGAATATAACGCTTTAAAAAGTTCATTGACGTCTTCTGTATCTTCGTTCACTTTCCCTGTTTTTTTTTTTCTTTCTGTTTTTAATTTCTTCAATTCCACGGAGTTTTTTCACCTCGTCTTCCTTAGTTTCCCATCTTCTTTTCTTTTCTGTATTCAATTTCTGAACGTGTTTTGGCTATTCCTTTTAGGAGGGTTCCTCTTCTTCCTGTTCTTCCTGTTCTTCCTTTTCTTTCTCTTGCTCCTGTTGTTTCTTAGTGCAGTCTGAAGATCATTGTTCTTTCTCTTCCTTTTATTTTACAATGGTAACATATATCTTGAATTTTGTCTCTTTTCTTGTCCTGCCTTATTCCTGACAGTCTGTAGCCCAATGACCGTTCTTTCTACAGATCAAGTATCTTGATTTATATCTCGAAAGAAGTGGCGTAGTCAATCGGCTGTTCGGTTTGCGATTGAAAGGAATACCGGAAGGGAAGACACTTGCCCTTTATTTAGGGATGACACTGATCTGACGTTGATATAGGGACCGATGGCGTTCAAAATGTAGTCATTTGATATTTTGCAGTTGAAAGGAAACGATCGAATCATTTTGTGGAGAGATGAGAAGAAGAAAATAAGAGGCAGAAACTTGATTTAACGCCTCGCAGAACAGTAGCTTAAGTGGTGACTCAAATTCATGCCAGTGATTCTGAAGATGACATGAGTGAGCCAGAATTCAGACCGAAAGAATCTACACCCACCCAGAGTCCGCCAATAACCAGTAAATCCTGGAATGTACTACCACATTCGAGAAACGGAAAAGAGCTCATCTAGAAACTTTATAACCACTGATTATACGTATATGGCGAAGTTCAAAGATTTCAATTCCGACGTACCGTTGCAGAACGCAGACAAGATCTTAACCAAGGTGTGTGATTCTTTGATAACCACACTGAAACGGAGATGTGAAGCCAAATAAAACGACCGAATGAGACTCTTCGTCCAGTGTCGTTTTACCATCGGTGATGTGAAAGTCGTTAGATTCTTGCACACGTTGAATCTTGTCGATACATTTGGAAGGTGTCAATTCTGCTGAGCTACTAAACGCGACCCAAACGAGTGACGTCAAACTATCATGCTGTTCATGACCCACGTTTCTCTTCTCCAAGGAGCATGAAGCAAATAGGTGTTTATGCTTGACAACCTTCGCAGCACCAAAACGTGCCTCGTTACAATTAACAACCCTCAAGACAAGACTTGTGAAGACAAGACGTGTTTAGCACGTGCCATCGTCGTATGACGAATGTATGCCGACAAGAGCGACATTTTAGAATAGAAAAAAGCTTGTAAAACTATTTTAAATTCGAACCGAATTTAACAAAGAAGAGACATAAAACTGTTACAGTGAGCTGGGCTATCCAAAGACACACGCTGTAAAAATTTTTTTAAAATACAAATATTACAAGATGTATTGGTCGAACGCTACAGCTTGAATGTGCATCCTCAAGAAGTCCGCAGACCTTTGTTGTTTCAAGATAAAGATTTAAAGACGGGAAATACATTAAAGATGAATATTGTGATGCCATCACCACTATCTCCACATTCCTGGGATACGATTATATTTGTGGTAAATGTGACTTCGGCTATAACAATCGAGATCAACACAAACATTGTGGATCGAAATGAACAGGGTGTTTGTTCCTTAAACCCTGTCTTGACGAAGGACAAGAACGAGTGTATCGCCCAGCTTGTCAGCGCACTTTTGTATGCTCTCCCTGTTGCCGACAACATTTGCAGACGCGTAATTCGTAGGATAAGAGTACTTGGGAAATCATAAGTTTCTAACTGCAGTTTGAGAGCTGGAGGAAAAAGACCGTTGAGGGAGTGGACTTGAACAATGGAAATTTAGGCGATTATGGACTCCTTACAACAAACAGCAGTTGAAAACGTAGGGAGAGAAGTAAAGCTGCTCTAACGAGAGTAAGACCCCAATAGGATTGGTCCACTGAAATGAACAACAGTTTACAGAATTACCAAGAACCCGTACAGACACCGAAACGTTGTCAACATCCACCCAGATTGAAAACATTACTCGGCAGTAAGATGTGGAAGTTCAAATAGTTATCGACTTCACGGATCCCACCGACGAAGCTGGAATAGACACAAGTTCGGAAATAGAACTCTCACCAGAACAACAAAAGGAGGATGCAAACAAACGTTTGAACACTAAGCCCAACTCGGAATAAAGGAAACCCTAATCAGTACCTGAAAGACTGCAAACTACGTACGTGCAGATAAATATATAGCCTTGAGACATTTCAGGAGTAAGAAGCCCACAACAGGACAATGGCGATTTACACTACGCATCCTAAAGAATTGCTACGATAATGCTTTCCACGAAACGCCGCTTCATAAATCGACACCGCAATTTAACTAACCGAAAGGTGTGGGTTCGAAGCTATGCAAGAAATCTCATCTAAGGATGCACGTACTGCGACAGAAATAAAGGAAGAAGAACAACGCAGGAAAATCTTCAGGCGGCTGACCTAATAGTCCGTTTAAGGGTTAAAATATTTTTTACTCTATTTAAGGGAACCTTAATGGCTCGGTTTTTCAATTCAGTCAAACCACTAAAACTGAATTGATCATTTAGAACACCGCTTCAAGAAAATAAAATTATTTTTTCTAATAGTGACTAAACTCTCATGTTTGGCTTGCGTTTCGAAACACTGTGATGACGCCTTCGTTGTCGGGTTTATCTCCTCCTTTGCGACCCACGGACACCGTACATGGCCGAGATGTGAAACAAGTTTCAGTCATGATGCAGGTGACCCGATGTGACGTCAAAGTCTTTTACTATTCACAGCTGGTTGTCGACCAGCAGTTGATATCAGCATTTAAAACAAATAGCACGAGTGTTTGCTGGGTACTAATCCCACTCGTGTAAGTAGCCTACCATTCAGGTCGCAAAAGCCAAGTGTTGCCCAAGACCAGATGGCCTAATTGAATAGTGCATTAATCGTACATATCTCCAAGATCAATTAAATGGCATGCTTTTGAGTACTAATCAGACGCACATTCCCGTATGGACGAAAGCGTCTTTAATTTAAATTCTTCAGTCTGACTATGCATTGTTTACTCGTCAACTTATATAAATGCCGTCTAATTTGGCTAAACTAAACGAAGCCTACCTGCATTTGCATTGTTTCAAGTAAACCCTGATTCGCAAACATGAACAGATAGAGAATGCTGAAAGCGGAAGAAGACATGATAGAAGAGGTTATCAAAGAGGACATCAAGAAAGAACAGTAAGAGTGGACAGTGAAGTACATACTTCAGAAGCAAAGAGAGCACATAGAGAGTATAGAGTGAGAATAAACAACAGCTGAAGGAACAACGGCTCGAAACAGACAGAGAATTTACGGACTGTCGTGTAGATAGGAAAGAGTTATTATTCTCTTTCCGAAGTAGCATATCTTTTCCTACACCACAATCCTCGTCCACAAACAACAACGCGTTTCAGGTATACCTCAATACTCTAGAAAAGAGATATTAGTTCAATTGTCAAATGTCTGTTAGCATGTTAATAATAACAGTGTGTGAATAAGCACTTTGATTCTTTGTTTTATGTCAACAAAACAAAATGAACGTGTGTCTATCCACACTAGTTTTCGTAGCTTGTCAAATAGTATGTGTTTTGGGTTTTATTTAGTGTTCATTGATAGAAAGTAAGTTAGTGTTTTTTTCAGGTCTGCGCCTACTGCGCGTTTTAGGTGCCGATATGGGCATAATACGTTTTAGTGTCGCGGAATGTTTCCCTTCACGTCAGCGCTTTACACATATAAAGAGACGCGTTCGATAGTCTGACTTGCGTTGACCTGTCAAAATCTAAAAGGATGAGTAGAGTTTCAAACTTTTTCGAATTTCAGATGCACCTGGAGTAGGCTAGTCAACTCCTGGATGATGGAGGCGATCCAAGATAAAGCTGGAATATAAGAAGAGAAGGAGCGTAAAAAGAAAAATGAAAAGAAAGAAAGAATCCTGCCTCAACTCATGCTGAGTCCTCTGTTCGAGATCACTCCTGAGTTGAGGACTCATCAACGCTAAAACCAGCACATCTACCAGCATCAAAGCCACAAAAACGACATATATAGCCACGTATACCAGTGTCAGAGATAAGGAGACCTCAACATATCCGACTGCAAAATAAACCCTAGAGGGAAATCGTCAGTATCACTCAAGGTGAAGACCGGAATGATGAGGCCATTCAATTCTGCGCAATATTGGGTTAGACGCTGCATGTGTGTGGCCCGGACTGGGTGATGTAACCATTAACCCGGTGCATCTGAAGTTATCAAAGTTCTAAAGATTCAGCACTTATCAGGGCTAACCTAATCTTTAGAAAGAGAATATTCAAGTTGCTTATCTGTATGAGTGGGGAGTAGTGTAATTATATACACACTCACTCAATTCCTGCATGTGTATGTGTTTGTATGTGATCGCGTATATTTTGTAGATAGTATAATTGGGTTCGAATGCATGCACGTGCGTTTGTGTGGATAGTAGATTTGGGGTTTGTATGCGATCGCGTACGTTGTGTGGATAGTAGACTTTAGGTTTGTGTGCATGTTCGTACGTTTGTATGGATCGTAGATATTGTATTTGTTGTGTCCTCTTTCGGTGTATGGATATTGGGCTTTTTTGATAGTTAATATTGTTTTAGTTTCTCTCTCCCGTGATTGGATAGTAGATATTGAGATTTTTGATAGTACATATTGGGCGTTTCCCATTGTCCTTCTCTGTGGATAGTAAAGAATATGTGAAGTGAGCGTAAGAGAAGTTTTCCTTCACGTCATGCTTGAATCATATACAGTGCAGGCATAAAACAGTAATACATGCACTGATGTGCAAAACCCACTTTCAGTCAAAGTAAGTAAGAATTCGCGTCATTCAGCATTGAATACTCAAAGAAAATGGCAAATAATCATTTGGACAAATGAACACGCTGCGTGAAGTGGATGATACTATGGGGATGGTGGTGGAAATGTTGATGGGATAGGTGGATGTTTATGCCTATACTCATCACCGTCTCAGAATGGAGGTAAAATATGTAAGGAAGGCAAAGGTTAAGAGGAATGAAACAGGACGAGAAAGAAGAAAAGGGGGATGAAGAGAGTATGAGAATAGAGTAGAATGAAAAAATAGAAAAGGAAGAGGAAAATGAAAAGAGAAAAAAAGAGGAGGAGGACGAGGAAAGTAAAAAACAGGAAGAGGAAGGGAAAAAACACAGAAGAGGATGACAAAAAGTGTACGGCAGAAAAAAGAAGATGGTGGCTGAATTTAAAACATTTGATAAATAAAACAAAAGGCCTTTTTCAGGGTCATTTATATGCCTCGAAAGTAGATGTATTCTCCTCACCTACAAATTTGTTTTAGTCGATTTTATAGAATAGGTGTTACGTTTGTTTTATATGTATATGTCTATATCCCGCCAGTTCCGCCCCAGCCAAACGGTGTTTTATTGGTAGAGTTTATGAACTGGCTGAACTTACCCGTTACCTGCTTGTCCGTAAACGCGCACAGTGTGAACTGAAAAAACTTATCCGAAAACGTGCCTGGGGTGGTCTTTAATTTATTTTCCCATTGTCCGTAAACGGTTCCATTATACTACTGTAATGTAAAACGCAAATAAAAATGTATACGCCTTATTTCCTTTTGAAATAATATCTTTTTACCTTGCTGAGGGCAAGGACAAGCAAATTTCTTAGTCTTTCATTCTTTCCTTTAATTGACTAGTTACTGGATACTATTGCATTGGTTAAGAGAGCTATAAATGATGAATACCAGTATTTTCAACGTTATATCTTATTTGCTTCAAGATACCAAATCTGTGCTTACTCAATCATATTACAAACGATTTCTAAATTATCGACATTCTGCATAGAGACTTTGACTCAGTCGACTGTCTTTAAATTTGGGACTTAACATGTCAACACCATAAATATGATGACGCATAAAGGTGCGCGTACACATAAATACAATATGGGTAACAAAGAAGCAAAACAGATAAACAAGGGACGTCAGCACTAAATAAACGCTTCGTCTAAACTAAACATCAAACTTCTATGTATAGGCCGCAGTTGGAAACTGTTGTTTAATGGATTTTAGCATACTTCTATGTATAGGCCGCAGTTGGAAACTGTTGTTTAATGGATTTTAGCATACTTCTATGTATAGGCCGCAGTTGGAAACTGTTGTTTAATGGATTTTAGCATACTTCTATGTATAGACCGCAGTTGGAAACTGTTGTTTAATGGATTTTAGCATACTTCTATGTATAGGCCGCAGTTGGAAACTGTTGTTTAATGAATTTTAGCATACTGAAACAATATAATCCTAACACAGTTTCTTTTGTTTAAAATAGTTCAGAAATCCATTTCATATTTATATACTTAACACTGAGGCAATCAATGCATTATTGAATTTTCTAGTTTCGTTTCCGTTTGTCTGTATATGGTATGGCCATGTAGCCACTCCCCACCCCTTCTATGTCTCTCTGTCTGTCTCTGTCTGTCTGTCTCTCTGTCTCTCTGTCTCTCTCTCTCTCTTTCTTTCTCTCTCTCTCTCTTTCTCTCTCTCTCTCACACACACACACACACACACACACACAAACATAGAATGAAAAGAAAGAAATGTCGAAATGACGATTTTCTTATATATAGGAAAGTAATAATTAGCTACGTGCAGCACATGTCTAACATAGCCACACGATGTGTTAGGTATTTAATAATTAGCTACGTGCAGCACATGTCTAACATAGCCACACGATGTGTTAGTTATTTAATAATTAGCTACGTGCAGCACATGTCTAACATAGCCACACGATGTGTTAGGTATTTAATAATTAGCTACGTGCAGCACATGTCTAACATAGCCACACGATGTGTTAGGTATTTAATAATTAGCTACGTGCAGCACATGTCTAACATAGCCACACGATGTGTTAGGTATTTAATAATTAGCTACGTGCAGCACATGTCTAACATAGCCACACGATGTGTTAGGTATTTAATAATTAGCTACGTGCAGCACATGTCTAACATAGCCACACGATGTGTTAGTTATTTAATAATTAGCTACGTGCAGCACATGTCTAACATAGCCACACGATGTGTTAGGTATTTAATAATTAGCTACGTGCAGCACATGTCTAACATAGCCACACGATGTGTTAGGTATTTAATAATTAGCTACGTGCAGCACATGTCTAACATAGCCACACGATGTGTTAGGTATTTAATAATTAGCTACGTGCAGCACATGTCTAACATAGCCACACGATGTGTTAGGTATTTAATAATTAGCTACGTGCAGCACATGTCTAACATAGCCACACGATGTGTTAGGTATTTAATAATTAGCTACGTGCAGCACATGTCTAACATAGCCACACGATGTGTTAGGTATTTAATAATTAGCTACGTGCAGCACATGTCTAACATAGCCACACGATGTGTTAGGTATTTCGAGCAGACGTTAACGTTACATTTTCTCTCTCTCTCTCTCTCTCTCTCTCTCTCTCTCTCTCTCTCTCTCTCTCTCTCTCTCTCTCTCTCTCTCTCTCTCTCCCTCTCTCTCTCTCTCTCTCTCTCTCTCTCTGGTTCTTTCGTTTAACTATTTCATTTGTTACCTAACGTTAGATTAACCGATGTTCAAGAACTGTATCCCATCAATATTCTTAGCCCTACATCATAGCCATCTATAAAATAATTAATTCCACAGTCCTGTCACTAATATAAATCGTTGTCTGCAGCACTCAATGCACAAGCTTAGTTTTACGGCCCTGATCAGATTAGTTCTTACACTATATATTTACACATCGGATCCAACCGCGCAGCACACACACACATTTACACTCTCTCTCTCTCTCTCTCTCTCTCTCTCTCTCTCTCTCTCTCTCTCTCTCTCTCTCTCTCTCTCTCTCTCTCTCTCTCTCTCACACACACACACACACACACACACACACACACACACAGACACACACAAACACAGAGACACACTTACACAAATTCAAGAAATATTTGTAATTAAAAAATTAAAATTATCAAATTTCTTGTTCTTTTCAAGATACTGTATATTTTTTCGAATACCGGCCTGGCCAAATACAAACATATGTATATATAAACAAGGGGATAAACACTAGAAAACTAAATTTGTTGCTTGCATAGAATCGTGTGTGTATGTATGCGTGCGTGTGTATCCAAACACGCAGCTCCAGTCTGTGTAGTTTGGCTTAATATCGTAGTTTAAACAATTTTCTGGTCATATCGCTTCTATATCTACAATGTGGCAGTTTATATAGATGTCTAACATTGGGGCATCGTGCCACTGACACGAAGCATCCTGTCCCACCCAGTGACATTATCCTGACACCAGGCCGACCAATCCTGACAATAACCTCTTAATGCTGAACAGCTGCTAGTATCACTTTTTCAGTATTTGGTTGGGGTTCGAACCCGCATCTGAGGCGATCGTTGTAACCACATATGCCATCGGAGTGCGACATAGAAACAAGACATTCAGTTCAATATGTATACCAGCTAAACCACGCAATGCTTTATATTGATTGGGCAAAGGGTATACTAGTGTAATCTCGCGGACAAAGGGTATATTAGTGTAATCCCGTTGAGTCACAACTGAATGTCCAACGTCTAGATATCGCAGTGTAGTGGATTTAGCTTCGTTAAATCTTACAATGATTGCAAAGGCAGTTGGACTGATGATTAATTTTAGTTTAGGATTTTTTTTTATACGAATTATTATACATCAACATTGTCTACTTTAACTTTATTTTAACCAAATTCTGAAGATATAAATAGCATTTTTTTTCGGGATGGGCGGGGGGGTGTACGTGTGTATATCTCGATATGTAGTTATGTGGGTTTTTTTTAATCTTTTAGTTCTCTTACATTTAGTTTTTCCCATCGGGGTTATAAAGTTATAATTCCAATTTTTTATGACTTAAACGAATTTCCTGTAATATGATTGGATGTAAACGGTCACGTGATGATGATCAGGAATTGTTTACACTTCGATAAATTCTGGGACTACTTTCGGTTTTTGAAATATAAATAAACATTGCAGACACGTTATTGTGACGTAACAGATGGGACTGACTAAAATTGAACAAGAATGTTGTCAGTAAACAAAATGTGTTAAAAACCACGGTAACCATTGCCTATGATGTAAAAGATGAAGTTTATGAATAAACGTAACTGTGGCTGTAGTCAATTTCTTCGTGTGATTCTGTACAGGTTATGTATTACGGGGCGGTGTGAAACGCCGAATGACATATAACTACGCGCTACGTAAATTCGAATGCATTATTAATGGAATAAGTTAATTTGACGATATAAATGATGAAATTGGAATTATAAGGATTAAATTAACATGGTTGGGTATTTATTGATGTGTAAATTTTACCTAATCACTCACAAAGTTAACATAAAGTCCTTCGGACTTTATTTACTTTGTGAGTGATTTACTTTGTGAGTGATTAGGTAAAATTTACACATCAATAAATACCCAACCATGATCATTTAATCCTATAATATTTATTTATTTATTTATTTATTTATTTATTTATTTATTTATTTATTTATTTTCCTGTGACTCATTTTACTTTCTTTATATTTATCCCATATAGTCCGCCTGTGTTGAGTCGGGGTCTGTACATTTTTGTTTGCTTGTACTTCTCTCGACTCAATTTGCGTTGTTCTTCTCTTATTATTTACTTATTTATCTATTATAATTTTTAAAAGATTATTTTATTTTCCCCATTAAATAGGGTCCCCTGTTCAGTTCGGGAGCTGAACAAGGGAAGGGTTTGTGGATATAAGATATCCAAAGTGTTTCATCCTATTTGATCAACATTGTCAACATATTTACAATTAAATAGCAATTACCCGGTCAAAATGAAACTTCCTAGTTTGATTGAGGAAAAACTAAGCATTGATCCTATTTGCTCATCTGACGGCCACAGCCTCTCATATGGCACCATTACATGCCGTCGTGTAAGGCCATACATTATAAAATCCAAGTTAATAAACCTGTATAAACCGGACGTCGTAAGTATATTGTGTCAGATTAGACTTGTGATCTCCGGAAGTCCAAACAGGAAAGAAACCAAAGTGCTAAGCCACGTGAATCTGTGTGTATAATTTGTCAAAAGCAAAATGCACGTCCTGGTTTGAATACCCATTGTAACATACACATATGTGATCGCTGACATGTATAACCTGAATTCGACAGAGTTCCATCTATGTCAAAGTGATAACTGTTAGGAAGATTGAGTCGTACTTGAGCTGATGCACGATGTGGCAACAATTTGCATTTTTGAAAGTATTTGCGATATGGAATAAGAACTCAACAATCGCAAGTTACAGGTCCAAATCGGAGCCTTTTTAATAAAAGAAGAAACATGGAACTGATAAGGTTACGGCAAAGACGTGTATAACGCATTAGACGTTTACTGAAATTAAGATGATCAAAGTATAAGCTCATTTAAAAACTGGATATTCCGTACAGTGCACACAGTTTCGGTGCCCTGGGGTATATTGTGACACTTAGTCGGATGTAAATATCTATGCAAATAAAACATGAGTTAACACAGGGACGCACACAGGATAAGATAACATGCAAATCATTTCTGGGGCCCCACATCCGTCGCATGTGTAATTTATAAGGGCCTACCTGATAACTTTATCTAGAACTCACAAATCCTTTTCGCGGTCCTGGACTACAAAGGAAAAGCAATGCCACCATGATATATTGATATATATGATATATTTAAAGTAGGCAGTAATTATCAGACACACACACACACACACACACACACACACACACACACACATATATATATATATATATATATATATATATATATATATATATATATATATATATATATAATATATATATATATATATATATATATTTCGAATAAGCTTCATTGGATTAGCAGTCGAGTCGTGTTGCTGATGACTAAGTAAGAATTACGGTCAATAGCAAACCATTGTTTGATTCATTGACTCATTTGGGAATGTACGTATTCAGTGGAGGGAGAGTGGGACATGACTATAACGAAAACCGAAACTGAAACTGAAAATTCCAATGATACATCAATTGCATCAGAGTTAAATGTACAGCTATGTAATGGGTTTCATAGTCGTTTTTAAGTATATGAATCTATAATAGGAATCTGATAGTTTTACAATACGCAAAGCGTACATTAAACAACAGTCAACGAAATGCTGGTTGTACGAAACACTTTGCTGTGTAGACTACTGTTGTGTAGCCTGTCTCTTAAAGGATCACATGATGTGTCAGGTGAGACTAACATATATTATTTATTCATTTCGTGTTCCTTCCGTTTTGTCTTTCTATCTAACTATTTGAGAGAGAGAGAGAGAGAGAGAGAGAGAGAGAGAGAGAGAGAGAGAGAGAGAGAGAGAGACGAGAGAGAGAGAGGGGGGGGGATGTGGATGAGATCGAGATATTTAACTCGTATGGTATGTCTCAACGATAAATGGTGATGCTGTTTCTTCACAGCTTTTGAAACTAAAAGTTTTTTTTTCATATTCGCTTAAACTGGAACATCCTGAAGGTAGAGGATGGGTATATAAGATGTACAAACATATATTTTAATAATCACCAAGAATCATTCCCCTGTAAAAAAAAAATATAAAAGAAATAATAAAAAAATTAATAATACCATTACCCACTAGACACTCTGCACAGCTATAAACAAAACACGTCACTGTCATTGAACGACATGTAACGGTGACTTGTTTACTATGAAGCATGTACGCAAGGTGTTGTATGATGTTGCACTCATTGTACACAATACAATGGTATATACACTTAAGTCACTGGAGAGTGAAGGACACACTAACCCTTTTCTTGATGTGTTTATTGTGCATATTGACTAAAAGTGTGCACAAAACCGAACAAGCGTGAACAAGAATAAAATGATCGTCAAATTTCATGTGACATGTGACTGTACGTTTGTGTGTGTCTATGTGTGTGCGTTTGTGTTTTAACTTTTTCTCTGGGAAATGTTTCCGGAAACCCTTGAACTATGCTCCTTCCAATCTGGTCCTGAGGCAATCAGCACACCGGGAGAATAATTTAAAATATAACATGTTTTTGACAGCAAGGAGAAAACACAGTTTCGTAGGATCCTGCATCCAGTGATGTACCTGAAAACAACCTAAATGTTACACTTATCAAGCATATGAGGCGCGGTGACAGATATGTGCCCCTTTCAGCAGATTGTAAAGAAACCTATAAACAACAATCATCGACAACAATAAATAACAGCATGCCAAAATATAACAAGCTTATCTTATAACGTATTGTGCTACGTTCATTTTCGTTTATTTGTAATCCATTTCACTTGTTTACCTAATTTGTTTGTTCGCCCATGTTGTCAGATTGTGTCTCGTAAGTTATACGTATCTCTAATCAAGTACAAACTGTACCGTAATGATCCCTGATTGTAATCGTTCCTTGACGCACTCTAGTTATTTAGATGTTTAATTTGCAACATTACATTTAGAGCTTCGATCACACACACACACACACACACACACACGCACGCACACACGCACTATATATCGTGGGGACGATCAATCAGTTCCTCTCTCTCTCTCTCTCTCTCTCTCTCTCTCTCTCTCTCTCTCTCTCTCTCTCTCTCTCTCTCTCTCTCTCTCTCATGTGTGCATGCTTAGCTATTTGAATTTAATCTCGACAACCATATTGGCATATTATGACCATGCATTAAAATATTTCATCCCTCTTTGTTTATGAACTATCGAGATAAAACAACTAATAATTCAAACCAGTTGGATTAAGCATGCATTTAGGAGATCCGTTGAAATTCTATATGAATGTGCAATGTATAGATATAGTACTGCAGCGCACAGTGCTCCATTGAGACCTAACATTTAACACAGGGGCAGTTGTTTTAAAGTTTAATATTAGATCGATATTTATCTCTGTTTCGAACGGTTTCCCAGGTAACATTGCTTTATTTTTAGTTTTGTATGGAGATACTAACAACCTGGTATAACTGTTACATAACACTTGGTTCGGTCTTCTTCCCACATCAGGGCCAAGGTCTTTCGTTCGGCACCACTATGGTTTGTGCAGTTGAGTCATAGGGAATATGCGAGTTAGTTTATAGAACATAAATACGAAATGACGGAAATCTCATGCATATTCTTTGAAATATAATTGGTGTTCATGGGGAAATAGCAACCCCAAATCGTCACTTTTAAAACAACCCACAAATAAGAAAAGAACGTAATTGACAAGATAATAAATATAATTGTTAATCATATTTAGTCAAAAGATAAATGTCCGTCTTGAATAAAGTTCCCACTATCTCGTGTACATTCGGTATTTCCTGCATTCACAAACCTAACTGTCACTCAGCGTTTCATGGTCATTAGTTTGTCCGTTGCAGTGGAACGACATTGGTGGTCGTAAAGTGCACTCTATATAATAACGGACTTGTTATAGTGTGTATATCCTGGCACGATTTGACAGATGTAGAACACTTTAACCTATCTGTGTTTTGAAACTAAAAGAAATCACACCCATAGCGAAGGAACAACATAGACGCACATTGATACATGTCCCATCAATTATTTTGTTTAAGGTCATGGTATTGTAAGAGTCCTGACAATGATAAGAAAACATCAGACATTTGTCCTGTCCTCTCTCTGGCTTTTTTTGCAGGGGACCTATAATACGTCCGTTTACGTTTGCATACGTCTCATGCGTTTATCGCAGTGTTCGTCCGACAACTAAACCCCTAGGATGTGCGGGTCCCGATGCAGCAAGCGATAAGCGCGGAGCCACAAGCCAAAAAAAAAAAAAAAAAAAAAAAAATCATTCCGAGTTAGCGCAGTGCCAAAGGTAGATTCCTTTTTCGTACATATACACTATCTATAATATATGCCGAGAAACCCAGAGCAATATGCATAAGTCTTGATAATAAGCGAACTAGAACAGATTCACGCGATAAACCTAAAAATAGACACTCGGAATTCCCACTGAAAATAGAATCGGGATGTTACACATTAACATATCGGCATCAACGCATTGAACTTAATGGCGACCTTACATATAGCGTTAAGTCTATCAAGGGCTTCTGTCTTGACGGTCAATCGTCTGTTTATATGCATTGTATGTGCAATGTTTTTACTTCGAAACGTGAGTGGTTATCTCGATCCAACCCACCCCGTTTTTGAGATAAAATATGGAACACCCCCAGTGGAACACTTGAAGGAAATAGGTAAGGTAAATGTATACAAAGTTTTGTCACATGTATGTTGAATACGCTTGGGTTAACTGGCAGGTAACTGAAACGCAAATAGTGATAAGGGCATTGTGCAGGTCAAAAGTTTACTCGCGATGTATTGTTGTTGTTGTTTTGTTGGGTTGGGAGGGACCATTCATCATGAACATGGCATTTGTCTTACTACAGTCTGTCATTAACGACTGTGGCATATCAGGATAAAATAAACGTTTGCCCAAAACAACGCGCTAATTGGCTCTTTTCCTTATTGTTGTCGTTGGCTGTCGTGAGGGGAAAGGGGGTAGAAGAGCGCAGCAACATTACATTACACCGAGAAAATTTTATTTCAAGCATTCTTTAAAACGGTTTGACTGAACTCGACTGAAAGAACGACTCAAAAAGTGAAGTTGTATTTGCATTTGAGCCGATCTGTAGCAATTATGTATTAATGATATGTGTGATTTAAAAAAAAAATATAAGCTGTGTTGTAGATTTTTTCCTCCCAGACCTACCAATCTCCTTTACGAGCGTACGTATCACAAATGAACTACAGAGAATCTCCCTATGTCCCTCAAAGGTTATAGGTCATACTGTAACATTTTTCTTTTTACATCATATTTGCATTATGATTAATAGATGTTACTCTCGCACAAAAGACTAAAACAATTTTCAAGTGTAAAGAAGAAATAATAATTGAATCACTTGAAATAGAAGTATACAACGCTGTTACTTTCGCTTAGCTACGATTTCACACCCCAACCGGAAATAACGTACATTAATCCCACACGACGTAGTACACGCTTCTAGTCGTCGAAAAATCAAACACTATAAACATTTAGATGAAACTCTCGAAAACGATTTACTGTTCAGCCATGTGTCGATGTGCGTACACTACGCAATAGACTGTGTCAATTTAAAAACTGTTATATTGTTTAAATTTATTGATAGTATTGCATGCACGTGATATAATACGATAGAAAACATTTATTACATGTACTTAATATATTACAATAGCGCACGTTACTAGTTATGAATCAATGACTAAATGGATCATGCGACTTTGTCAATAAAATATTTATTATGTTGTATAGTTAGTACTAAATGACATCATCGCCTATCCATTAAGACCATTCTAATTTTTGATTGGGCTTAACATAAAATGGTGCTCACCAAAACTATAACTGTGTGGTGATGCTGCGCACCTGTTTTGATCTTGTTATCACTACAACACCATCATGGATGCACGTGATCGTGATAATGTAGTGTGTGTATGTTACCAGATTTGATAAACCAGAAGTTCCTCAAGAACGTACAAATAAATTAAATACTTATCAATACAAATAATATGTTTTCATATTGGATTTTTTTTGAAATTCTTACCAGCCATCAGAGGGTCAGTCCCTTTAAGAGACTTTTGCTATTATTATTATTATTATTATTATTATTATTATTATTATTATTATTATTATTGCTATTATTATTATTATTATTATTATTATTATTATTATTATTATTATTATTATTATTATTATTGCAATTACAATTTTATTATTATCATTATTATTAGTGCTATTACTATTATTATTATTACTACTATTACTATTACTATTATTATTATTATTATTATTATTATTATTATTATTATTATTATTATTATTATTATTATTATTATTTTTGCTATTAAAATTATTATTATTATTATTATTATTATTATTATTATTATTATTATTATTATTGCAGCTCAGTCATATATTGATCAAGAGCACCTGACTTGTTTCCAGGCACTGGATCAGGTTTATGCAAAGACTGATCCTTTGTTCGCTGGATCAAATTCTTCGTGCCATGTAAAAGATCAGTGTCCCAGTCCACAGTTTCTTGTCGACCCATGTGCGGTAATCGTACCACGGGCAGGTTGGGGGGCACGGGGTACTCGGAATGCCAATTATATGCATGAACCTGTCAGCATTGTGTTTATTCACCACACAGCGATGGATAGATGTTACAGTTCGAGCAAATGTATCAAAGAGATGAAGAACGTACAAGACCTACATATGGATGAAAAAGGTAATGCAATAAATTACTGAGATATAAATCCTGAATTACTTCGTTCTTTAGGAGGACGAAACCACTTGTATGCAGTTCTTTCTAGTGTTCAGTCAATGTTTTTTTTTTTCTCGGAGATTCAACTGTTCACTAGTCTTGCCAGAGTTGTCTCCCATATATAGGAACTGTATCTGCTAATGCGTATAATTCCAAAGTAAGCCCGTTTTCTTTTCTTTTTTTTTTCTATCTTTTTCCATCCCTTTCTCTGTTTCCATTAGAATATAGATTGATGATCATCAAGGAACGAAAAGACATAAAAAGCAAACTCCAATAAACAAGTAGATTAGTGTTAACTTGTTTATAAAATGTTTGCATCTCAAATGGTCTTATTATCGATGACAACTAGCAATAATTCTTCTTATTTGGTATTCACTGTTATTCATAATAGGTGCACTTTACGGCAACACACGGAGTGAAATCTAAAATCAAATATTGTTTAATTAAAAATTTACAGTTTCACGAGTCTCCGAATTTTGTTCGGAAACCACGGATACATTGGGTAGAAACGATTAATTACAGAGACCGAAATCAAGTGCCTATCGACATTTGCTGCAGCATCAGTTACTAAAAAAAGACAAGCTTCCAAGGTGACATAATTGACGACTGGATGTAGAAATAAACAAAACATGTAATCAAAATATTAATAGGAAAACATAGTGTTTAAAGAATCAACTTTAAAACTATTACGCTTATGAAATCAGTTGGAACCAACTGAATCATGCAAATGTCAGTCCCACACCACACTTTTCAGTGTATCAATCCGCAGAAGATATGTGTTTAGGAAAATAAAATAGTTCCATCTTTCCTTTGAAACTTAATAATTTCCAAAACATACACAACCTCATTAAGGATAAACATTTGTAAAAGACCAGTGTATTAGATCTCGAAATATCTTAATGTAATATAACCGTCACAACACTGGCAAACACTGAGAGAAATCCATGCAAGTTGATGGATTTTCCATAATAACTATGTAGTTTGGAGTAGATACAAGACAATATTTCAGTTGTAAAATGTAAGCATTTCCCACTCATTACAATATACTGTTTTCATTTGACTCGTCAAATGTTTCATTGAAGCCACTAAGTTAACGAGGATTTCCTCTATTGTTGCACTGTTTTCTTACAGGAGTTACCTCTGTCTATATATAGCTTATTATTATATAGACACCTACGATTCCATTGCTCGTCTAATACCGCCAAGGACCGAACTTCTGAAATTTTCAAAGTAACGATATTTCATCTAATGCACGCTCAAACTCTAAGAACGGCGTTGTCTGCTTTAGTGATGGGGATGCGGGATTTGATTGGCTCTTTCGTTTTCATAATTTACGTTTGAAGTCATGCAAGTGAAAATGGCCAAGCGAAGCTGTCAGTCGTTTTCTAAATGCACATCTGAAGCGAGAGGCAGCTGTGTACACTATGATCCAATTTAAACCTATCACTAACACATGTAAATATAGGGAATTAAACGATGTTTTAGAATACCTAATATATGCCAGTTATGTTGCAAATAACCAGAATGGCCAGTGGGGA
The DNA here is from genome assembly GCA_030141615.1 of Unio pictorum. Classification (NCBI taxonomy): domain Eukaryota; kingdom Metazoa; phylum Mollusca; class Bivalvia; order Unionida; family Unionidae; genus Unio; species Unio pictorum. Next base: position 9,300,554 of record JARLTB010000068.1, on the reverse strand, counting down.
AATCGAGGAAAGCCTTATTTATTTAAATATCAAACCTTATGCAAAGTGCGAAACGGTAAAGCGCAACTAGAAGAACAAATAAGGTCATATGTAGAAACTCACGGTTTATGTTAAAGCGTGACCTTGTAAAATAAAGAACTATGGAGCTGCACATCAAAATTGAATCGATCACATATCTGTATGGCAGCTATGGAAATCTCACACGTGTTGCTGACGATGCATTCAGGCCATTCACCAATGAATTTCACCATGACAAATACTGTCAGTAAAAATCAATTAATGGCGGTTAACAGCTTTTTGGTTTACACGGTTGTAAAACATTATGAACGTTAAATTACATAGCCATGATGGATTTCGATATTAAATTGTGTTGTTTTTATATTTATGTTTGTTTCATTCTATAGGTTGGGAGGACATTGGCTATTCTTTTCTTGTCGGGGAGGATGGCAAGGCATATGAAGCACGTGGGTGGGATCGGGTTGGCGCTCATACGCTCGGATGGAATGACGTTTCTATATCTATTTCCATCATGGGAAATTTCAATGATTTCTTTCCACGTGATTCAGCGCTCAAAGCTATCGACAGCGTCATAGAATGTGGACTACGTAAGGGGAAAATAATGCCAGATTACAAGTTATACGGTCACAGAGACGCTAGACCAACATTCGATAGTCCTGGACATATGCTATACAGTTTGGTAAAAACATGGTCTCATTATAGTTACATGTTGCCAGACAGACAGAAAAAATACTAATGAAATCAACTGTATGCCCTTTGCCTTTTATAAATACGTTTTCGTCTTCAAAGAAAAAAGCGTGTGTGATGACATGTCGTGGATCGTTGCATCACCCCTCGTGAGACTGCACAAAATATACTGTCCTCCATTTTGGTGAAAGTGCGCAATCTCCGTATTGTTTTCCCATGATGCACTGAGATAAACGTTGCATCTGAAGTGTAAGATACATTACACGTAAAGCTGACTTACTGATAACGTCGACAATTTCTTGAAAGTAAAATATTTACCTCTGAAACATGACTTCGGTGGTATGACATTTGTTTTAAGGTATGACATTTGTTTTAAGGAAACGCCATTCAAGTTTGTTAGCCACTATTGGTTTTCATCGTTACATAAATCATACAAAAATCGTCTTCTGCGCATGTCTGGACAATACATCCGGTGTATTATATAATTTTCATCATGTACTTAAACATGGCAGCAAGGAATAAGATAGTGAGGATCTTAATGCTTCTTCATCTGTCAGAAATATTCAGCAATACCATATCTTGAAACTAAATATTTTCATAATAAAACAAAATCCGACAAGATATTTTCAAGCTGAGGAATATACGGTGTGCACATTGTTAGTGGTTATAAACACATCGCCTTTAAACCTGTGTCTTTTGCATGGGACGCTCGAGTTTTGAATCCCGTCAGTTAACATCATAATTTCGGTCATTGTATGCCGTGTGTACGTTTCGAAATATTGGTAAACATTAAAGCCTTATTGACTGTCTAATGTTACTAGTTATTGGCCCACGCATATACTTGCTAACTAAATAAATACGTACCAGTGTCAGTTTGTAGCAGAAATCTTGATATGAAGAAGCTTGGTTCCAAATATTGCTCTTATTTTCCAAATATTGTCCTTATTTCAGCGATTGTTTTTTGTTCTTCATACCTTGGGGAAAAGGTTGGAAATAGTTGTTGTATTTAATCCTGTTGTAGTGTTTAACGCCATTTTTCAGCACAAGATAGACTATACATGGCGGCTAGTATAAATGGTGGAGGAAAAAAACCCGCGGAAAGAACCACCGACCCACGAGAAGCTACAGGCAAGCTTCCGTACATACCCACATACTCGAATCCACGCAGTTAGAGGTGAGATGGCAGTGATCCGTAACTATGAGCATTATAGACCACTCGGCCACTCGGGGCCCCTTTTGGGAATGGTCACGTTGTAACTATTTATCATTTGCAGCAATATCGTTTATGTACACACTCAATAATTTATACAGACAAGCTGTGCTCTTATTTCGTCAGAGACCGAGAGAAACGGAGACAGACAATTCGGCAGTTATTTACAATATTCTTATAAGTGACTGTCAAGCATTTGTTGATTCAGCTGGATAAAAAAAGAACATTAGTAGTTAATGATGTGCATGGTACTTTTTATAATAAAAAAAACAAAGAACAGTATTAGTGCGATAATTTTAAGGTCATTTCAAGTATGTGCATAGTGCAACATTAGTATGCATATCGAGTATGTACATAATGTAAAAATAGTCTACAACATGGATATATACAAAGTGCAGTAGCATTATTCATATCGATTATTTGCATAGTACAATAATAGTATACGTGTTTAGTATATGCAGATAACATTAATATTAAACATCTCGAATATGTGCATAGTGGCATAGTAGTATACCTCTCTAGTGTGTTCATATTACAATAATGGTATATATCTCGAGTATGTACATAGTGCAATAACATGCAACTCGACTATGTACATAATGGAATAATTATATACATCGCGAATATAATAGTATACATTGCGAGTATGTGCCTAGTGCACTAATACTAGTATACAATTTTGAAACCAGAGATTATGTTAAAATATAATGCATCAGTTTGAAATAGAGCTTTATTATTTAGGACCGCGTGGGTACTTTTAGAAAGGAAGAATGAAATAAAAAGATGAAAATATGGATGATATGTTAGAAGTGAAAACAATGTAGCTTGTAATTAAACAATACCCAAGAACTGTTATAAACAGTAGATACAGTAACCCTTTCACCTTAACTCTTTTCTACCGTAATTATGTAATTGGATATTCAAACAGCGTCCACAGTTTGCAGTTTCCCCAAATCTATGTTTTACTCAGTAACTGTTTTCTGACAAAGTAAGTATAACCGATCAAAACCCAATTTCTTAATCTTTTTGTAATGCCATAGTTTAAGATTATTGGTTTAAGGTATGAAACATTTACCGTTTTATATGGTAATTATACAAACGGCATAAATATTTAACCAAATTTTCTGCAAGGAATGATATTCTTTAAATCCTCTACTTATTCTAATGCCATTACAGGATAAAGTTCAAAATGTTCCAGTATATATATATGTATATACACACACACACATATATATATATATATATATATATATATATATATATATATATATATATATATATATATATATATATATATATATATATATATATATATATATACATTTATATACATATATATATATATATATATATATATATATATATATATATATATATATATATATATATATACATATATATATATATATATTCATACATATACATACATATATATACACATATACATATATATACATATACATATATATACATACATATACATATATATGCATATACATATATATACATATACATATACATATATATATATATATATATATATATATATATATATATATATATATATATATATATATATATATATATATATATATATATATATATATTCATTCATTGATATTGTGTACACATGAATGATCTATTTTATGATATAACTGAAAATATGTAGACCCTTTTAAGGACAATAAAGCCCCATGTATGCAAAAAATAATGATGAAATACGTAAATTTTCACTCGTTTCAACTTATCCTACATTAATATATATTATTACCCTCCAATATCTATGAACTTCGTACCCTGACCCTATGGAGTTGTAAACAGCTTATGATGTGTATAGATCAAGGCCAGAAATATATATTATATTTCTAACTTAAGAGTTAACGAATGCGTCTGAAATAGATTCTGTACCGGAAAATCGCTTTGGCCCTTTTTAATTATGACATCTACCAGATTCACTATACCATGGTCATATTTGGAGTCTTAGGCAATGATATAATTTTATGTGCACGTGGTCGTCGTTGTATAAATCTTCTTTGTCTTCAGTCAAATATAGATTTTAAAAAATGCCTGTATGTACATATGATTTGCAATGTACTCACCGTCAAATATTTAATATGAAACGAAATAAAACTTGTTTGATATCTACGAGAGTAAGTATAATTAATCCTACTTATAATCTAACAATGTTGCACAAGTCGATCTGTGTTATTCGACAAAGCTGAATTAACCATTTTGTCACTTTTAAAATGTTTTCTCTTGACGCTCTGCCCGAAAATCAAGTTTGTGCGCCTTCAGATGTTTTTTTTCCCGCTGGACATCGAGCCTGTACTATAACGTTTCTTACTTTGCATCGGGTTTGATTATATTTATTCATGAAATATAATTTCCAAGGTTTTTCTTGCTATTTATATTGTTTAATAAAGCAGACCTTGTATGTCATGGGCATAAAAAAAACATGTTAATAGCCTCTATTTTAGTGCATGATTGATGGCTATACTTTATGGTACAGAGTATGCAGCTTGATTTAACTTAAAATGTGCACCACTCTAACTCCGTTCGGACATTGTCACTTTCTGGACTTTAAACGTTATTGGAATAAAGCAGCTGATAACTGATTTTTAATTGTTATTTCTAATTCAGTCTTGACACTTTCAGAAGTTGGTATTGTTTTATCTAGCGAAATTATTGTTTTCCTATGTTAATAATTGCTAGATTTAGTCTACTTTTGGAATAGTATAGGTTCGTTTTTTGAGTACATGGTCTAGCCATTTTATTAGCTGTCTGCTTTAAATCGGTATTATTTCATTGCGACCACCTGTAAAGCAAGTCCATTAAAGGAACATAGATGTATGCTACGTTGTGCAAGTTATCAAAGTAAGCAAGTTCACTTTATACCGGCCCCTCTCTTAGAAGTGTATACGGACTGTAAGGAAAGATGCATATGAAAGTTGTATATATAAAACAAAAAAACGTCATTATAGTTTCATGACGTTATCAATGTTTTGAATAGCTTTGATGAAAGCTTAAAAAATTACGACAATTAAATGGCGTTTCAAAATGTGGTCGATGCAGATTTCTATATATCTTTTTTATGTGGTCGTCAGATTTTGATAGATCTTCACGTAACCACAACTTTCTGGCTTGGCATTTAACCGTAATTACGATACATTTGGATGGAGGTATAATACAGAATATAATGGCTCGCTATCGATCGAATAGCCAATAGCACGCATGATATCTCCCTTCTCAGCAGCATATTCGTTAAGAAGGTGCAAAGTGGTAATATCAAGATGTAGGCCATAGGCCAGGTTAATCCCCATGAGACTTTATATAGAAACAGAACCCTTATAACTTAAAATCTGGTATAAATATTTCCTCATTTAGTGTTCAAGAAGCACATAAATCTGTATGGTAAATCATACCGCTCCTGTGGCCTAAGTGGTTGGAGCATCCGCTTCGGATGTAGGAGGTCGTGGTTCGAACCATGGCTGAGTCATGCTTATGACAATAGTGTTTCAGCGCTAGATATCACTACAAACTGCCAAACTGCAGACCTCGCAGCGACTGACTGAAACGTTGTCAATGCTACGTTCAAATTCCAAATCACACACAAAATCTTGTTACTCGCTTTTCCCATGGAGAATAATCTAACATTTTGAATAAATCATTTTGCCAGTGAGTGGGTATTCACGTTTAATTTGCCATATTTTGTCTTGCATAGACCGTAGCTAACTACTAGCAACTTAAGCCGACATATAAGGTGCTACATTGTGTTCTACATACATAATAAATGACGGTATATCGCTGGGTTAATATGCATAATGTCTACATATAGGTAAAGTATTCTGACGTAAAAGTATATTCACATACAAAGTATATGGGACAAATAATATACAATAAATGTATGTATGTGTGTATATATATATATATATATATATATATATATATATATATATATATATATATATATATATATATATATATATATATATGTATATGTATATGTATATGTATATATATATATATATATATATATATATATATATATATATATATATATATATATATACTGGACGGATTTAAACATGTTCTTCCAAAAGTGGAAATTTATATCTTTCGTCGTCGTCGTCCTCCTTCTCCTCCTCATCATCACTGTAGTTTTATGTTATTAGAAAGCGAAGTATACATGCAGCTGAAACTGAAACGATGCAGTCAACAAATATCACAAACAGCATTGATATCAAAGTGCAGGCAGGCAAATAGTATTTGTTCATCAGGTGTTGAAATGCTACGTATCAAGCATGGTATGGACTGAACATATATGTTTGAATGTTAATTATGGTGAAGCAATGGTCGATACCCGTGATAGTTGATCAGCACCACCACTAGTGAATATGTTGTAGGTCTCGAGCTATCACAGCCATAACAGTTACCTTGACCTGCAATATGATCTCATGACAGTGACCTAGTTAACTGGGACTATATAACACATTCAAATTCAGATGGACAAAACCTTTGAACTTTTGAGCCAAAATACATTTTTCAGAATATATACAGATCCATATTAGTGCGATTGTCAAATTAAATAAATCTGGTTTTGTATGTTGTGGCATATTAACGTGTAGGCGTTGGAGCTCATCATTATAAAACATTATTCAGATCTGTATCACGTGGCTGCTCACAGTCATACCACATCACACAGGCCTGTAACAAGTAAACGTTGCTCCTCTTCGCCGTACTTCATGATACAGATCTGGCGATATATACTTTCTTGCCTGCGCTTCAATAATTGAACTGTCTGCAACATTGACTACTTGCTCCGTTTTGACTTTGGATGTATCGATACTAACTTATCTATCAGGAAACTGACGCATGTATTCATCTATGAGAAGGTCTATATCGTAAGCGTGTTCTACCGAAATGGGAACGAGGCTGATGAGGCCAAGGAATAGACCCTCCTCCCTCTTGATGACCTTGACACTCCAACCAGGATGACTGACCTTCTGAAGATCAGTATCACTCCTTAGGAGTTTCGAAATGTATCTAATTTTCTCGACGATACTTTCTTTTGTCTTTCTCTGGGTTTCATTTTCGCAAACTGAATGAATTTGAAGAAGGGGAATAGCGATAGATATGTATAGCTCCTGGTACAATTTGTTCATGCGTTCAATCAGCTTTATATACAAATCAAGGCTGCCATTTTGTTTGAATCTCGTTCCTTGTGCATCCCTAATAATCGCTTCTAATTCCTGGAGGTTTTGTAGTTTGGTCATCGTGTTTGGAAAAACTTGTTTCAACACAGCCATAAATTCTCCGAGATTGTGTTCCATTTGGTTTTCTAAATCTCGAACTGACGTCACATCCTGGTTTAGGAACTTTTGGTATTCCTTGATGCGAGCAATCATAGTCAAGTCGTTGTCTGAAAACAAAATACAATTTGGAGAAGAAAAAACCAATGATGCCGAAGTTAACAATATTGGAAACATTAACACGTACTGAAAACATAGACTGGTACACAAAAAAAGTGTATACTGGTTGAGTTTCGAGGTACGTTTGAAGATACTGATATTGATAACAAGTCAAACACAATATATACTTTTCAATGTCTGCAAAATGAAAGTAAAGTAATGACATAATTAACTCGTTGTCACATCATTTAAAGGTGCGCTTCTTAAGTAGATTTTCACATATTCCAAGTGTGTAAATATTATGTAATCGAGACAGGCCAAAACAAGCTTAAAATAGTCGGTGTCCCCAAAGTAAAAAATACCTAAATAAACACTGTAGCAGTGGATACAAAATACATGGATATGATAAAGAAAAATCGTGTATACGTAATATGATGTCAACGAGTAGTTAGTTTAAATAGATGATACGTTTGTCCGTGGAAGACAAATTTGGAAATATATTGACTCGTACCGACATCATTGGAAATAATAGACTTGTAATGAATTCACTGGAAATAATTGGCACGTACCGAATATCATTCAAATATTAGATCCAAACCTTATACCATTCAAACGATAATCAAATTTAAAAATGGTTACCTGATATAATGTCGAATCTAATTTAGTATTATTGGAAACCTATTAACATGATGCATATATACAGCCCGGTATCATTAAAACGTTTTCACAGTGGTATCTTGTGGAGTTGTTGAACATATCGCGATTTGTACCACAGTATACCGCAATTTTATTATGGGCTTAATTGTGAAATATAAAGACTTTTTGACGATTTAATTTTGATATTTTGTCATTCCTATATTTTCACACGTCGAATATATATGCATATATTTTACATATGAAATATAGATAATTATATTTTCACATGTGAAAATATAAGATTTCCATCATGCCACGCGGGTCTTGATTGTGCGTTACGTTACAGTGACAGAAATTAATATTTGATAAAGAAAACTGACCTTACTTCTCTGACAAGAAAGATAACCCTGCTTTGATGCACTGCTGATACGGTCTTGCATTGTTTTCAGATGGGACAAATATTATACAACATGACAAAGTGACCCGGCCCTAGGACACTACAAACGAGGCAACCGCCTTGGGCCCTGCACTTCTCCACAATACAAATATTTTGCTTGCGTCTTATCGCTGGCTGCCTTTGGCCCCCACATGCTGCCTTTGCCCACCCCCACCTCTCCTAGGGCAGGGCCTGTCTACCGCTTAAGTTAGTTATATTTACATCATCAGGTTATGAAAGTGAGTTGTATAAACGAAAAGGGAAGTGGGATTGAGCGTGTTGTGTAGAATAGTGAGTTTTGAGCAAACTTAATCTGTAATAAAAAAAAAAATTCTTGGTTAATTTTAATTTTTTTTTATGGTTTAACGCCATTTTTAAGCACAATATAGGCTATACATGGCGGCCAGTAATAATGGTGGAGGAAGAACCCGGAACACCCCCGGAAAGAACCACCGACCCACGAGAAGTTACTGGCAAGCTTTCTCACATTACTACATTAGCCGAATCTTAGACTCGAACCCACGCAGACAGAGGTGAGATGGCAGTGATCCGTAAAGGACAGCGCACTCGGCCACTCTGGGCCCCCTCTACGTTAATACCTGATACATATTATCTAGTGGTACCAGCTACATATTTTAACTCATGGTTTATCCACTGGTTAAAATATATTGTGGTTTCGTACTACACGATGAAATCTATCCATACGTTGTTGATTTTTAGGACCAACCATTTAATTTTCTGGGGCAGTGTCATAGATTTGTTTATATTTTCGGCTCTCATTCAGCTGGAGAAAAGTTGATTCTCTGGTTTATAGCAAGAAACACATTCCTCTATCCCTTTTATTACTTCTAAGCACTATTTATCTCGCGGTAAAATAATATAAAATATTTCTACTTGGCATTTAGAAACGCAGCTTCCCCCCTCCCCTTTCAAAAAAATGGCCAGAACCTCCTAGTAGATGTATTTTCTGCGTGTATATTAATTGTTGGAGGATTACGCTTAGTCTATGGCTAACACCTCTAAAAGAGTGTGCTGATATCACAAAGAGTGTGCTGATATCACAAAGAGTGTGCTGATATCACAAAGTTTGATTTGGTGTGAATATCTATTTGAACATCCAATGTAGCCGACATGTTGGCATATTATATTCATATGTTTAAAGTTTCGTAAATATAATTATATTTTTAGTATTCGAAATAATTGTTTAATATAAAGTTCGGACTCATTTTGTCAAGGAAATAAAGCCATGCTTTTAATATCATTTGTGATAACATTATTTGGGAATTTCCGTTCATTTCACGACTGATGGAAGCTACCGAATTAAAGGTACAGTGAAAAAGTATTGTGTTCCATTAACATCATCTTATAGATGCATCCTTGTTACAATGTGGATAATGCACGTGTGTGATAATTATACCTATATGCCTACGAATAGCCTCCTGTCTGGTTTACAAATTTGCCTTAGCGGCTGCACGTCTGCAGTTTTCAAGTAAGTACGCAAAAAGTCAGCCTTTAGTACCTTTCTTGTTGTTCGAAAAGCCAGTGAATTATCAGGTTATTTTTCATCAAAATCTTATACACTAGCATTCGTACTTACGCATGGATTGAACATTTTCCCTTTTACTTGTCTGGATATATAGCTCGTCGTGACACATTTTGTACTCGTCCTCAAAAAGTCGCGTATGTAGCACAATTCTTGATGCTTCCACAGAGTGCATAATTGATGGCGTCAGCAAAGCTTCCTGGAGAGCGGCATTGAGCTTCCCGCTTTTGAAACTCGTCCATAAAGATTCAAGGGCATCGGGGTCGTCAAACCCAACAGCCATTATTATACCTTAAAAAAATATCAGACATATGTATAAAAAATAGCAAGCGTGTTTAGGACGTGATATAGCACCAACTCGGCAATCTCCCAAGCCTACAAGCGTGAAGAAGCTTTGGCACCATTTTGAATCTAATAGCCCCCAAGTATTTCTTATCTCGTTGATACTTTTTTGCATTTTTATCTTCAAATATGCTTTTAAACTCGGTCATACCAACGTTTGTATATTGTTTAACGCATTTAATACTTTTCTATTGAAACTTTCGATATGTCAGCTGCCAAATGAGAAGCATAGTCATTAAAAAAAATTAAAATCATTTTTATTCCTTTTTGTATCTTTATGTTCAAACCTCAAAAGTTCTTTTAATCTCGCCCATACCAATCATTCTTAGCTTTTTTATGTGCGTTGTATTTTTAAATATTGTATTTGTATTTGTCTTCCACATCAATTAAAGTAATATTAACAAGGAATATGGCCAAAAAGTATGACGACTCCAACCTTTGATAAATTAATTATTCCACCCAGTTTACACTTATGAATCAAATGATAAAGTGTTCGATATGAATGAAGAACCCATTGTCTCTCTCTTCATAAAGGTACCTAATGTTTCCTAAAGATCGTATCCTTCCTAAATCATAAATTTAAATGGTTAGCTAAAGTATGTTAATTCAGATGTTCTACTCCTCAAAAAATGCCGATTAAAACGGGATGGGTGAGCACATTTAGGTCAATGTTCTAATCGATTTAAGTATGATCATTATTGTAAAATATAATGAAGGAACATATCATATTTAAAATTAACATCAACTCCAAAACACATAAACACAACCACATCAATATTCAGTTTCTCATTTGTACTGTGTAGAGTCTAATTTCTGTCGGAAATAGTGTAATTGCATAGACTTGTTTTCTTCTTTTGTGATGGAATGACTGGCGCATATGCGAGACACCACCATGGATACCAATGACGTCACGTCCTTTTATCCTGGTGCGACAGTGGTGAAAGAAGATCTCTTTTGCCCGACATGACCTTGCAAGGTCTCTTTTGCCCGACATGACCTTGCCCTACTAAGTAGGACCATGCTAATAATTTACTATACATCATTAGCAAGTCCAACCTTTTATTAATTCGACATTTGCGCCCTAATGTCATGAAACTTTACAGATATACTTACGAATCTTGCTTCAATAATTGGAATATATTTCAAAAGGTAAAACGGAGGTTTAAAAGAAATGCTCCCTTGAATACAACATAGAAATAGAGGAGCTCCAATTTTCATGACGGGTCAATCGGTAGACTGTCCACTGGAATACATTTGATGGACAGTTAGATGGTCCCTGTGGCTGACGGGTCAGTTGATACAATATATCTTTGGGTAGAGAAAATGAGCAATCATACCCAACCCCCTGCACCAGTCCCGAGTCTAAATAGATTTGTTTGTTGATCAAGCTCTATATATGTTATGCTGACTGTTCAGTTACCTTATCATACAGAAAAGAAAATAATTTTATTTAAAAATTACGAGATATTAGTTTCTTTAAGAACCGTAAAATTGCATTTTAGAAAAAACGGAAAATAGATCCAGTGTGTTTTCATGAACTGTACCTTTCTCAAACCGCTCGATGTAGGCCCCTTTCATGAGGTCCCTGTTGTCCAAAGCAGCCCTTATTTGAACCACATCCGTCTTGCTAAATTCCATGTAGAGCGATTCCATTAGCTGCATGAAGAAGAAGTGTTCCAGACCATACTCTTTCCCTTCCAACGGCTTTGCATCGTACACCACTAAGTACACTCCAATTTCCCCTGTAGGATTTAGTACAAGAAGCTTGCATGAAAACCGAACACGCACACATACGCACTTAAATAATAAATAACTAACTTTAGCGTGCCTTCCTTGTAAGAAAATGAAAGATTCTGAACATGGTGATTCAATACACACACATTGGTAAGGGATCAGAACATATCATTGTCTGTTATTTGTTACTACCTCTGGGGCTATATTAAGCGTAGAAAGGAAACCCTTTAGCGATTGACAAAGTACAAGTTTGTCTTGTGTTTACGCTTTGATTTACTAATCAAACTCGTCACTTCTATGACATAATAGGCAAGCAACCGAATTATTAGAAAATTATAAAATATTATAGCTACCCTACGTAGCTCTTCCCTCAAGGACTCGACCAAAATCAAGCCATTTAGGCACCACCTACACAAATAGGACTATCATAGAGAGAAGTCTTGTGTCTGGCTTTAATGATATAGGAAGAGTTCTAGGACATTACATACTGTAATATATCTTTACTTGGTCCTTCTTAGCTTTTTTACTGCGATTATAGGTTTTATATAATTGTGTTCTGGACTTTGTCCATAATCAAGTTAACTGTTGTTATTGTATATTTTATAAACACATAATACATTCCTTAATAACTCTCTAGAAGTATGAGTTAAATATTAGGATCATTTCTAAATAAAGGTAATCCTGTTTGTTTGGGTCTGGAAAACATTATTATTAAACGTAAACCTGTTTATTTGGGTCTTGATCTGGAAAAATGTAATTCGCCCATGAATAATATGTTGTACCTGACGTTCATTATTATATTTTTAGTAACATATGTTATCTGTTTACAGCTTAAAAATTTCTAGTAATATACTTTTGACCTACATCCTGGCTCTAAATTTGTGTCTTAGCTAATTGTATATAATCTTGTGTACTTAAATGATTATTTATTATTACGACAACACCAAAATCAGAATTATTCGAATTGTTTTTTCAGTTTTTGATTTGGGTGGAATTACTGATTCACGTTATTGTTTTCTGTACTTAAATAGTGCACTATACTGTTCTCAGACAGAACTATTAATTTGGAATTGAGTTAATTCAAACAAGGACATCTTGGATTGATATTCATATGATTAATTCGAAGAATGTTTGCATATCATCACACTTCAAGTCGCTGTTGCAATTCAAGGCTACGGGCATATCAACACCCTCAGCGCTGGATCCTTTTTTTTTTAACACCACGCGAATTTAATTAGAAAATTATTCATCAGGACAAGATGTATAACTTTTTTGGCTTGTGGGATTTTATTAGCTTTACTCTTCTTTGTAAATTTTCACTTTGCATTTTAGGGAAATACATTTTTTGTTGAATTTGACAGACGTTTTGTTCTTTTCTGGTACCTAGTATAAGACCATAGAGTCTACAATACTTACATATATATATATATATATATATATATATATATATATATATATATATATATATATATATATATATATATATACATATACATATACATATACATATATATATATATATATATATATATATATATATATATATATATATATATATATATATATATATATATATATATATATATTTATGGAGGGTGGGAATATGAACGAGTTTTACAGTTGGATACCCTGCACGACAAAACGAGTATTTGGTATTTTCTTCATATCTACAAAATTTCATGATTACGGACTTGATTTATCTGTGTCAAGTTTACATGAGATACATAACTTTATGAGCGTGTGCGCAGCATGCTGATATGCAAGTGTGTTTATGTTCTGTCATTGAATATTTGAAATCATAATGTGGGGAAAATATGAAGTCTTTAAATTGCAATTATCAAAAAGACACAACGGAGTATAATGTTTATATCAGTTTGAGTTAAGCAAGGAGGATGTAATAGCAATATAGTCGAAATAACAGTACATTTCCAAATGTGTAATCAAACTTGATAACCCATGATGTGACATTTAATTCCAATTTGCAGAACTAAGAAAGTACATTTTGAGGAAAGTCAGGATATAAAACTAGAAGTCTACTTTTTCCGTTCTTACTACCAGTTAAAGAAAACAGGTTATGCCATGTCACTTGCATTTTATTTGTAGGGATCTTGCATAAAAATTTGACGTATGGCGTCTATCGCCCTCTCAAATCCGAAACACTGTATAACAAATGTTAACGCCGAATGTGGCAATGCAGTTGGTTATGTGGCAGTTGACGAAACATCCGCTTTAGTTTATTCGGAAACAAAATGAATCGACCAAAACTTAAATCGTCTACTACGTGAGTGTACATGATTTGTTAAAAAAGTAGTTCCTAATTTAATTTTGGGCACACGTGTCGTGCACGTGAGTGCAATATGAAGAACACGTGAGTGAAGTATCATACAACAACGGATATATATATATATATATATATATATATATATATATATATATATATATATATATATATATATATATATATGTATGTATGTATGTATGTATGTATGTGTGTGTGTGTGTGTGTGTGTGTGTGTGTGTGTGTGTGTGTGTGTGTGAAAGTCCAGTATTTCTGTCAAATTATTTCTTCAAAATAAACTATACTGCTATACTGAAACATTTATTAGAGAAACGAATTTGTCTTATCTCGATACCGACACAGTAAATTATAACATTATTTTCAACTTCTTGTAAAGCAATATTAACCGAACATATGTGTGACACCCTGATCCCACATCCTGATGTCATCAAACATAAATACCTTTTTATCAAGAGATATTTGCTTAAAAATCCGTTTAAGTTTTATAGACTTTAAAATGTCGTGAAGAGTACATAAATTGTTACTAGCACAGGGCGTGTAAGTAAACAATATTTCAGTATCCAAGATCAACGCATTACACCCAGTATGGTTAGATTAATTCGAAATACTCGAAGTTTTATTAAGTGGGAACATTTTGTTTAAGCATATTTACAATTGCGTGCGAAATTATGCGTGTGAATAAATAAAGGATCAGCTATCCAATTGATATAAGAAGAAGTTTTCGTTGCTTGAGTCTGAAAATTCAAGTTACCTCTTTAATGCGTGCCATACCTATGAAGAAATGTTAGGTTTAATTAAACTGTCATGCGAGGGACAAATGTCTCAATTTAAACGTGTATTACTCAGACCCATCAGTTAACAGCTCAGAACAGATCCTGATATCACGTGGTCAACTAACGGATATGATCATTTTCATTAGGATAAGGCATAACGAACGTTTTGGAACCCATAATGCGTAGACCCTGATCCAGGCTTCAAATATCTGAGAAAATTGTAAACACGTAAATACCGTAGTTTTTATTGCGATGACACTTAATGTATCGCCTCTCTCTGAAGATATCTGGACAAAAGTTCGTTAGATCACTTGGTGAAGGGCGTAAAAGCCAATAAGCACACATGTGCCTGGCCCCAGCTATTGCGCATATGGTTCACATGTAGTAACAGGTTCTGTTTTTTTTTATTATAATTTTAAGAAGGTAAATACCTAAACTGGGCGACGGGACAAGGATGATATGTGTACACTATACCTGCCTTAAATTTGAGTCGGCCCATTAAAACATTTTGCTCAATAATTATTTCATTGATGTATTTTGTATTTCGTATTTCCTTTTTTGAACATGTGGTTTGTTTATGTTAGATCAGTAATTGAGCATGTTGTATCATTTGTATATTAGTGTATGTATTACACTATCTGCCTGTCGCTATGTCTATCTAAAAATTGATGGATATATACAGTGTTCACACACACACACACACACACACACACACACACACACACACACACACACACACATATGGTATATAGGTAGAAATATAAAATGAAGGATACCTTTTTGACGCCGAAAGTATGGCCTAGAATCGTCTCTCTGTTCCATTGATGATTTTCTTGTGGAGAAAATATTAAATATTGGATAAACCTGTATTAGAACAAAAATATTTCATATATTTTGATGATCCAACTCTCTCAGACATTAGTGAATCATTAAGTGAAATTAAATTATATGCGAGTTATTTTAGAGACAGAGAACTCTCAGATTTTCCAATCGATGTCTAACGCTGATAGTTAATATCATTTTATAATTTGATCTTTGTTTACGCCTAATGTAACCTAGTTACGTATAATGAGTAAATATAAACGATTATGAAAGTATTTAGAAACAACACGAACATAACAGTCATAGGAATATATATATATATATATATATATATATATATATATATATATATATATATATATATATATATATATATATATATATATATATATATATATATATATATATATTTCGCATAAGTATGGTTACAACGTAAGCTATTATTTTCATCTTCGTGGGTCCATTGATTGTGTGAAGGGAGATGATTGTAGGTGAAACTCATGGAATCACGGACCACTTTCACGGATTTTATCTCAAAACCTGTTGTTGCAAAGATCCGTAAAACTGGAAAGCCAATTTAGGGGTGATTAGAATCTGGTGGGTCTAAATAGATACTTACTGAGTATACACTAATATATGCTTTATGCTAAGATTAACTGGACTTACTATTACTCATGCCAGTAAATCTGTAAAATATGTTTACTAGAGTCTCACATTATTGACACAGATTTATAAATAACAACAACGTATCTGTTATTATGTAATATATCGGTAAATTTAATACAAACATATTTTATCATTCGCTTTTGGCAAGTATTGTGAACGCAGTTTTACCTACTAATATGTGTGTGGGGGTGGGGGTGTTTGTTTGCATGTGTGTGTGCGTCTGTTTGTGTGTGTGAGAGAGAGAGAGAGAGAGAGAGAGAGAGAGAGAGAGAGAGAGAGAGAGAGAGAGAGAGAGAAGGGGGGAGCGGTTGGGGGCGGTGGTAGATGTGGTGGCAATACTGCTGGTTTGTGGAAAAGCATGAAACGTAACTAATAGGTAACAAAATAAGAAAAATCACTTGTTATTAAAGGAAAGGCTAGACAACAGATGTTTGTCCCGTAAATTTAGTGTTCACATTTATGTGAGACTGAAACATGCCTGGCCATTGAAACTCAAGATAGAGTAAGTCATTATTTATACAAATACTCAATAACGTACAAAGATCTCATTGTATTAGTATAGGACTTGATAATAAATTTTTTTTGATTATAAAACTTAAGGCAAACACACGTTGATTCCTCGTTATGAACAATTCAGTTGCAGAAATTGCCATCACAAAAGGAAGTTGGAGAATTATTTAATACATACATACATACATACATGCATGCATGCATGCATGCATGCATGCATGCATGCATGCATGCATACATACATACATACATACATACATACATACATACATACATACATACATACATACATACATACATACATACACGTACATACATACCAATGTACGTACGTAGGTATCTACATACATACATTGTATGTAAGAGAACAACAACAACAACAACAACAACAACAATAATAATAATAATAATAATAATAATAATAATAATAATAAGAAGAAGAAGAAGAAGAAGAAGAAGAAGAAGAAGAAGAAGAAGAAGAAGAAGAAGAAGAAGAAAAGAAGAAGAAGAAGAAGAATTGTGATGCTCACGTTATTGTTAACTTCGTCCGTCGTATCGACTGAATGGATATTTGTCTTAAAAGATTTCTCAAGTATAGCTTGTAGGAAGAAATGTCTCACCTGTAAAAAAAATCAATAAATAATACACGCATGCTTTCCTTCTATGTTTGACACACTTGACGCAGTGCCACTAGATTTGGTATATGCAGCCTATCCAATCGCTGTCACATTAAATGTACACAATCAGAGCTTGTACGATGAAAGCGCTATTATTGAATGTCGGTACATTTGTGGACCCTTTGCTTGTTTATATATTGAAGATCATTAAAGCGTAGTATAACGATTAAAGATAAAAATAAATGCTTCTGAATGAGACAGATTGTACAGGATACATTTTGCTCAAAGCTGAAAATCTCTCTCATTACGGTTTATAAGTATGTGTTTCATGCAGGTTGTTAACATGTATAAATATCTCCTTTTATCTGTCCGGACATTAAAATGCTTTTTCCGCTAACATCAAAATTCCATTACACATAAAGATTATTTTGTTTACCTCCATTCCATGTCAAAAGCAGATTAAATGTTAAATGATAAAAATCAATTTTTTGCTCAAAAGCATTTCTGTGTTCCGTAACTTTATATTACTACCTTTATATAGGAAAAGAGGAAACGTTTTTCTGTGAGATACTGCTGTGGTACTGCTCTGACTGCAAGAGCTCACAATTTCCCATTCAAATGTTGTTGTAGTTGTTG
This sequence comes from Unio pictorum, assembly GCA_030141615.1. NCBI lineage: Eukaryota > Metazoa > Mollusca > Bivalvia > Unionida > Unionidae > Unio > Unio pictorum. The sequence continues at coordinate 9,282,217 of JARLTB010000068.1, read as the reverse complement.
TAGGGTATAACGCCATAATTCAGCACACGATAGGCTATTCATGGCGGCCAGTATTATTGGAGGAAAAAGAACCTGGGAAAACCCACGGAAAGAACCATCGACCCACGAGAAACTACCGGAAAGCTTCCATTGAAATGTAAAAGCGTATTGATGCTCACCTTTCCTTATGTTGGAGTGATTTTAAAACGACCCAGTTTATTTCTCATATAGAACGCATGGAGGAAAAAAGGTAATTATCCTTTACGCAAGATGGCACAACAGTAAAACCCCTTATCATGTAACATTTCAAAATCGTCACTGATGCGCTAGAAATTTTGTAATAATTATATAATGAAAACAAGAGTATAGATCATTGGTTTTGTAGTGTTGGATATTGTGGGCGAGTATAAAATAGGGGGCTATCTTAAAAGTCCCATGTATTTTGGGCGAGACCAACACACTTTGTGCAAGACCAAATATTGTTTGAGCTTACAGGCCCGTTGTGTATGTGTGTGTGTATGTGTGTGTGTGTGTGTGTGTGTGTGTGTGTGTGTGATTTGGATCGCTAACGTAGATTTAACAATACTTTAGTCATATCGCAACGATGTCTGCAGTGTGGCAGTTTATACTGATGTCTAGCACTGGGGTGTCATGCTGGCCACATGTAACATGATGTCCCACCCAGTTACATTATCCTGATACCAGACAGACATTTCCTAACATTAACCTCTTAATGCTGTACGCTTATCAAGGCAGCTGTCAGTGCCAGTTTTCCCATGACATCCCGCATCCAAGGCGGACGCTCTAACCAAGCAATCACCGGAACGTTCCAAGCTCTATGTAACTCCGACTATAGCACAATATCTAACAATATAAGCACAAAACGTTATTTATTGTATACACCTATAAGAAATATATATATATATATATATATATATATATATATATATATATATATATATATATATATATATATATATATATATATACTTTATTTGCTTCTCAACACTTACAAAACAATTAAAACTAAAAGTAGGTTTTATAAAATTATTTTTCTATGAATGAACAATGTATACATCATACTAAATCTTGTTTTACCTGCTGTGACGTCATGTACCTTAGGAAAATATACATACTGGTTCATTTGTATTTTGGTGAATACCTAACAAGTGTTTCACAACGTAAAGCACATTAATACTGGATTATTCTTGTCAATGCGTTTATACAGTTATCATTAACTGGGTAAATATTTTTTTCTTCTCACATACCGGGTTCGTGACGTCGTCCATTAATCCACCAGTAAGAACTGTTCACTTATCGAACGTAGTCATGCATTTAATTTGTGTGTTCATGCACGTTCAGGACCTAATAATGTTGTTCCTACCCAGGTCAGACCCAAGGGGTTTTGGTGCCTTGGGAAACTATGCCCTCCTCCCGAAAAAATCACTATGTTTAATGTACCTCCCGCCCCTTTAAGGACTTAAAGCCAGGCGGCCTAGACGACTGCCCAGGTGATCGATATGGTCGGGCCTGCCATAAAATGTCCACGACAACTGCTTTTAAATCTGTTGTATACGCGCCGGTCAAGTCAAATGCACATGCTATACAATGACAGCTTAGATTTTACACATATTGTTCAAAAACAGCAGATACTATACAGCGGTTCTGTGACAATACATACGCTGTGACAATACATAATCATTCAGTGACAAAGTTTAGGCCATACAATCGTTCTGGGACAACGCAGACGCTACACAATCGTTCATGGACAACGCAAGCGCTCTACAATCGGTCTGTGACACAACAGATGATATAATAGACTGGTGACAACGAAATGGATTTTTTTCAGCCTTTTTTACATATTTGAGGAATTATGTATTCACAGAATGAATGTGTCTCGTCTGACCACGCGAATCAGGTCATCTCTGTCAACAATGCTGTAAACCAATAGCGAAGAGGGATATTTCTGTGGGAGGAATACATGTCGAAAAACTCAGTTAAATGCGGAGAAAGAAATATACCAAGGTAGAAAGGGAATAGATATATAAAGTTAAAAGGCAGTTTGGGGAAATTAATAGATAACTCAGAACACATTACTCGCACACAATTCAATTAACTTCTCGTTGAAATGTTAGTCTCTAACATCAAACAGTTTGAGTACGAAAAACATAACTCTTGTAATTTTTCCAAGACACATGTTTGAAACATTTGTCAAAGACAAGAGTTATAGACAACTCTGTCGGGTACAATGTCCCATAAAACAGATCATACACTTTATGTTAATAAACATGGAGCTGAGCAGGAAAATACAAAAAGAAAAAACCTTGTATCAACATTTTTTTCACCCGAAGACGACAATAAACTGTTTGCTTCGGAATATATGGGCCCTTCTACGCCGCGAACGATACAGTTTACAGTGTGTGCTAAAACTACCATGTCTACCGATACGGTAAATGTATACAGAAACTGGCGATAAAAGTACTGCTGTATATGATGAAATGTCTATCCAAATTTAACAGAGAAACATCACTCATATAAAGTACTTTGGCCATCCGTTATTGTTGTTGTACTAGAGTTTAACGCCATTTTAAGCACACAATAGGCTATACATGGCGGCCAGTATTATTGGTAGATGAAAAACCTGGGAAAATCCCCGGAAAGAACCACCAACCCACGAAAAGCTACTGGAAAGCTTTCTCACATAACTACATTAGCCGAATCTTAGACTCGAACCCACGCAGACAGAGCTGAGATGGCAGTGATCCGTAACGGAGAGCGCGTTAGACTACTCAGCCACTCAGAGCCCCGCCTTGGCCATCCGTAGTAACGTGTTTATTATTGCATCACGTAAGAGGGCCGCCTCCACTGCGAACAAGTTACATTCTCCATGTGATAAATTCTAGTGAAGTGAGACAAACCAGGATGTGATGCACAGTCAGATCCCACTGACTGTTAAAGGCATCTTTTGAGCGCTGCTGCCATAAATAACTTCAATTTCAGTATTAATCGTACATAAGTGATACTTATCTTGGATGAATAAATAATATTAATAATGAGGATTTCTTCTAGCGCCTAATCTGTAGAAGTTCTAAGGTCTTTATAACATATATAATGATATAACTAGAAACAAACCCAAACGCTATGAACTTAGAAAACATATAAACATGCTGAAAATACTTAAGGTAGGAGATATTATTAGGTCTTTAAGTTTGTTCTTGCAGTCGAAAAAGGTGGGTTTTAAGAGCACCCTTGATATGGATCACTGTGTTCTTGTGTCTACATTTCATTATCAATTCGTTCCACGTTGCTGAACCCTGGTATGCAAAAGAACGTTATCCATATGATATCGTTTTCATAGTGAGAATAATGAGTATACGTTTGTCAGAAGAGTATCATAATTATCTTGCATGTTGGAATGGAATTCGTAAGTAAAACGTAGCACAGCGAACAAATTTTTGGATCGAATGGATAGCGAGTGTAGGGTACAGAGCAGCGGGGAGGAGTGCTCTGATCGTGGTACTCTGAGGATGATCCAAGCAGCTGTGTTTGGAACGCTTTGAAGTTTCTGGAGTAGATGTTGAGACGAACCAGAGATAATTGAATTACAATAGTCAAGTCTTGAAAGTACAAATGAACACACACGCGTTTTAGTGGCATCAACTGAAAGATATTTGCAAATGGAGCTGATGCGTCTCAGCCCAAGATATCTTACATAAGTTCATGTTCATGGCTTCTGATAGCGGAACGATTTCAGTACTCAACCTCTATGTTCGTGCAATATGAGAGTACTGTCCAGAGTAACACCTAGGTTACGTACTGATTCTGTGAACTTAATGTTGGTATTGGTGATATGTATTGTTTGAGGTAAATGATGTGAATGAGAAGTATCTGTGTTGCGATCAGAAAGTCATCAGATTTCTCATCATTCATCTGCAGCTTGTTACATGTCATCCATGATTTCACATCAGAAATGCACCTCTCTACACCTTGGATGGTAGCATCAAATTCAGCTGGGTGCCTAGATTTGTATATTATGGGTGTAATCAGCATGCACATGATGAGACATTGGATGACGATTTATAACACTTGAGAGCGGATTAGTGTATAGAATGAAGGGGATAGACCCAAGAACAGACCCTTTGGAAGACCACAACATAGATCAACTGGGCTCGAGTTTATTCCATTTGCAGATACAATTTGTGTCTTGTTGAGTAAGATGAACTTGAACCACCGTAAGGTTGTGTTGTGAATGCCAAATACATGCTGGAGACGGTGAATTAATATATAATGGTCTTTTGTGTCCATTGCTGCAGACAAATCATAGAGTTTGAGTATTGAAATCGTTCCGCTATCAAAAGCAGAGATAATGTCATTAACTACTACTTTTACAAGAGCAGTTTAAAAAATGTGGCAAGGACGATATGTATGCTGTATATTGCTTAAAATACTGTTTGAAATTAAATGAGATACAAGTTTTGTTAGATCAACGTATTCAAAGATTTTATATATGAACGGTAGATGATTATTAAAAGGGCGGTTGTTCTTTAAATGGTTATGGTCGAGTGTTATTTACTTCAGCAGAGGCTTTATAGTTTTAGTTTTGAAAATGATGGAAATTACCCGGATGAGAGAGAGGTATTAACAACATCAGTTAGTAAAGGCAATATTGGATCTAAGCACTGAAGCAGCAGTGATATTGGAATTGGATCAGGTTCACCTGACTTTGGTGCACTCTTCATCACAATTGTACGTACTAAATCCATATGGACAGGTTCAATCACTGCTAACGGTTGTCGCTGAATTCTATATCGCAACTGTATGGTGACGACGAGTCAATTGAAATTGAGTTGTCACTCTTATCTCCAATGGTTTGTACCTTATCACGGAAGACATTTGAAAACAGGTCTGGAAGTATACTGGAGAGAAGGTAGCTGGAAGTGGTGTATAATTTGTTCCTTGATATTAGTTTCTTAGTAATCTTGAAGAGCTCTTTTCAGCTGGAACTTTCAGTGACCTTATTTCTGTAGTAGGATAATTTGGCTGCATGTGCTATGTTTGTGATGTTCTTCTTAGCGGCTTCATATATTTGCTTATGAATAGTGAGTGTGGTAGAAATCCAAAGCCTCTCCACTTTACGGCGGTCTCTTTTAGCTGTGCGAAGCTGGTCCTTAACACTGCTATACCACGTAGAACACATTTGAATTGATAATCTGCACTTGGTGGCTGGGGCATGTTTTTTTCAAAATATAACCCCGGTCACTAGGAATTGAGAGAGGGTGTGGTCATCATTTCAATCAGAATTTAATCTAGCATTTTATAGCTATTAAGTAAGTAATTCCGCAAACAGCGTGACGTAAGGTTATAATGAAATACTTCGGGAAAACCACTCGTAATTTGGCGGGGTAACTTAGGGAATTCCTAGAAAGACAAAGCATTGGAAAAAGTAGCATAGTTTAGTCCTGATTATCTTGGAAGGACAGGGAATACAGACTAGTGGTGAAATCGATTCTGAATCGAAGGCTAGTCAAAAACGGAGTCGAGGAGGAGATATTGGAGAAGGATAAGTCAAGTTAGGTGGGAAGTTGGAAGGAGAGAAGGAATTGGCGGGATAGGAGAGATACAGATGAGTAGAAAACAAAGAAAGATGGAAAAGCTAGTAAATTCCTCAACTATGAACCCAAAAATGTAATCGGATATCACTTGGTCGAGAGGAAGAAGAGTGACTGAGTAATTTTTGTCATTTGACTATTGAGTTTTGTTAAATTGGTATTCCTTTTGTGTACTCAAGAATTTAATTATCGGTATTTCTGATTGGTGGCTCGGAGCTTTACTTTTCTCTATCACTAATTTCATTTCATACAATATTGAGCCTATTTGGGACTTTTATAATAATTTAAATAAAATATTGGGAGCACACTGACGCAAACATAACACACTTACCACAATGGCTGCGTAACAAACCCCGCCACAAGCCACACACACATATATATATATATATATATATATATATATATATATATATATATATATATATATATATATATATATATATATATATATATATATATATATATATATATATATATATATATATATATATATATATACGCCAAGTTGTTGTCATAACCTCTCATACAGTTCTGAAACGCGATGCGTCCGGAGCAATAATCCGGATTTTGTCATTTTAAGATCAAGAGGAGATATATAGTTTTAAGGTGATCATTCTTTTTAATCTTAAATATAATTATATTATTATCGTCTGGTATGCATATTAATACGAAAGATTGACGAGAAAACCTTGGTAAACGACATTCATTCGTTTTCCCGATGATCACTGTCAATAACGCGATTAAACTCGTGGGAACAGGGATGCCGTCAGAGATTTGTTAACTTATTATCATCGGAAGATTTTAACAGCTGAATGACGACGAAAGGTTATTTGCGGTACCATTGTGGTGACTAACTGAGGTTTTACTCTTCTTTGTTTAGGAGAAAGGAGTTTGTTTCGTGAAAAGATTGCATGATTAACTGTAGTACGTAAAGATCTGACAACCACAGTCTAGTAGTCATGATCTGGTGACCTGTACTATTACCATAATCACTAATTGCATCAGCAAATCAGATGAAGTCTTATATTTTGTCATGTGGGAGAATGAGCAGTGTGGCTGAAGAGGATCAATGCGTATCAATCGATTTTGATTCACCTTCAGATGATTGAAAGATACATTTAATAATTTCACAATGACTGAGAGACCTGTCATCACCATAAGCAAGGTTGCTCATAATTTACCGTTACTGAAATAAATGATTTCTCCATTTTGTTTAATTGTAAAACCACATGATTAACATTAAAAATTAAAAATTAAAACTCGAGGCATAGTAATGATTGTTGAAACATCATCGAGTCTTCTTTTCAACAAGCATATCATTCTGGATAAGCCTTTTCATCGAGTATATAGGAAGAGTTTAGCAATTAAATAATTATAACGAACAGGAAAATAATTAATGTCTTAAATACATTACAGTGCTTGTACTGCTGGATATTGTGGTCTCGCCCGAAGTAAACGGGCCTTGTAATAAGATCTCGTACTTTGGTATCGCCCGAAATAAACGAGGCTTGTAAGTTCATCGTTTATGTCGGTATTTCCGAAAATATTAAGTGAATGAATGAATGACCATTTTCCAATTATATATTCTTGATGTATTTGCTGCTTCTGTCGTATTGAATTTTGAAAAGCATACTTAATAACATCAATATAAATAATGTGGACAAAGTACGGGGGATAAATGATCATCTTCCATTTAACACTTCCTCAATGACCCATTATTTTGTAGACAACAAAGAACCAGGGAAAAACTTAACAACTTTCTATTCAATAGCTTTGACATTTTGCCCTCTTATTTATTGGACCTAAAATAAAGTTAAAGCATTTATTAAGCGTTGTTGGAAATAGTTGATATTAATGTGTGCAATTACTGAATCCGCCTAAACATGACTAACTAAAGAGTCTACTGTTTAGCGAAGAACAGGATGCTCACATTCGATTTCGTTTGCGGGGTAAACGAAACATTAACAATACAAATAATCTAAATTAAAGATTTTGTTCCCATAAGAGATCTCACATAGTTTCCTTGCTTGATTCGTGTTGTCGTAATGGATGATTAGTTTTTCTTGTTTCAAGAAATACAATTGCAAAGTAATCCTGATTGCTTCACAACAATTGGTTTATTCTACCTTTGCATATTTCTATAAAACTTACAACTGTAGTTTCAACAGAAAATCATACAGAACGTACATTTATATGTTAATGATTTCAACCATAAAATACATCCGGGGTAGTCTAATTAGTGTGAGCTGCTTTATCACAGATATAAAATAACTGTTTATTAGTAAAAATAAAATTTCGTTTGAAGAAGGATGTTATTCACCTGAATGTGATTTCATTTTATTCCTCTCTCTCTCCCCTTTATCTTATTCGTCGTTTAGAATAGTTTTGATGAGATAGGCCATAAATTTTAACCAGTCGTTAGATAAGAACGAATATATTTAATAAATAAAGCTTTTGTTCTATACTATGATGATGTCTGTATTGATGAATATCATTTTTAATTTGTTTTTAAAGTACCTGTTCAATCATCGTGTGTTCATGACTTCCAACATAGTTTACCAGCATGCTTAGGGCTTTATCGTACTGATGTTATATGTGACATCGTTAAAGTATGTGTAAATAGCTATCTTGCTTTCCGTTACTACCTATGTTCAAGACAAGCTGCCTAGTACGTTAGTTATTAAGAAGTTATAATCTGGCAAACATACATATTACAATACACATCATGTTTGGTAGGATTCTCTCGTGTTTAACGGAACATAACCTACTGCAATCTACTCTATGAACGGTGTGTTTCGTTAGTGTTTATCGGAACGTAACCTTTTGTAATCTACTCAATGAACGGTGTGTTTCGTTAGTGTTTAACGGAACGTAACCTTTTGCAATCTACTCAATGAACGGTGTGTTTCGTTAGTGTTTATCGGAACGTAACTTTTTGTAATCTACTCAGTGAACGGTGTGTTTCGTTAGTGTTTATCGGAACGTAACCTTTTGCAATCTACTCAATGAACGGTGTGTTTCGTTAGTGTTTATCGGAACGTAACCTTTTGTAATCTACTCAGTGAACGGTGTGTTTCGTTAGTGTTTATTGGAACGTAACCTTTTCTAATCTACTCAATGAACGGTGTGTTTCTTTAGTGTTTAACGGAACGTAACCTTTTGCAATCTATTATATGAACGTTGTTTCGCTGGTGTTTAACAGAACATTCCATTTATAATCATCCCATATTCGGTGTGATTTGTTTATTTTATGGTGTTCAACGAAACATTGCCTATTTTATTCTACTCTATGCCCGGTGTTTTTCATTCGTTTATTGTAAAATATAAGCACATGAGGTTATATCCAGCATAATTAATCGAGGCAACAATCTCTCTGTTTGACACACCACGATGCCCGAAAATGCACCGTTCACTGAATAGATAACACAGAGAATTCCAATACTGAGGAAAAAAAATACAAAAACAAAAAAGGAAAAGAAACGAGAAAGTCGAATTATCGGAAAGCTCCGATGACAACGACAACCCCAAAACTGAAATGGACCTACCCAAACAGACAAATACCACAGAAATGACCCAAACGATTAATGAAATACAAATAACACAACAGACCGAAACGAAAGAGGAGATTGAAGAGACAGGAATAACATACTTTAGGATGATTATAGACCCTAGGGTACAGACGAACGAGGAGCCAATGTCCCACAACTCAATAATTTAATTTAACTAAATAACTAAATAATTGAAATTTAACCTAATACTATTACAATTTAAATAAAATCAACAATGTAAGGAAAAGCCACCTGGAAACCAAAAATGGAGGAATTAAACTTCCATATCGCATCAATAAACACTAACGGTATAGATAAGGATAAAATTGCACAACTGAAAAAAAAAAACAGGACATAATACTAATTCAAGGAACTCACAATAAACTCATAAACATAATGATAGCAGAACTTGAATCTCAAATGAATGCGACAGTTGTAATAAACGAAGCCAAACACAGTGACATTAAAGCGGGAGTAGCAACGATAATTAGAAATAAAAAGAGGCAAAATTGGGAAAGAGTAACAGAGGATATGATCTTAAAGGGAAGAGTAATACATATAAAAATAAATAAACTACATATTTTGAATATATATGCTCCAGCAAATAGGGAAAGTCACTATGACTTTATAATAAATCTGAATAACTACCTAAATAGCTTCACAGCAGAACACCTGATTTTAGGGGGAGGGGGGATTTTAATTTATGTGTATAGAAAATTGCACCTATTAAGAATTGAATATACACACGATTATATAGGGCAAACAAAAGGATCAAGTAGAATAGATAAATTTTATGCATCTGATTTTGACAATAAAACATATAAAAAAGCAAAAATTTTAGATTTCAAAAATTTCTGATCATAAAAAAATAACTCTAGAAATAGTGATAAAAAATAGTCAATGGGGGACTGGAGAATGGAAATTAAACAACTCAATTTTGGATGATGAGCAATTAATGAACGAAATAAAAAAGGAAATCCCTAAAATACTTACAAATGAAGAGGGACAAAATAAATCTTATATTGCAAACGATTGGGATAAATTTAAAGAAAAAGTTAAACAAATAGCCATATATCACGCAACGAAACGTAAATGGATTCAAAAAATGCAGAAACTAGCACTAAAAAGATTAATAAATGATGACACAACACTTTTAAGGGATAAGGAGAGCTACTCTGAGCAACTAGAAAAACTAAAAGAATGTAAAACAAAGGGAATGGAAATAAGGGTGAGTAAATTTCACCATATATACAAACAGGCTAAGGAATTATATAAAAGGGAAAAAAAAGAAAAGGAGGGGAGAAAGTATTAGACACATTAAACATTGAAGGGGTGGAAATTACGACAAAAGCTGAAATAATGAGTGAAGTTAAAAAATGTTTTACAACACTGTACACTTCTCAAAACATAGACAATGACACAATTACACAATATTTAAATTCAATACAATGCGAAATGATTTCACCAGAACACAAGAAACGGTGTGATGATCTCATTTCTGTAGAAAAAGTGCAAACCACAATTAAAGAACTTGCATAAAAAGGATTAAAGGTGGAAAATTCAAGACTCGAACAAATACCAGGATTTAATGTTTTCAATGAAACAAGGATACTGGAAATAGAGAGAACAAAACTACCCACAATTAAAAGAACATGTTTTATACATGGCTTCCTGGTAACAACCTGGTATAAAGGATGCATACACCACAGGAAATGTAATAAATGTGGAGAAACGGGTCATACACCCAAAAAATGTATTAGAGGGCCACAAATAATACCAGAAACACCGGATATACAAATAACAACAACAAACTCAAGGCAGGCGGAACAATTGACATCAGCTATAAAACAAACAATCCCTACAAATATAAATAAAGAACAAATCATAAATAGAAATGAGAACCAAACATCAGTAAGAGATTCAGGGATAAAACAACCACAGCAACAGCGACCAAAACAACAGAAGGAACATCAGGAAACTCAGAAACAATCAGAAAGGAAGGAAAAAAGTCAAAACCTAGAAGAAATAGAGGCCACAATACAGAAATCAGAAGAAACCAAGTCCACTCCAGATCAAACAATAAGAAGAACGGAAAATATGATGAGAGATGGAATAGGTCCAACGATAAAACAACCACAACAACAGATACAAAAACAACAGACAAAACAACAGACAGAACATCAGGAAACTCAGAACAAATCAAAAAAGAAAGAAAAAAGGCTCACAGTACAGAAATTAGAAGAAAACGAGTCCATCCAAGATCAAACAACAAGAAAAACGGCATTAGATGACGAAATTGAAAAAATGATGAGAGAAGAAATGTGCAGAAGAGCTAGAGAGAAATATGAAGAGGAAAAACCACAAATAATAAGACGAAGAGAAAAAAGAAGACAGGAAAGAGAAGAACAAAAAGATGTAAACTGGCATATGATGAAAGACTGGAATAAATCATAAATTAATCATTTTGGAGAAGAAAAAAAGAAAATAAAAAAAAATAATAATTAAAAAAAAATAAAAAAATAAAAAAAACTAAAATATACATGATAATACACAATCAAACTATAGCATAACATCCTACTAAAATCAAAGGAGAGCCCTTACCTTAAAAATGATCTGCAAAGATCAGGGTAAGGAGTCCTCTCCACAAAAAAAAAAAAAAAGCAAAAAAAGGAAAATCACCAGGGCGAGATGGCATCACAGCGGAATTCTATAAGAAATTCCAAAGTGAGGTGGCGCCAATTTTAGAGGGTCTATATAACAATATTTTACTAAAAAATGACAAAAACAATGCAGGAGGGATTGATTACTCTCATATACAAAGGGAAAGGCGACAAAACAGATTTAAAAAAACTGGAAGCCCATCTCTCTCCTAAACACAGATTACAAAATACTGAGTAGAATTCTAGCTAATAGGATTAAGAACGGGATAAACACCATAGTAAACACTAATCAAACATGCGGAGGTAAAAATAGAAGCATACATAACAATATACTTAACATTAGGACAATTATAGATTTTATAAATACTACAAATTCGAAATGTGCTATGGTACGTTTCGATCAGGAGAAAGCTTTCGACAGACTAGAACATAATTATACACAAAACTTACTGGAAAAATTTGGATTTTGGAAAAACTTCCAAAAATGGACCAAAATCTTGTACAATAAAATAACTGCAAATGTACAAGTAAATGGGGCGAGAACGGAAAAAAAATTGAAATTAAAAGATCAGTGAGGCAAGGTTGCCCACTATCAATGCTCTTATACGTAATAGCAATTGAAATCCTGAGTATGAAGATCAGGAACAATACTGATAAAAGGAATAAGAATACCAAACTTAAAAGAGGAATTTAAGATGCTACAACATGCTGATGATTGCACGAACTTTATAAATGATCCAAATTCGTTTAAACACCTTCAAAGGAAAATGAAGCCTTCGGCAAAGCATCAGGATCGCAAATAAATCATGACAAAACCGAAATTCTAAAAATAGGCAACTGGAGGGGAAATCACCCTGGATTACCTCCACACCTGATAAAAAATAGAGTGAAAGCCCTGGGGATATTCTTCGGGGCAAATGAAGAAAAGGAAAACTGTCTTAAAATAAAAAACAAAATAAAAGATGTAACAAATATATGGGCACCTATGCCACTTAGGCTAATAGAATGTTCACAGGTTGCAAAAACATATATGTATTCAAATTTGATATATCTAATAAACGCTGTGGACATTAACAATAAAACACTAGAAACCATAGACTGCAGCAGTAATTACGCGTGCGTGCACGCCCGATAACTATGCAGATACAGGCGATATGAGAAAACTATTTTTCTCTCGCTTTTCCTCACTGCTATTGCGGACAGTTAGGCATGTCAGAATAGAATGATAGGGTGGGTGTGTTTAGGCTCTATTCCTACCCACCCAAACGGCCTTCCAATCACACCGTGCCAGTACAATTATTGGCCAGATGTGACGGCCAAAATAAATAGGATTCTCTGAATCCATAAACGCCTGCAGGGTGCGCGGCACAATTCCCACCCTCAGGATTAATTAATTAACCTTCCCCCACCCTCAAGGTTAATTAATTAACCTTCCTTTGAAGGACAAACTAGTGCTAAGAGCCCTAGTGGACGGAGCACTTAAAGCCCATTATATCAATCAATCATCAATCGATAATGAAATAGTAGAATATATTTGGAATTACAAAACACGCTACATAAAGAAGTCGACATGATATAGAGCAAAAAAAAAAAGAGGGTGGATTAGTCTAACATAATCCTCTCCTAATTATTAAAACTAAAAACATAATAAATAGGATTAAACGGATAAGTAGCACACGACCAACACCATGGGAAGCATTATACATTTTTAGATAGGATTCGGAATGAGACAGAGACAAGACATCTACACGAACAACAAATTAGTTAAGAAAATAGACGCACCACATTTATATAAGGGGATTAAAGAAATATTATATACGTTTAGGGACAATAAAAAAATATGGGAACTAAATAAAGAAGACACCTATGACTGGATTTTGGAAATATAATCAAACAAAACAGAGTAAAATAGAGATAGATTTTCCATATATGAACTGGGATAGAGTTTGGAGGCATTGGTCCGACATCAACTCTCCAAAGGTACAAAGTATTATATACACGTACCTCCACAACGCCTGGCTCACAGGCGAAGTGGCTTTTAGAAGACGATTGATACGGACCCCTGTTCGCTGCCCTCTATGCAAAAATTCCCCCTATACAAAATACCACACGATAACGCAATGTGACGAAACAAAGGAAGAAAGGATCAAACTAATAATATAAATAATGAAGGTAGACAAATATGACAGACGTCAATTACTCTTCCTTTACGGAAACTTTAACAAACAATTGGTACGACTAATAACGGACTTTATAACGAGGACCCTTATAAAATGTGGACCACTAATGAAAGTTAGGGAATAACTTTAAAAAAAATTAAAATAAATTGAAATTATTTCAATTTTTAAATTATAATTTTTTTTACTTACTCCTTAATTAATTATATTTACTATGTAAGGGAAAAGTGCACATGAGGACGCCATGGGGCTAAATCACATGGCGCCACGCGAAGTGAGCAGGCCTCTGGCAGAGTTTGGAAAAAACACCCATTAATAAAACTTTATTATACTAATGCACCTCTACTTCTCTGGATACTATATCCATACTTTCTCTGCCATGTCTATCTCCCGTAATAGACATGGCTCCCATTGAAGTGAACTTAAACAATTTTGAAATATTTGTATTCATAATTAAAATAAATAATTATAGGCCGGCCCAAATTGAGACAGGAACTGTACAACCAAATAAATTTGTACAGATTCTGTCGCAAGGCAGACGGACCTAAAAATATAAATATTATTAGATACATTGAAGCATACTAAAATTTTTAAATAACACACTTCAATTTATTTGAAATTCAAAATTAAATTAAATTATAATAAACTAAATAAAGAGACTGTCTCCCATTTAGAGAAGACAAAATGTAAGACAACTTTAGATAAAATTTGGATGAAATGGCAATCCTTTGCACAAATACAAGGTATATACCTTGTATAGCAACACACAAATAGCAAACACAAGGATAATGGGAGACCACTAGCCATGGTCATAAACAAATACAAACGTAGACTACTAGTTGTGTGTAGATCAATTCCCACCTAGTAAGGATCTACGGAAAAAACATTAGGGATACTAAAAATACCCCGAATCAAACATATAACCCCGATGGGGAAAAATTAAATGGGGCGTTAAATGGAAAATAAAAAACAACAAACAACATACCTGAGGGAGCACATACATACATAAAAAATTTAATTTTTTTTATTAGGGGGTGGGGCATCTGTCTGGTGCCCCCTTCCCCCCAAAAAAAAACAAAACGAAAATGCACCGTTCTGGTAGCTTGTCATATATATATATATATATATATATATATATATATATATATATATATATATATATATATATATATATATATATATATATATATATATTTGCGGATATTCGGCACGATCCTTATTTGTATATATTTAATATCGAGAACAAAGACGTCCACATTTGAGGCAAAATTAGCACAATCTGATATGATATGGGATATAATTCATGTTGGTGATTTTCAGCCTATCACAAACGATAACAGCTGATTGCAAATCATTTATAAAAGACATCGGAGATGTTTCAAGATAGGATAACTATATATAGAGAATAAACGTTACTGGCTTAAGGTGTTTAATAATTATGTATGTTTCAGTTACCTTGGATAAGAAGGTATCTATCCACATTACCGCCAAACATTTAACGAAGAAACGATAACGATGACTATGATGACGACTAAAGAAGACCTAGAGATAAAAGAACATAAGGAGTCGGAGGAGTAGACTAGAAAGGAAATGCACCTACTTTAATATAAGTTCCAACGTGGCTTCTGATCGTATTTTCTTCTCCAATCCTCGCCCGTTAAAAATGCTTATACGAATGTCGAAACAAGCAACGAGTTGTATCCATCAAGTCAAATATAGTGTGACCATAACGGACTTGGGCCAATAAATGGGGGATTGTATTGTAGGTTTTTCTTCATGGTTGGTTGACGACTTCCACTTATTGGGTGTTTATTCTTTGGAAGTAAAGTGAAAACTAATTGATATACAGCCATTGTGTTACGAGTACAACAACTAGGAGCGTAACATGTGTTTTCATCTTTAAGTGGCGGAAAGAACACACACAAAGACCTCTTTATTGATGTATATATATATATATATATATATATATATATATATATATATATATATATATATATGTCTGAATAAACTTTACCGAAAATATCACGTTTTATCGCAAGGTTGTAACGACCGATAACAGCTGGGTTGTTTAATGAATTATGTCGTTAAACTCGATGCACATTTTAAATTATTTACAGTTATGATTAATACAACGCAACTTTTCAAAGCAAATGGAGATGGCTGTTATGTACCTTAATGACGTTTGAATACGCACACTAAAGAGCGTGTTAGGTGAAATGACATTTCAATTAAAACACATAAAAATAAAAATAACTGAACGGTATGTTTAGAAGAAAAAATATCAAATCTTTCTTGAAATTGTATACATTTCATATATGAGAAACGTATAAAGTAAGCACATGTTTTTTTATTTAAGCAGACAAGCTGATTTTATTTGAAGTATGTAAAAGGCAATAAATTAAATTCCTCTTCTACTCTTCAAACACACGGAGGAAATATGCCTCTTCTACTCTTCAAACACACGGAGGAAAGTAGCTCATCCGAAACAACCAGATCACTACAGTTCAAAAAGATTGGTAAGTACACAAAAAAATAAAAATACAAAGAAAACATAATCGAACAGCGTGCAATGGGAATTATCTCGAAATATTAGTTACTAATTTTTCCGGTAAAATATTATTTCTGGATACATATGTGTTTGCCATGACACATAACTCTTAGGATAAAATGTCTCTGATATATTTCATATTTTGAAAACTAGACTAAAACATTATGAGATCGCATATTAGTCTATGTAAACTACACAATACACGCACACTGGATCAGCCCTTTAGAGCTATTATACGTTACATATCTAAAATGAAAACTACAATATACCTGCTGTATGAAACTTTTATATTTTTCAGTGTAGACCAATCCCAGTTCTAAAACATTGTAAGTGAAAAAATACATATTGACTTTCTGTTGAACTAAGAAAAATGTCAAATGATCAATCACACACATTTCTCTGTGTATTGTATGATAAATTGTTTTTAATCGTATAATAGCTAACATTGTACACAGTTGCTATTAATAAACGTATCAAGTACATGTATAACAACCATGCTGCTTTAATTATTATGTTAGTTCTGCTAGTATATCTGATGTTTCCTTTGTTCTCATTTTAACTCCATTCAAATTATCCAAAACAATAGAGACTTTGTGGGTGTTAAGGACACACCCACAACGATAAAATACATTATACGAAGCGTTAATAGCTTAAATTCACTCTCAGCAGTCTAAATCGTACAAAAGTGGCAGAACTTGTACACATTTGAAAAAGAAGCTCATCAAAGGAGACTGGAGTTCTTCATATATCGATTACTAACATAAACATGTGTTATTAATCAGGCTTTATATATTAGTATTCAATTAACATTGCAGTCTCCCACACCCAGGAAAGAACTATTTAGGTCTTTTCATTTACGTCTGAACATCGATATATATATATATATATATATATATATATATGTCGAGTATATATCGTGTATCGAGCAATATTTAATCTGAACGTCAGTATGCTGTATTACTTATCAACTAAAAGTCTAAATGCAAAACAGCATTAATGTTTTGTTTCGATTCAGTGGAACGAACCTGTGTGATATGAGGTATGAAAACATCTCGACATACTGGCCTCGTTGTCTCTATACACAAACACATTTTATATAGCCGTCAAATCTGGTGAAACGACTTTTCTCAATCTATAGTGTCAAACTATTACCCAAGGTGGTGCGGGCTCAATATCTGTCCAAGTGATCGGACTAATGTATCCGTGAAAACGCACTTAGTTACCATCATAGAGTCAACTCTCATATTATTCTGCGTCAATTATCAGGGTGATTCCTTGGTCAGTGCACTTTGCTCCATCTATCCTGACGCCAATACAATACTGTTTTGCCCAGTCGTAAAAGATCAAGACAAACTAATCCACGTCCTCGGCAATATAAGACAATAAAATGTGTTGACACTGACCTAAATTCCTCCTAACAGACAACTCCCGACTTGGGTTAAGACATGTACATTGCAGTTTATGTGTACCATTTGAATGCTAGATTTGAGCCTGTACATCTTATTCATTTGCATATGTTGATCATTTCTGATCTGAGTGCGCATGACCGGAAATATTCACTCATAATTACACAGCTTTTGCGTATATAATATTCGATAATTATTGAGTAATCATAATCAACGTAAGTTGATAACAAATCATCATGGAGATGAATAATTTCAATTAACATATTTGGTAAACCAATTTTGACTAACTACAAGTAATACACAGCCTACACGGACAATATACATCGTGTCTGAATATCGCTAAGCACGGGTAATCAGTATCTCAGTACAAAACAATATGCACACAGGTTTTGTTCGTATTCTCTAGAAAGAAGTCTGACATAGTTAAATGATACGTCGAGGTCTTGATTTTTTTGTAGAAACGATTTACCCCCACCCCCAATTCTGAACAAAACAATAATTTGCTTTCGAAGTAAATTATTTATTATATACCCCTGTTTGATGTATCTGTATAATGTTAATTAGGATTTGTAGTAAACTCATTCATTAATGTCTTAGCCTGAATGTGTATCGAAAAACAGCAAACCTCAAAAGTTTCAGTCTCGATGTGAAATGCTTAGCAAGGATTGAGTGCCCGCATCGGATACTAGGATACTAGCTTAACCATGTTGACACACACACACACACACACACACACACACACACACACACACACACACATATATATATATATATATATATATATATATATATATATATATATATATATATATATATATATATGTGTGTGTGTGTGTGTGTGTGTGTGTGTGTGTTTACCTTACCGATTAAACATGATCACGTGCAATGATCAATTAATTAAAATAAAGACTGCCACTAAACGTGATATGTCAGTAGAAAAATAAATTTTAACAAAGCGAAACTGATATATGTGCAAAGGAAAGAATCTATCCGTGGTAAATGTTCATATCTAAGGCGGCAACATCACGATATAATTCAGGTACAATATGGACGATATCTGCTGACATTTTGTTTTAAAATATAGTAATTATCTATCGACCTTTTCACAAAGGAAGAGGGGATATTGAGTTTCAAGGCAAGTTTGTTTATTTCATGATGACTATTCAGAGGCTTACGTTTGTAGGAGTGTTCGTGTTCGTATATACGCATTTAAGACCAGATATGTTACTTTTATATACTAAAATAACAAATCATTCATTTTATACAGGTGCGTTTTATAGACACCGTGATTTAATTGAAAGACAATCATCCATGCAGAAAGCCGGCAAACTGCAAAATGTGTAACTTGGTTTGTTTGGAGTGTTTGTTTATTTAACCCATCGGCAAGTGAAGTCAAATCCGTTACTGTGGTATATTCCGACTTGGGCTTAGGTAATTGTATGATTCGACGTCGGACACATTTGTCACGATTTTGAGGCGCTAAATACTTGACCTTTCTGGTTCCTCTACCCAGTGATCGCCTATTACTCCATGCTGGAAATCACGTTTCGCCTATTCCACATCCCCTAAAGTACGATTTGAAAATGGCCACGATTATCTTATTTAGGAAAGGCCCTGCACACACCTTATGGTAGTGTACTAACTCAATAAATGGACTGATTTATGATGAATATAAATTTGTTGAATATAGCGAACGTGTGTTGCAAACTACGTGTTCACGAAGAAAACATATAATTAATAACATGTGCGTCTCATGGAAGGGTCCTTAGAATTACCCTGTATAATATCTCGTTTTTTTCCGTCTTCACTGTACTCAACTTAGATATTAACATTTACCACGGATAGATTCTTTCCTTTGCACATTTATCAGTTTCGCTTTGTTGAAATTTATTTTTCTACTGACATATCACGTTTAGTGGCAGTCTTTATTTTAATTAATTGATCCTTGCACGTGATCATGTTTAATTGGCAAGGTAAATTAACTAGAGTACACGTACATATTTATTACAAAAATCGTTGTTATTTTATCTTGGTATCTAGGAATGATCATTCATAATTATTTACTTGTTTTTAATTTTTTAGTTTAATTGTTTACTTTTTAATCTGGGTCTCACATAGGCATCCGTACTAATGTGTATATATTGATTGTGTGAAGGTTTTATCCAGGTCATAAAAGGCGCTTTTTATGTCACAAGTTCAGTTCCACTTCAATTCCCATCCCCACCCCCTTCACTCTAATTGGCAGGTTATCTTGGCTACGCCGGAAAATGAAGTTAATAGCATCGTACAAGTACCAATTCAGATCAAAACGCTTAGAAAGAAACATTGAACTCATAAGGTTGCAGACTTTCTCAAAGTATACGTTGCAGATAACTGCTCTAATAGAGGCTTATTGAGTAAAGCAATATATATATATATATATATATATATATATATATATATATATATATATATATATATATATATATATATATATATATATATATATATATATATATATATATCACTCCCTTCCCAAACAAAACATAATTGGTCCATTTGAAACAACTGTATATATATGTATATGTATATATATGTATATATATATATATATATATATATATATATATATATATATATATATATATATATATATATATATATATATATATATATATATAATTGGTCCATTTGAAACAACTCTCGCTATGAATTTGAAATATGACAACATCAGCAAAATCGCAATATATTTATTTGTAACGTGTACAAAGTTACCTAGTTGAAACTCGTATTGTCTTTATAGCAATAGTGGCATGTGGACGTAGCCGTACCTTACAATGATATACAACTCAGTTGGTAAGTAAGTGGAACGAGTCTACGAAAGAAGCGAACTTTACCTTAAGAGTTATCTATCTCCTTCGATAACAAAAGACTAAGTATCGTACGAGTAACTATCAAATTGAAAGGACATAATGTTTAACTAATATTTTTGGAAATATTTTTACTTCCAGATTAGGTTTTTAAAATTTTGTAGACGTAATCGCTAATGTATAACTTCAAAGTTTTAGGAGCATATAACGAAGCCTTGTCAGTTATCAGTGTAACAGAAAAGTCACATGATTTGACACTCACTTTTATGTGACTAGGATTTTTATTTAGTATGTGTAAGAATAACTATTTTTTCTTGTATGTGTTGCTAGATAAAGGTTTCCAGTGGAGGCCTTGTCTAGGAAGTCATTGTCTAGTAAATAAAGCTGATGCATATTGCATGATTTGATATGTCTACACCAGTAAAGCAGTTAAGAAGTTTGGGTGTCTACATTAATGTTACTATTTAATGCACAAATATCGCTAGTCCCTTGTACCTATAACACATGATTGTACATTTTGTGAGAAAGGAGCCGCAAAGTTTCAAGCCTTACCGAGTCTGGCACGGATCAAAAGCTGGCATGAAAGAGGTGTCAGGTACTTTCTACATTACATTAGGTAGATGGATGTCCCACTCAAGAGTATGTGGAGGGACCGATTTGACCTTTGATGCTGCTGGGGAGCTCCCACTCCACCTAATATGTTAACCAAATTGTCTACAGGATATTTGGGATATTTTACATTGCGGCCAATCGTCATGTCATCTCTATGTATATATGTAATGTGACCTCTAATATGCTAAATAATTGTACCGTATATTAAATTAATGCCCTATGTATCCTCTGTTACAGACTATACCATGAGAGAAGACGAATCTCATTTCTGATTAGTACATCATAATGAGGAATAATTCGACGACGAAAGACCAGTGAGAGACGGTTGTAGCAGGTAGTTTCATGATAACCAAATTACCGCGGAGGAAATATGAGAGAGAGAGAGAGAGAGAGAGAGAGAGAGAGAGAGAGAGAGAGAGGGGGGGGGGAGAGGGTTATAAAGGATGGTCATTGTTACGGCTCTATGTTTTTAAAACTTTACAGAGAAAACCATTGTGACCTTTAACATTGAATAAATGGAGTGTGAATGCTTTTAACAATAATTTATGTCCATTATTACGGCTCTATGGTCTTAAACCAAAATAACAGAACAGAACGAAAACTAACATGATTTGTAAAATGCAACACATAATTGATGTCATTTATGTCATTATAATACAAAGTGAAAACATTAAAATAACATGCATTTTGTCAATGAATTTGCAACAATCCTAAACACTATATCTTAAGTCTAAATAAACGGAGGTCGGTTTCCAAAGAAGTTCCAGTATTGATTGAGATGATGTACATGAAATCTCGAATTTTCTGAAATACGACATGACGTATGTCGATATGTTGAAAGTCTTTGGACGTACTTCAATAATATAATCCAAAATGTCTTTGAATGAATTCACTATGTTTCCGAATTTAGTTTTAGTGTTTTTAATAACACCATTCCAAGTTCGTGTAATATATTTTTATCTGGCTAATTCTTCGGTGTTTGTCCCTCCCATATATTTAGTTAATTTTCCTGGGAATGTTTGGAATCTACTTTCAAAGTTGCAGCATTCAGACTATTGCAAAGGGAACGAATATTCGTGTTTCCTCAGGGTTGGATGATATCCTAAGGGTGGTAGCTGACTGGTTTCGCTTGAATGGTTGTACATATATTGACAATTAAAACCAGTAAAGTGACATGGTGTTCTGTAACGTGTGGCATCACTTTCGCATCCCTCAGGTTTGATACACACAACATAAGTTTGCATGGCAGGTATGATAGTAGTAGTAGTAGTAGTAGTAGTAGTAGTAGTAGTAGTAGTAGTCATATCAAAGTTCCCATGACGTGCTACTGAATCCCTAAGATCACAGGGTACGGCAGCGCTTACATCGCAAGGCACAGCATCACACTCCACATGACAATCCCCGAACTTGAATTATGTGTGTTACATAATACTCATCTTTCTCGCTTGGTCTTTGAAGTTAGAATGTACTATCGGTCTTTGACGTTTTACCGTTTTATATGCTGACCGATATAGACGTGCCCGAACAGTAAAATGAAGTTATTCGGATGACGAATTCTCTTCTTGTACACGATTCGATAGACTTTCTCCAAAGGTCGACTGACACATTGGTGAGCGGGGGGTGTACGCACAATCTCGTCTTTGTTGCACTTTTAGTCACAATTAAGGAACACGGGAAACATCAGTTTTGATTAGCAATTGTGAGGTAAACCTTTGCCATATATATGTATCTTTGTTTGTTTGTTTGTTTGTTTACATGTCTTGTTAAACATTGCTTTATTGTTATAGTTTATGAACTAGCTGAACCCGCCACCCGCTGAGCTATACTCGCTAACGTAGTTGATTTTACCCGCTACCCGCTGACCTAGTTATAACAGTCACGTCACCTTTTCTGTACCATATATAATGTCCCTACATTAATGGTAAGTCCCAATTACCTATACATGCCCTATATCTTTCTTTGTATTCTGAAATAAATGTTCCCAACGTATGGACCTATATTCACTACAATTCCTATTTTGAGCTTATAACGTTTACCATATTCACATATTCACCGATAAATATTATACCCATTTTAGTAAAATTAATTAAATTTTAAGTTACTGTTATTATCAGTGTATGGCATGTGCGCCCTTTAGAACTGTTTTAATTAATTCAATAAAATTTTATTTTAAATAAGAACAATCCATAAGAAATTTGTCAAGAATTACAGCCACCACCCCTACCCCCAAGAAAATGAATTCCACCAGGAAGCACCATATAATGTCGACAGTAATTTTATTTTGCTCTGCACAAGAAACCTTCACGTAGTTTAATGGTGGGCAAAGTAGGTTATATTTCTCGTTATTGCTTATCATAAGGCAAACTTATCAGATTGCTCGGGGCCTAAGTGGTTAGAGCGTGCTTCTGACACTAGAGGCACGATCCCCGAGGGATAGGCATCACTATAAACGTCGACGATGCAGATATCGTAGCATATGGTTTACCTTGTTATAAATAAAAAATAAATACAATTACTAACACGCTACACGTAAACGTTTCAATAAATAAAGCACTAATAACCGGAACGGCAGTTGCCATTGTGACACATAGCAGTAACTGGATATAACCATTCTTTCAAGACTTTTTAAACATTTGCCAGTGAAATCATGGGAACTGTCATGAACGCTGTATATTTTTGAAGGATATATTCTATATAACCCACAATATCAGCTTAAGTGTATATTCGAGAAAAGTGTCACGAGTTTAGACCGCCGCTATAGCACCATGTTCATGCAGAACGAAATACATGTAAAAGATAGTCTTCAAATGATAGCTTCTGTCTGGAAGCTAAGCTTGTGAAACGAGCAACAACAACAAAAGATTTCCGCTCGAGACCTTTTAAATCTAGTATGCATTCATTTTGGTTTGCCATTATGATCAATCACTGAAGAATACAAGCCTATGATGGTTGCCTTGGCCGGCAACGTCGGAGATCATATCCGCACTGTGTAAGGATGGGACCGATATAAATCATTCGAAAGGTACCTCTATAGTATTGAGAGCTACATGCATGTATGTAATTTGATTGGAATAAGGAATGGTAGCATGAACATGTATGCTCTGGGGACAGGTTTGGAAATTAAATTGAAAAATTTTCGCAAAAGGAATAATGTTGCTAAACAAACTGTTTAGAATAAGAAGTGATGACAAGATTTACGAAGAAATATATATATATATATATATATATATATATATATATATATATATATATATATATATATATATATATATATATATATAACTTGTTTCATTTGTTCACTCAAGCGTTTAGTAACCGAATTGATTGCATAGATCATATTATGGAATGCGCCTGTTGATGGGGTAGGGGTACAAATGTAAATATATCTTGGAACATAATCTAATTAGTAAAGTATCATTTTCTTGACTTTATTTATATTTCACTAGATATATATTTAAATTCCATCCTTCTTATTTTTAAATTTATATTCTATATTGTGTGATATTATTACGTGACATTGCATTTTGTGTATTAAATAATTGTTTAGTTATCAAAGCCACTACGCATTGTATATTTGTGTGTACCAATAGATACATTTTTGGACCCTTTTGTCACCATCAGAGTCTGATTAAGAGAGACAAATATTATTTCGCTTGTTTCCTTGAAATAATACATTGGGAAAAGTTATCTGCTTGAAAACTTAAATATATTTAGCTTCTATCGGTAATAAAGTATTTATTTATTCATATAATTAAAATGTCAAGAAGATAAACAGCGTTTCATCATTGAAATGAATACCTCTTTTAAAATAATTCCTTGCAATTTAAATATAACTTGGTTATGGATTTTTTTGAATGTATTATGAATATGACATAATTATAATATGCAAGGATATATCAAATACGTATGGGAGGTGAACGCTAATAAGTCTTCAAAGTGAGTATAAAGTAAACGTATAGTCTTGTTTATGGGATACATACATCATTCTAAGCAACATATTATACTTCCTTGTGTGACTGGAAACTTGACTTTTGAATTGTTTTCAAACCCATCCCGACGAGATCTATTTAACAATGTTATATCTGGCTGCACGCCAGTTTGATTATTATCTGATTTCCTCTAATTGTTTCTAGTCACGCAACCATAATGAGATGAGTGATAGCCATGCACATCATCTAAGCTGTATGTAATCAGTTAACTACATTGTATATATATATATATATATATATATATATATATATATATATATATATATATATATATATATATATATATATATATATAGTTTTCTTAAGCAAAAGAGAGTAAAATGACAGGAATTGATGATACCTTACAATGCTAAATAAACCTAGATAAGTAACTTTGCAAATGCTCCGTTCTCTCATTACGTTTTAACAGTGCATGAACATATTTTGTATTATTACACTTCCTGATATTTATCTTTCTCGATGATTGCATGTGATTACCAAGAATTGAAAGGCTCAGTAATCCCTAAACATATTAATTATTTGTAAGTGGAATATACAATTTTGCTTTACTGACTTGTTTAATTTCATTTATTGTAAGCCGTCAGCACAAGTTTCAAAATTACTGTCTAAGACAATGGCCTACGGATGTATAAAAACAATCAAAGAATTAATAGTACTGATCGAATATGATCTCTCGTTCTTTTCCCGTCTTCACTGTACTCAATTTAGATATGAACATTTACCACGGATAGATTCTTTCCTTTGCACATTTATCAGTTTCGCATTGTTGAAATTTATTTTTCTACTGACATATCACGTTTAGTGGCAGTCTTTATTTTAATTAATTGATCCTTGCATGTGGTGATCATGTTTAATTGATAAGGTAAATTAATTAGAGTACACGTACATACTTATTACAAAAATCGTTGTTATTTTATCTTGGTATCTAGGAATGATCATTCATAATTATTTAATTGTTTTTAATTTTTAGTTTAATTGTTTACTTTTTAATCTGGGTCTCACATAGGCATCCATACTAATGTGTATATATTGATTGTGTGAAGGTTTTATCCAGGTCATAAAAGGCGCTTTTTATGTCACAAGTTCAGTTCCTCTTCAATTCCCACCCCCACCCCCTTCACTCTAATTGGCAGGTTATCTAGGCTACTCCGGAAAATGAAGTTAATAGCATCGTACAAGTACCAGCTCAGAGCAAAACGCTTAGAAAGAAACATTGAACTCATAAGGTTATAGACTTTCTCAAAGTATACGTTGCAGCTAACTGCTCTAATAGAGGCTTTTTGAGTAAAGCAAAATAATATATATATATATATATATATATATATATATATATATATATATATATATATATATATATATATATATATATATATATATATATATATATATATCACTCCCTTCCCAAACAAAACATAATTGGTCCATTTGAAACAACTCTCGCCATGAATTTGAAATATGACAACATCAGCAAAATCGCAATATATTTATTTGTAACGTGTACAAAGTTACCTAGCTGAATCTCGTATTGTCTTTATGGCAATAGTGTCATGTGAACGTAGCCGTACCTTACAATGATACACAACTCAATTGGTAAGTAAGGGGAACGACTCTACGAAAGAAGCGAACTTTACCTAATGAGTTATCTATCTCCTTCGATAACAAAAGACTAAGTATCGTACGAGTAACTATCAAATTGAAAGGACATAATGTTTAACTATTATTTTTGGAAATATTTTTACTTCCAGATTAGGTTTTTGATATTTTGTAGACGTAATCGCTAATGTATAACTTCAAAGTTTTAGGAGCAGATAACGAAGCCTTGTCAGTTAACAGTGTAACAGAAAAGTCACACGATTTGACACTCACTTTTATGTGACTAGGAGTTTTATTTATTATGTGTAAGAATAATTTTTTTTCTTGTATGTGTTGCTAGATAAAGGTTTCCAGTGGAGGCCTTGTCTAGGAAGTCATTGTCTAGTAAATAAAGCTGATGCATATTGCATGATTTGATATGTCTACACCAGTAAAGCAATTAAGAAGTTTGGGTGTCTACATTAATGTTACTATTTAATGCACAAATATTGCTAGTCCCTTGTACCTATAACATATGATTGTACATTTTGTGAGAAAGGAGCCGCAAAGTTTCAAGCCTTACCGAGTCTGGCACGGATCAAAAGCTGGCATGAAAGAGGTGTCAGGTACTTTCTACATTGCATTAGGTAGATGGATGTCCCACTCAAGAGTATGTGGAGGGACCGATTTGACCTTTGATGCTGCTGGGGAGCTCCCACTCCACCTAATAGTTGTTAACCAAATTGTCTACAGGATATTTGGGATATGTTACATTGCAGCCAATCGTCATGTCATCTCTATGTATATATGTAATGTGACCTCTAATATGCTAAATAATTGTACCGAATATTAAATTAATGCCCTATGTATCCTCTGTTACAGACTATACCATGAGAGAAGACGAATCTCATTTCTGATTAGTACATCATAATGAGGAATAATTCGACGACGAAAGACCAGTGAGAGACGGTTGTAGCAGGTAGTTTCATGAAAACCAAATGACCGCGGAGGAAATATGAGAGAGAGAGAGAGAGAGAGAGAGAGAGAGAGAGAGAGAGAGAGAGAGAGAGAGAGAGAGAGAAGGGGGGGGGGGTGGAGGGTTATAAAGGATGGTCATTGTTACGGTTCTATGTTTTTTAAACATTAGAGAGAAAACCATTGTGACCTTTAACATTGAATAAATGGAGTGTGAATGCTTTTAACAATAATTTATGTCCATTGTTACGGCTCTATGGTCTTAAACCAAATAACAGAACAGAACGAAAACTAACATGTTTTGTAAAATGCAACACATAATTAATGTCATTCATGTCATTATAATACAAAGTGAAAACATTAAAATAACATGCATTTTGTCAATGAATTTTTAACAATCCTAAACACTATATCTTAAGTCTAAATGAACGGAGGTCGGTTTCCAAAGAAGTTCCAGTATTGATTGAGATGATGTACATGAAATCTCGAATTTTCTGAAATACGACATGACGTATGTCGATATGTTGAAAGTCTTTGAATGTACGTCAATAATATAATCCAAAATGTCCTTGAATGAATTCACTATGTTTCCGAATTTAGTTTCAGTTTTTTAATAACACCATTCCATGTTCGTGTAATATGTTTTTAACTGGCTAATTCTTCGGTGTTTGTCCCTCCCAGATATTTAGTTAATTTTCCTTGGAATGTTTGGAATCTACTTTCAAAGTTGCAGCATTCAGACTATTGCAAAGGGAACGAATATTCGTGTTTCCTCAGGGTTGGATGAAATCCTAAGGGTGGTAGCTGACTGGTTTCGCGTGAATGATTGTATTGACAATTAAAACCAGTAAAGTGACATGGTGTTCTGTAACGTGTGGCATCACTTTCGCATCCCTCAGGTTTGATACACACAACATAATTTTGCATGGCAGGTATGTTAGTAGTAGTAGTAGTAGTAGTAGTAGTAGTAGTAGTCATATCAAAGTTCCCATGACGTGCTACTGAATCCCTAAGATCACAGGGTACGGCATCGCTTACATCGCAAGGCACAACATCACACTCCACATGACAATCCCCGAACTTGAATTATGTGTATTAAAAAATATTCATCTTTCTCGCTTGGTCTTTGAAGTTAGAATGTTCTATCGGTCTTTGACGTTTTAAAGTTTTATATGCTGACCGATATCGACGTGCCCGAACGGTAAAATGAAGTTATTCGGATGACGAATTCTCTTCTTGTACACGATTCGATAGACTTTCTCTAAAGGTCGACTGACATATTGGTGAGTGGTGGGTATACGCACAATCTTGTCTTTGTTGCACTTTTAGTCATATTTAAGGCACACGGGAAACATCAGTTTTCATTGGCAATTGTGAGGTAAACCTTTGCCATATATGTGTATCTTTGTTTGTTTGTTTGTTTACATGTCTTGTTAAACATTGCTTTATTGTTATTGTTTATGAACTAGCTGAACCCGCTCGCTAACGTAGTTGATTTTACCCGCTACCCGCTGACCTAGTTATAACTGTGACGTCACCTTACCTGTACCATATATAATGTCCCTACATTAATGGTAAGTCCCAATTACCTATACATGCCCTATATCTGTCTTTGTATTCCGAAATAAATGTTCCCAACGTATGGACCTATATTCACTACAATTCCTTTTTTGAGCTTATAACGTTTACCATATTCACCGATAGGTGTTATATCCATTTTAGTAAAATTAATTAATTATTTTAAATTACTGTTATTAGCAGTGTATGGCATGTGAGCCCTTTAGAACGGTTTTAATTAATTCAGTAAAATTTTATTTTAAATAAGAACAATCCATAATAAATTTGTCAAGAATTACAGCCACCACCCCTACCCCCAAGAAAATGAATTCCACCAGGAAGCACCATATAATCTTGAAAGTACTTTTTTTTTGCTCTGCACAAGAAACCTTCACGTAGTTTAATGGTGGGGCAAAGTAGGTTATATTTCTCGTTCTTGCTTATCATAAGGCAAACTTATCAGATTGCTCGGGGCCTAAGTGGTTAGAGCGTGCTTCTGACACTAGAGGTCGCGGCTTCGAACCCCTGCCGGGTGATATTAAAGGCACCCTTCAATGTTGTTAGCACCTGCCACATTTGGTGCTAAGTGTTAAATAGTGAATGGTAAGACTGGTCGGACAAGTTTCAGTATAACTTGACTGTGTTTGGCATGAAGCCACATGTATGCGGCACGATCCCCGAGGGATAGACATCACTATAAACGTCGACGATGCAGATATCGTAGCATATGGTTTACCTTGTTAAAAAAAAAATAAATACAATTACTAACACGCTACACGTAAACATTTCAATAAATAAAGCACTAATAACCGGAACGGCAGTTGCCATAGTGAAACATAGTTAGTAGTAACTTGATATAACCATTCTTTCAAGACTTTTTAAACATTTGCCAGTGAAATCATGGGAACTATCATGAACGCTGTATATTTTTGAAGGATCTATTCTATATAACCCACAATATCAGCTTAAATGTATATTCGAGAAAAGTGTCACGAGTTTAAACCGCCAATATGGCACCATTTTCATGCAGAACGAAATACATTTTAAAGATAGTCTTCAAATGAAAGCTTATGTCTGGAAATTAAGCTTGTGAAACGAGCAACAACAACGAAAGATTTCCGCTCGAGACCTTTTAAATCTAGTATGTATTCATTTTGGTTTGCCATTATGATCATTCACTGAGGAATACAAGCCTATGATGGTTGCCTTGGCCGGCGACGTCGGAGATCATATCCGCACTGTACAGATGGGACCGATTCAAATCATTCTAAAGGTGCTCTATAATATTGAGAGCTGCATGCATGTATGTCATTTGATTGGATTAAGGAATGGTAGCATGAACATGTATGCTCTGGGGACAGGTTTGGAAATTAAATTGAATTATTTTTTGCCAAGGAATACAGTTGCTAAAAACATTATTTAGAATAAGAAGTGATGACAAGATTTACGAAGAAATTAACATGCGCTGAAATAGGAGCTGGGTATCGCAGGCTAATCAAGACAAATACTGACCCAAACGTTCAAACAACGGACAAAACTAAAAAACATCCCAGTTATTTTGTTTCATTTCTTGACACTCTACTGTAAGATAAAATATTCCGCACTATGAAGACAATAAATCTCTTTCTATGATAAAATCTTGGTAACATATGTTTCCAAACAATCTCAAAATTTCTTTACTTCCAGAACCAGGACACACCAAACCAGTCATACAAATTAAAGGCAAGTAACTCTGTTTAAAGTCTGACCCTTACATACATATTCTTAATGCAACTTATTTTTAGTGGCACAACTGATAAGGAAATTGCGTCCTATTATATTTATCTACTGATACATATATAATGTACGGTATAGTTTTAGGTTTACAATTACCAACTGAAATAACTATTACCTTAAAAGTCCAACAATGGGAACAAAATTATATATATATATATATATATATATATATATATATATATATATATATATATATATATATATATATATATATATATATTGGTCACTCAAGCGTTTAGTAACCGAATTGATTGCATCGATCATATTATGGAATGCGCCTGTTGATGGGGTAGGGGTACAAATGCAAATATATCTTTGAACATAATCTAATTAGTAAAGTATCATTTTCTGGACTTTATTTATATTTCACTAGATACTTATTTAAATTCCATTCTTCATATTTTTAAATTTATATTCAATATTGTGTGATATTTTTAAGTGACATTGCATTTTGTGTATTAAATAATTTTCTAGTTATCAAAGCCACGATGAGTTCTATGCATTGTATATTTGTATGTACCAATAAGTACCTTTTTAGACCCTTTTGTCACCATCAGAGTCTGATTAAGAGAGACAAATATTTTTTCGTTTGTTTCCTTGAAATAATACATTGGGAAGAGTTATCTGCTTGAAAACTTAAATATATTTAGCTTCTATCGGTAATAAAGTATTTATTTATTCATATAATTAAAATGTCAAGAACATAAACAGCGTTTCATCATTGAAATGAATACCTCTTTTAAAATAATTCTTTGCAATTTAAATATAACTTGGTTATGGATTTTTTTGAATGTATTATGAATATGACATAATTATAATATGCAAAGATATATCAAAATACGTATGGGAGTTGAACGCTAATAAGTCTTCAAAGTGAGTATAAAATAAACGTATAGTCTTGTTTATGGGATACATACATCATTCTAAGCAACATATTATACTTCCTTGTGTGACTGGAAAATTGACTTTTGAATTGTTTTCAAACCCATCCCGACGAGATCTATTTAACAGTGTTATATCTGGCTGAACGCCAGTTTGATTATTATCTGATTTCCTCTAATTGTTTCTAGTCACGCAACCATAATGAGATGAGTGATAGCCATGCATATCATCTAAGCTATATGTAATCGGTTAACTACATTGTATATATATACAATATACAATATATATATATATATATATATATATAAACGAGGATGGGAATTTTGTGAAGTATGTAAAGAATTTTTTTTAAGTCATGTTTTTGCATTTTTTAGCTACGGTGAATATATGTTACCCATGTCTAAGTATGTTAACAATGTGAAATTAATATCTGATTTGCTACCGCAGTAACGTGTGTCAGTTATATATATATATATATATATATATATATATATATATATATATATATATATATATATATATATATATATAATTTTCAAGTTGAATGTTTGAACACAACAGCATTCACGTTTTTATTGTCATGTAACGTACCTGCCTTGATGTATGCAACATAAAAAACACAACTAACAAGTTTATTAAAATAAGGATTTGTTTCTTCCTTAAAATACCAACCGTAAATTCAAAAGATGTAAATAATTTCGTGCACTAAAATATGAAATAGACCGAAATGCACTGTCATAAGACCAAAAGTATAAATTGTTCGTAATGCATTCCAATAATCTTGAACGTCCTGTGGTATCACAGTACAGATTGACAACGACTGGGTTCTCAATGATCCCATGATAGCCTTAAGTGCACAAAGGCCATGAACAAAAACACAATTTCAATGAATAATTACCATATATTGATTTCGATTTATTTCTTCTCATAATAGTAAGTGACTGGACAGACTGATCTTTAAAGATGAATGAATAATTGCTTACAAACTATTGTTAAATACAAACTGTCATCTTACCATTGACTCAACATAGTGTTTTATAACATTAATAACAACTTCACAAACACTCTGGCTTAAAAGAGTATACGGGCATATGCTCATGTCAGCGCAAGACCAAACTTAAAGACCTTATAACATGTTTTCTTCCTTAAATATTTTCAGCACGTTTTATGTTTTCATGTCAGTGACATGGCATCAGCTAGATGCTCCTGCCTGTAATTGCTTTGGATAGTTATATATGGATATGAAGATCATACGGAAACCAGTTTTTCTTAAGATCGGTGAAACGTATGACTGGGATTATCACCGTCCTATCTTGCATCTGCTGTATTCCTATCTTTATACTATACGGACAGTACAGTACAAACGGGCATTACATATATCACTGGAATAACATGTTTCCAGATGATGAATACAAAGATACATTGTTTGTCAATATGTCCGGTAGTGTTTTCGGTCTTGTTTGCATTACCTTAACCGCTATGACGTCTGTCTTTTAAATGTTAATATGGCGTCAAATATATAATCATACACGGACGAGACAAAAAGGTGGTTTATCAAATACTATCGAAAGACAAACTCAATACACGACAAGTAAAGTTACACAAAGAAAATATGAACCTGGAAAAAAACATACTCATATGAAACCAGGACAAAATTTAAACCATACCGCGTATCCAAAATCATTTGTTGTCACAGTCGTCATTGGTATCAGCTTTCGAAAGGGTGAGTAGACGACTACACATGATTGTGGTGAATAAAACACGTGCGATGGAAATGAAATAGAGTGGGATATCTATGATGCCCTCCATCACTAGCTAAGTTATCTTCTTTGACACTTAAAATTGTGTTTTGATAGTTGTTAGATTCAATTCAAAGATTCAGATATGTGGAATTAGAATTGTCAAAACTAGGTTCATTGAGTGAGTAATAAGAATGTTCATGACCTTACAGATTTACATGAAACCAGTTGCATGATCAAGAATAAATGAAATCCACAGCTGTTTTGTTTTTGTTCTAAATATATCTCAAACATTACAGAGATTTAATAATTTGGAAGTAAACCTGAAACTGAGGTCATGGATGCGTAGAGAATATGAGCAAAATTGAAAGCTGTGCTACGTCATGTCCCTGAATCTATGTTTCTAGGAATCTTTTGTTTCGGAGTAAATGGATTCTTCTGATAGTTGACGTTATAACATTTTGGTGATACTTTCATGGCACATAAATGTCCCAAGACACTAACATAAACAGGCACATATACTTAGAATATTGAGCCTTTTATATACATATATTTGTACATATACATATATTTGTATATTATCGCAATATCATAACATCATTTTGTGGACGTGCTTAAAAGAATATATAAACTCTTGTTCAACTTGTCGAATAGCTGTTTGGCAGATTAAATCAGAAATTAACAATGTTTGATCATGGGCCAAAAGCATTCTAATACCCTTGCATTAGTTGAAACATTTATGAATTGTAATAGTTTCTGTCAATCGTTTTGCGACTCAGTAATTCAATGTTATGCCAATGTATAACCAAATTGAAAGTAGCTTTTATCGATTGGTTGAAAAACGTGATTGAGGATTTATATTTTCATTTGCAAATAAATATGGCTGCCTTCTCTATCAATACATTTGAATTAGTTCTCTTTTTCATTGATTCTGTACACAGGTTTCATATTTCAATTAAGTGACCATAGCGAATAGTCGTATGTATATAGATTAGTATTGCGTCTTTAGCTATCAGAGATTTTGTACAGATACGACATTGCGTTCGTAGTAAGACACATACAGGAATGTTTGGAATACAATTTTTCGTATTTGTTGATGCGGGCACTCATAGTCATTTCACTGTCTGAAACCAAAGTCAAATTCAAAACTACCTAATGAGGAATTAGACATTACTGGACACCTATACCTAATACATAGAGCTGAGTACACGGAAAAATGTTGTACCTGTAGCAAAACAGGCAAGAACTTTGTCATCTAGATTAAATACGTTACACAGACAGAAATTAATCGTTGATAAAGAAGTTCTTTCAGATACAGTACGGTTCTCTCTGAAAATATTTTCCATTAATTCGCTGACCAAAACGAGATAGCAGCTTTGGTGCATTGCTCAATCGGACTTT
The DNA here is from genome assembly GCA_030141615.1 of Unio pictorum. Classification (NCBI taxonomy): domain Eukaryota; kingdom Metazoa; phylum Mollusca; class Bivalvia; order Unionida; family Unionidae; genus Unio; species Unio pictorum. The sequence goes on along the minus strand of JARLTB010000068.1, from coordinate 9,246,938 downwards.
GTTTTCAGATATTTCAAATGATATGTAAAACGAAAAAAATTCCTTACATCATCAGGATAAATAATGGCGAATTTACTAGAAGTTGGTAGTCTTAACGTTGGAAAAGAAAATATCTTCTGGATATAAGGATCGTGAATATATTTTTCGTTGCAATATATATATATATATATATATATATATATATATATATATATATATATATATATATATATATATATATATATATATATATATATATATATATATATATATATATATATATATATTTATATATTACTGGCACTCATTTAGCTGATTTATTTCGTTGCAATGCACTATATATATATATATATATATATATATATATATATATATATATATATATATATATATATATATATATATATATATATATTACTGGCACCCATTTATAGCAAACGAAAAACCTCTAATATCCATTGTATTATTTGTACAAATTATGAATATGGAGGTAAAATATTATAACATATATCTACCTTAAAATGAAATGCGCAACACCCATCCCGTCAATGGTCAATACATTATAGCAGATGATGTTGCTATGTAGTCATTGCTGAATTATTAAGACTGGGCTAAACATGAAAAAGACTTTGTGCTAACATTACCAAGATGAATTTTTTTCATTTCATTGCTGGCGGAAGCACCGAAGTAAAGCAACAGTGAAAAGGTACCGTGTTCCATTAACATTGTTATAGATGCATCCTCGTTATAATGTGGATAATGTGCGTGTATGATACTCATACCTGAATGTTTGCCAGTAGACTCATGTCTGGTTTACAATTTTGACTTTGAGGCTACACACATGCAGTTTTCGGGTACTTTCGCACAAAGTTTAAATCGGCCTTCAGTACCTTTTAATACTTACGTAAGGTCATTGATTGATCAGTTGTATTTCATCGAAATCTCTTATTCGCTAGTTGTTTGTCTTACGTACGGATATATTGACCGAAGATACGGAACAGTGACAAAATCAATATGTTCTTTTAATAGATACATCCTTACCAGACTAAGGCTAATGTATGTGTGTTCAATTTATACTTAAATGCTTCCGAATACCTTCATCTTGATTTATAATTTTAGCTTTGTGCATAACACCCATGCAGTTTTCAACTAAATAATCGGACCGTTATTTTCGTCCTTTAATACTTTTCTTGATGTACGAAATGTTGTCAGTAATGGATGATCTTGTATTTCATTGAAATATTGTAAACTCTATCATGTTAATTTACACATGTCATACACATTTTCCCTATCAACGTTCTGGATATGGTATACGTCTGCATTTTAAAAGATGGCGAGAACAGATCTAGTTAGATATGTTGATAACGTGTTTAACAATTGTTGATAACGTGTTTAACCATTTATAAATGAAAGACATCGAATATATTAATGCCAACAATAACCATGCCAACAAATATTTTATTCTATAATCAATTTTGGAAACTTAGTTTTTCCAATAAGTGTACACTAATAAAAACACACGTTGAATGGTCCAAACAAGTAAGGAACTCCTTTTCCGTTTCCAATTAAACGAACATAACCTTTACTGAAGACATAATCCTTTCCAAATCAAACATTGACATATCCAACTAACCTGTGTCCATTTAACTGTGCTCCTCCACAGATAGTGCAGACTAAAAAAGAAGATGAAGCTCCTTCACACGACATGCAAAGTTTTATTTGACATGTTACTAACAATACATGGAAATGGAATTTCGTTGGTCACAAGAATAAAACCCTATTTGATTCCTGTCCGATGTGCTGTCGAGCTACTATTGGAAGTCGATATGGGATTGAATCGATTTAGAAGGAAAAAAATCTCTTCTCAAACGCGATCGATATAGTCTATCTGGCTTCATTTGTCTGTCTTAGCTGATCCTTTGTCCTAGATGGAATGCATAAAATGAACTAAGTACTTCTCTGCAGCCACTCAGCTCAATGACGTCCGTTTAAAGTCCGTAATTATATCCTTTTTTTTTACTCCCGAAACTCGATTTTGATTAATGCGTCTGCCAGCTATCCGTACTCGAACTTTCACTGACATGAGCGGTAGGTTACTTGGTTATTGTATTAAAAGAATAATAAGCAGACATATAACTGTCACATATTACGCACGACTGGTGCATACCTTATAGCAATGGTAAATAAGAAACCTCGAGTCGAGACCTAGTTTCACTTTTGTTTGACAGTACTGTGGTATAGAATCGGAAACTATAGTTTTTCTAGTTCTAAAAAAGATATTAAAATATTGGTTAATTTTTGAGTAAACAGTTTGATGGGTATTGATGAAATCCATTTTTTCTGAACGCACTGCCCATAATCACAATGTACCTGTATATTGTTGCCCTCGTTGATGTGTACAGTGCATATCCATTTAATCTGATGGTCACACCACTATTAGTTAAATATTGTAATTATTTTGCTATATTTCTGACGACATCTAGATTCCATAACTCAACATTAGATTGTTTTAAATAATAGTTTACACTGAGGATTTATTTAATAATAGTAGACAAGTATAAAACATGGCACACTGTACATGTTGTTGAAAGCACTTGAATTTTCTCGGCCTTTTCCATCTCTTTCGTTTACAACAAATCCCACAGTTAAAAATGAAGTACCCGCAGTACATAATATGTTGTTAGTTCGTATGAACGTAAATGACTTCACTATGAATGGAGTATGTGCCATCAATATAAGTAAATTGTGTGTATGTGTGTGAGTGTTAGTTTGATTTTTCCATATCTTTAACAATATTTCAGTCATTTTGCTATATGTCTGCATATAGTGATATCTAGCGGTGAGGCAACATGTCATAGATACATAGCATTATGTCATACCCAGTCACATTATCCTGACACCAGGACGACTAGTCCTAAGTCCTAACAATAATCTATCCAAGCTAATCGCCTAGCGAGGTAGAATATAGTACCAGTTTTATATCAGTAAGGTAAGTACTCATTTAAAGTTATTAAATGATAATATTTCATTTTGTTTAATTGCAGAAGCACCTGAATAACATAACAAATTAAAACTATCATATAATCGAGTGTTATTTTCTAAGCCTATTAATTTGGAAAACACTGTTTATCCTGTTTCTAGCAGGATGTTAGCAGTTTAAATTATGATAAGTGGGATGTACATGAAATACGTTATATAATTTGTACTTCGGGATATTTTAGTATTTCCCAAAGTACACCCATCATTTTGGTATTTGAGACAGTATTATGCTAATGAATTAATTCCAATATTCTATCTATATATCCTTGATGTATTTGCTGATTATATCGTTTTGAATTTTCAATAGCAGACTTAACAATACCAATATAAATAATTGGAAACGTACAATGCGTACATGTAACTCGTCCATGCAGCACCTTCCCAATGCTCCATTATTATGGGTCAACAACGAAACATCCAATAAACAAATACATTTGTTTAATAACTTTTACATATTTCCTCTAATGTATTGAATTGATTTGTCATACAATGGAAGTCAAATCATGTCACTGAGCGTCTTTGGAAATCATCATCATCATCATCATTAGTCTTTTGACCTAGTGTGGTCGCTTAGGCACTCTGCTGCTGAATATCTGACCAGTTCCCTTTACTAGTCTCGATCATGTGCCACTGCTTGTGTCTCCGCAAAACATTTCCTTGTCCATTCTGTGATGTTGTCACTCCACGTTTGTTCTGTCTGCCTCTCCTTCTGCCACCTTGGACTCTACCCTGCAGTACTGTTTTGGATCGACTGTTGGCTCTAGTGACATGGCCATACCATTTCAGATTTCTCTTTTTGACAGCGGTGAGGAGGTCTTCATAATGACCTACTTTGTGCCTGACGGTGTTACGCACTTCTTCATTTATGATGTGATCCATGTACGAGATGCCAAGGATGATTCTGTAACGTCTCATTTCAAGTGCCTAAATTCTTCGTTATAATTCTGCTGTAAGGGTCCAGGCATCACATGAATACAAAACGATTAAGATGACTAGTGCTCTCAATAGTCTGATTTTAAGTTTCAGACAGATATTCTTGTCTCTCCAGATGAGTGTTATCTTTGACATAGCTGCCATTCTTTGTGTTGCTCGTGACATAATTTCTGCTCGTGATACCTCTTTTGTGTTGATGGGACCAAATATTTGAATTGCCCCACTGTTTCTAGTTCCTGTCCTTTAACTTTAATCTTGGTTAAGATTTATTTGCCACTATTTGTAATCAGCTTTGTCTTCTCTACATTTATCTCCATGTTAAATTTGGAAGATGTTTTTCAGTTGGGTGGCAAGCTCAACTTTACATCTTGCCAGCTCATCAATGTCAAAAAATGGTTCCATCTTATGTGTCAGCTCTTGGAGTCTTCAAGTTTGCGCCAGACTTATAATGTTCCATGTGCGCTGGTAATGCTGTATCTCGCTCTGATTTTATTTCTTTGGAAATATTTGACATAAATTTGGCTATTTAGGAGATAAATCGAAGCATACTAACTAAAGATTTTATTGCTTAGCGAAGAACATTAAGAGTTCATTCAATATCTTATTCGGCGTAACATCACCATATAAATAATAACGATTCAAGGTTTTGTAAGCACAAGAGATCTCACATTGTTGTATTCTTTATTCATGCTGAATCAGTCTATGTTTTATTTTTTCTCAAGTTTTAAATGCTTCATGGAATTTAGATTCTTCATTATTGACATTTTCATATATAAATTCCAAACGTTGTTTTAATATGAAAGCATACAGAAAGTAAATTAATATGTTAATTATTTCAACAATCAATATATCAGGGATAGTCTAATTGATGGGAGCTCGTTTGTTACTAATTTATAATAAATGTTTATCGGTACTATCAACTTTTAATGGAATAGGATGTTATTCACCATATTTGCAAAAGGAGTGAGTTTTGGACTGCAAGAAAGTCTGTGTAATTACATTGTTTTGACTTCTAATGGTCTATTTTAATATGTTGCTTGTCATGTTTTATAAGAAATCACAGAAGTGGGTGGGTGGGATCTGATTGTTATTATGCCATTGTAAGGCGTTGATACAGAGAAGACAATATATATAAAACGATCTAGAACATGAGAACCAAACGTTGTCCGCAACATTTATCGATATGCAAAAAATTCTGAATCAGTAGTATGTGACCGTTTACATCCAATCATAACGTAGCAAATGCACTCATTTCATGAAACTTGGACATATTATTTTAAAATATTCGTAGATGTCATAGATCTATGATATTTATCATATGTCCCAGACATTCGTAACTGTTGTTATATTTGAAAAAGAATGACTTGAAAAAGTTTTAATTTTAATTGATAAAATCTTGTTTATATTGTTGATAGTTTAGATCTTCCTTATAAATATCTCATCATCGAGAAAAATACATATGTTGATGTCTCCAATTAGATACTTCTTTACCATTTATAATTACGTTGTATCAAAAAGGTAATAACACTCGTCTCGCTTAAACATAGACTGTCCTGTGAAAGGACGTAATATCGTTGACAGGCCCTACATAAAGAGGTAATTATTGACAACTATAACTGTCTCCTTTCTTTAATACTTCATGTCAGAATATTTAGACACTGTCTGGTTATAGACGAGCAAACGAAGTAAATATTCAAAATACAAACAGGTTCTTAATATGAACACACAGGCTAGAATATAACAAGTAAACCAATGAATAATTTGAATAATGATACAGTAGCATATAAGGATAATTAGTATATCAAGTTCAAGATAAATTAACTTTAATAAGTAGGTGGCTGTTCAAGGTTGTTTATTGCTGTTAAGACCATTCACCAACCCATCAGAGGGCTCATTCGTTGAGAGGATTGATACAATTTATTCGTTCCGAAATGCTTTTAGGGCTATTGAAAAGATGTATGATTCTGTTTTACCTTTGTATTCCCATTCTGCTAGATTAACATGAATAGTTATTGTAGGCTTAGAATAACATTGATCTAAGTAAGGAAGGATTTGAAATATACATGTCAATGAGGAAATATAATGACACTCATTTTCCGCAGCCGTTTTGCTGTAAAATCAACGCGTTGCGTTCAGTATTATTCTATAATGGTCTGATATGAAATATATTTATGCGGACCTTAATTTGACATGATTTATATTGAATGTCCTTGTTTTGAGAGCACCTTCCGTCGTGATTCGTTCCAGTACGTTGGTGTCCGCTAGACTCAGACAGATCCATTATTACACACACCGTAAGTATTTAATTTTCTATTGATTGATGCCATTTAACAAATTTCTCTTTTAATAATAACGTTTTTGTTCTTTCTTTTTTCCGACAGACATAATATACACCTGTCTTGCCAATCGTTATTTTTTTAACCGGCAGATCACTGCATCACTATGCCTCAATAGGTGTCGTGTGGTACCTAAATTGCTCTTTGAATAGAGATTCGCCATTAGAACCTGACAGTTTACAGATAAAGTTGTACTAAATTGGGTTTTGAGAACACAGATAGGAAATTACTAAGTATAAGAACGGCTTATTTACTTAGTCTCATCAAAATAATCGAGTTGAAATCAAAAGTTTACATTGAGTCAATTTTATTAGATGTTCCACAGAATTAAAACTTTCGCAGTATTTCGTATATTTTCTTTATTAACGAATATATATTGTGTCTGCTATGCTGGAATGCAGGTACAAATGCTTGCAAAGTGCCTTCATAGCGTTAAGCTCTGTAAAATTCAGCGAATAATTTATTTCCATAGAACACAGCGTGAAAATGAAAAACACTTATGGTATTGCTGATTAAGTTCCAACATAATCATATAATTGCCCAGTAAATTCAACCGATATTACCACACATTCTGGTTTTCGTGCATATTTTGAACCTAACATCTCCTAAATTCCTTTCTTTCTGTCAACGGACTCCGGAGTGATTTATTTTCTTCGTCATGATCGGGAAGTTGTTTTCGTTGTTCGCTGATTATACTCTCTAGATTGGGTTGTGGTAACCAGACTTCAGTCTGAGCTCGATATGATATAATCGCTTCACTGATAATCAACGATATCAACATTCTACAATCAATCATATACCGTAACAGCACTATTGGCATCCAGTGTTTTTTCAGATATATGTCTACCAATCCAAACATAACAGCACGGATGAAGTTCTGTAGCCAATTCAAATGATACCACACGAGCGAATCCGGTTAAATCAAAATCAGGCAGTGGTCCATTAATCGCAACACTGGCCATCTCGTGTGTTGGATGTCGAAATCGTTTAAAGTATTCAATGCATTCTCCGTACCCGAGAGAACTCGCCGGATAACACGCAACCGGTCGTATTTTGTATTCCATAATCCACCGTGGTTAAATTCTATACAACTTGATTTGATGTCTGTGACAAACTCACCTCGCGTTGGTTTCCACGTTTTTTTTCTCGCAAAATGACCTGCAACCAACGGAATTGTAAAACAGTTTGTTAGTAATTGTTCGTCGTCGAAACTCTTCGAGAAACTACTAGCTAGTTTTTTCAATGCTTGTTGGAGGACTTCAGTGCGGTATAATTCTCCATTGGGTCTTACAAACTGATCGAATCCACCATCGGGGTTTTCAGCTCTGTGAAGTAACCACACTGACACAGGATCGTTTTTACTCAACTGATGAATAAAATCAAATAATTTTTTCTCAGAGAATTCTGGAGTGGAAAATTCCTCGGGTATAAATTTTATGGTTCTATCCCGTGGAAATTTTGTTACTGCAGATGTCCATGCGTGTTCGTTATGTCAATAATTTTTGATTGGAGCTCCTCTCGATTTATATTTCGGTTCGTATAATATCTCGCCTGTTATCGTCGCTACTGATATTGTGAATTTTAGTATTCGTTCCAACGCTGCCACATTTTCAATTGCCGCCCCTCTCTGTTTCACTGTTAGTCCCCACTCGGTTATTTTTTGCGTCTTAGATCAGTCAATTTATTTCCAGGAAGTGTTCTATTATTCGTTCTGCTACACAATTCAACGACGACAGTTTCATCGGTGCTAGTTTTTCAATACTCGGTTTATCATTTAACGGATATATCCCATAAACAACTGCTGTTACGGGATAAGATCTCTCGTAGTAATGTTTGTCAATTCCAGTCAGAATTCCTGGTTTTGAATCTTGACTCACAGTGACAGTTTTTTTATCCTTCAAGATGGGTTAAAATTTATCCCGAATAATCCAATCTCCCGTGTCTGAACGGATGATGAATTTTATTCTAAAAACATACCTTTTCCGCGTAAGATGTGAAATTATTATTGCTGCGTTTTTATCGTTCATGGTAGCATCAACACTAAAATCAATTCGAAATGTTGATCAACAATGAAATGCTCCATCACGCTTGAATTCATTAAAACAATCACGAATTTTACTTATCATGGTTCTATCACTTATTAGACTCTTTGGCTTATCAGAGACTCTATCGAGATTGAATTTAGCATTTTTCGAAGGCGTAATTTTCGATAATCTCTCGAACTCCTTCATATTATAATTAAAAAAAGTATTTAAATAAAGAATATATTATATAATGAATCATTGCAAATGGCTTATGACTGGATCAGTAACCCCGTGTAACAAATCATGCAGAAAGGGGTTCTGTGGGTATCATATGCAAAGCGTTCGTAACGGGAGTTATGGACCTTTACCCTGCATACGATGTGGGGTAGGGGTGAGAGGAATATCACAATTGTGTCTCGGTTCTGGTGGTAAGAGATACAGAGAGTTGAAGCGCTACTATGATAAAAGAGTTAAAAACTCCATCAATGACTCTGACTGTACACCTGACAAAATTATAAGAAGTCCTCAAGACTACATTGAAAGATTCCAAAGTAATACTTCAAGCAATTAATTAATTAGACAAATAATAGTATAGTATATAAATGAACCAAGAATTCCGACCACATCCCGTGATCAGCGATTATGAAGCGTCTCGTGACGGTATTGTTAGACACCGAAGACTGAAGAAACCAGTTGGTTCTGACAATGGTATGGGGTATTTGAAGTTTGGCGCTCGAGGGAAAACTTATCTTAATCATAGAATTGCATACGAATGTTTCAATGGATTGATCAAGGGTGGTTTTGTTATTGATCATATTGATTCCAATCCTAAGAATAACAAATTGGATAATCTAGAATTTGTTACACAGAGTGAGAATACCAAACGAGGAGGAACTGGTACTTATAAATCAATTGGGAAGAGGCCTGTAAAATCTTTAAATACAGCAACTAACGAAGAAATTATATTCCAATAAATGTCTGAAGCCGGTAGATATTTTGATATTTGTGAACCCTCAGTACGAAAAGTAGCAGAACGAGAACGAAAATCGGCTTTTTCAAAAAGGACTGGACAAAAAATACAGTTCGTTTAGGTCTAATCATGTTTTGCATTATTCTATATAACACCAAGGGAGATAACTCGTTTAAGTATATTTACGGCCTATGAAAGAGTTATGGATCTCAATGGGTATTTCCGATTATTTCTCAGCGGAAATACAATTATTTGTAAGAAAACGAATAAAATATATAGTGTTTTACACATATTTTTTTTAGATTTTTTATTTTTTTTTTTTTTATTTTTTATATATTTTTTTATTTTTTTATGATTTTGTTGTTTTTGTTTCTTTTGTTTTTTAAAATTTGTTTAAATTTTATATTTTTAGTTTTTTAGTTTTTCTTATTTATTTTTTTTTTTAGTTTTTTTTATAGTTATTTATTTATTTTTTTATTTTTTTAATTTATTTAATTTTTTTCTTCTTCAAGTATTCGGTTTTGTTTGATACAAGAAAGATACGATCCATTGACGTCATCACACCTGTTCGTTATTGATTTTATTAGCTTACCTATATATTATATTCAAAAACATATACCTGTAACAAGAACCATTAGCTCAATGGGTAACGTGTCGCGGTGCCACACTGACGGTCATGGTTCGAAACTCGTAACAGTCATTATTGCCAACGGTGGCCGACAGATGGTTTTAATTGGGGGTAAGTACCTCCGAAACTCAAACTGCAACCACTATACCAACCACACCACGCCGTGGTGTGAATGATTTTTTCATTCAACCCTGGGTGATTTTGTGGGGGTATATGTGGTTGCAATTTGAATGTAGGAGAGTCATAATTCATTATCATTGTATATATTCATTGTTATGTGTCGTATTGTCCCTGTGCTGTCCCTTATCATTCATTCATTGTATATATCCATCCATTAATTCATTGTATATATCCATCCATTCATTCATTGTATATATCCATCCAATTCATTCATTGTATATATCCATCCAATTCATAGTATATATCCATCCTTTATGTATGCCTAGAAACTACCCAAAACCGTAGTAATGGCATTGTGCTGTCCATTCACTAAACATATCCTCTTGTGATTCTAACCCGTTATTTGACGAGTTAGATTCACTCTTAGGGGAATATGCTTCGTGATAAATCTGGGTCTGGTTAGATGTGAAAACACCTGACTAGACCCTATGAGATGTATTGTCTTATATGTAACCTCTGGGCGTTATCGATGTAAATACACTGAAGAGGTTCCAAATGGGGTTAATTGCATAATATCTCTGGACGTACTTAGATGATCAAACTCCTTAGCACGGACATGGTTCATCATCATATATCATAGCATAATATCCCTTGGCGTGAGTAAGATGGTAAAACAACTTACCACGAACGGGGCTCATTATATTGATATTGTACATATTGTGTACATGTATATATCATCGCATAATATTTCTTGGCGTGAGTAAGATGATAAACAACTTACCAAGAACGGGGTTCATTTTTAAAAAAATATATCTTTTTTTGTATTAGAAATATGTATTATCATATAAGAATTCTGAAAATATGAATGGGATTATAGCTGAAATTTCAAAATTGAAAGACAAGAGATTAAATTATCTGACAATTTAAATCCTGACCAAATTATGTCTGACTTTCAAGATATAGAATACGGTATTATTACTAACAAATATATGCTGCTAAAGAAGTATGCGCTGATAAAAAAAATCCAGAATTCTATTCGGGACTCTCTTGCATTTTGTAGTGACGTAAGTGTGTTTGTCCCGTTATTTACTATCGTGGAAGGAATACGAAAAGAATTGTGCCGGGATTATGAATTGAAAAAGGAGGTTAATTCGAAGATTAGAAAAATACGGGCGTTAATTCAAGAAAATAAAATAAAAACACTGGATACAACTAACGATTTGACAGTATAGCGCGTTAATATAAATACATCACTGTTGCAAATACAATGATAGGTATATTTGATCAATTAACAAGGAATTAAATTAACTGAAAAATATTTTAGTGAGTGGTTTTTTTGTTCCTTGTTTATCTGAGTCGGGTTAAAACGTAAAAATCATAAATCACTACATTGTACATTAATTGGAAATTGCTTTACTGTTTCAATAATGGTTAATGAAGCTTTAACTACAAGAGTAGCGAGATAGAGAGAGAGAGAGAGAGAGAGAGAGAGAGAGAGAGAGAGAGAGAGAGAGAGAGAGAGAGAGAGAGAGAAGAGAGAGAGAGAGAGAGAGAGATTGTAAGCAATTAGGAAATTCTTACCAATTCACGACTCTGTCAGGGATAAATTGCAAGCTAGACAGAGTCTTCAGACCGATTTTCTGAAGGATCTGAAGAGTTGTTTAAACCAATAACCACAGCAACGAAGGGGGTAATATCAGCTACTGAGCTAACTATATGGGGGGATATCCCCGAGACGGGGTAAAAAAGAAAAGAAAAACCTCTTATTGGTGAACTTGAAAAAATAGCAACATGAACTGAACAAACAAAACAAGCTGTAAAAAAACTCCACGGTGATGTATCAGCTCAGCAGGAAATTGAACGACTAGGTGATATTGATGTTAGTGAACTACCTGAATCAAAAAGAACAGTAGATGATTTACGCGCGAGATTTAACGAGGAAGGGTTAGCAGCAATTGATAAGTCTGATCCAGCAGAAATTCCTGCGCTTGTTGTTACGACTTATGAAAACAGAAAAAAAATGTTGAAACCAGAACATCATAAATATGTTAGAAATATAACTCATTGGGCTGATGTATTCTACAAAATCAAAACTAACAAAAGTCAAGTTGACACAACAAATACATCATACATAGGATATATCAATAAGGTGGGTACATTGTATAATCAATATGAAGAACTAAAACAACAACAAAAACCGCAAATAGTGTTGGGAAGAAGACAACAGCGTTCAAAGAAAATATCTGTTTCACCTAAAAACAATCAGATCGAGATGAAAATGATGAAGATGATCTTAGTTATTTACAAGAAACAGAGTTAGAAAAACTGGATGCAGCAACTGGTTATAGTAGCGGGGAGGGATTTTCTGGGAGTGGAATTTCAGATAGTGGTCTTATTCATTGTCCTGGTAATGTTCTTGGTGATATATCACGATTAGAAGTACTCATCGGAGGGAAACGAGCTGGAAATAACTCACCGGAAATAATTAATGAAGCAGCTGATATCTGCATACGGTTATTTCAGGGTGGCATCATGGATATCAAAACTTATCGAGATTTCATTGACGAGTTAGTGGAAAATCCTACGGATGGTTACCACAGTGACTAAGTCACCACATTAGATAAATAACAATTAAATAAGATGATCATACACTACAACCATGACAAACCAACCAGCGTCTATGTAGTAAACCATTGCAGAGTTTTTTGCAAGAATGGCTCCAAAAGTAGCACCGCTAGCAAAACAGTTATCAATAAAAGCCATTGATGTTATTGGTGATAAAGGTATTAGCGCTGTTGGAGATACTGCCAGAAAAGCGTTTTCAGCCGCGAAGGATAAAATAATAGTGCTAGTTCAACGGCGAAGGAAACCAGGACTACTACCATCTACAGCAGAGATGCCTGCGCGAGTTAGTAAAATAATAAATAACGCAGTGGATCACAAACTAGCGGCACTGATGACTCCGTCATTGGCAACTTCATTGGCCACAAGGGACCAGGATAATATAACCGCAAATATGATAGCGGGAAGCGGCTTAAAAAAACTACGACGACGTAGACGATGATAATTTAGACCAACGAGTATATAATAAAATGTTCAAACGGTCACCTGATACAGCGTTTGATATGGACGCCCCAGTGCTCAAGAATGATTCTGTACGTGATTATCAATTTTATTCTTATCACGCAACACAACCAGATCTGCAATCAATAATTGAACTTCAAGTTCATGATACCAGTAAATACATTTTGCCTTGTGAAGCATTTATCGAAGTAGAAGGAGAACTTGTAACAATGATGCTGCTCATAATGATTCACCATATGACAATAACCCAACTATTCGAGTTGATTTTGTTAATAATGGGATCATGGCGTTATTCGAAAGCGCTAGATATCTAATTGATGGAAAAGAAATTGAATCTGTAGAACGTGATGTTGATGTTGCAACAACAATAATAGGGTTAGCAAGATATTCTGATGATTATACAAGATCGGCAGGTACATCTATGATGTTCGCAAAAGATCTCACTGATCACCCTGAACACGTCCAGTATTCTAGAGTAAAGGCAACACGAGCTACTGCAGTTGATCCATCACCAGAAGGATATGTAAAACCGGATGCTAATTTTGATGTCATAAATACTATTACTATTACTAATTACAACCTAGTATTTGCTACACGTGTTGCAACGTTACAAGGACAGCGTCGACAATTTTCATGCGCGATTCCACTCCATCATATATTTGGATTCTGTAGAAATGTTAGAAAAGTTATCTATGGAGCGAAACATACAGTAGCACTCGTGCGAAAGGGTACTGATGCTGATGCAATCTGGCGCGGTGCTGGTGTCCCCGAGGGTAAAGTTATTTTATCAAAACTATCATTATGGATGCCAGTGTTAACTCCATCAATCACCGCAGAGGAGCGATTACTATCATTTATGGACCAAGGAGGAAAGTCGTTGCTGAGTTGGTTATCAGTGACTACGGATATTAAACAAGATAATATTGATGGTATATTTACATGGCACCTGGCATCAAAACAAGGTATTTCAGCTCCACGTCATATATGTATTGCGTTACAAAATACTGCGCGAGTTGGTAATCAAGAACAAAGTCATATGATATTTGATCAGATAGGCGTTAATGAACGGAATAAGGAACCATCCGAGGATATACAACTTGATTACACCACTAACCATATTGCACGTGTATATCATAATATGTTGTCATATAAAGCACGCGATCAAAATGTTGATACTGGTTTGCAAATATCACAATTGGATTTTAAAAATCTATATCCGATTTATTACTTTTCGTTGGAACATCTTGATTTAACAAGACAATCCGTCGTTGATATACACTTTAGAACCCGTCCTGGTGGTATTGCTAATTACAGAGCGGTCTCTGTCATTCTCAGCGATAAATCAATGCTACTCCAAGGTGTTGGTGGAAGAATGAGAGTGATAGATGCGCAAGTGGAAAACATGTAACAGTTAGATCAATCTGTTATTGTATAATGAAATACAATTATATTAGTGCTGCTTTAACTCCCGGTCAACTCAAGAAATTGCAATCGGAATCAGCTAACAAATGCGGAACCACAATAACACTGAAGCCCAATTAGATGACTGGCGGGGCGAATAAATTGTCGCTGACAACTCGTCAAGTAAAACATTTCAATAATGCGTTCAAAGATAAAAAGGGCGTTCAGATCACTCTCTCTGCAGCCGCGATTATAAACACAATAAAATTAGGTGATATATTTCCATTGTTAGCTGCGATTCCGGCTTTGATTGCAGCAGCGGCCCCAGCGGTGGCTAAAGCGGATGCGTTAGGAGCCGTTTGTACTGCGGCAGGGATGGCACTAAAGAAAGTAACTGGGCAAGGATATAACAAAAAAGAAAGGAAAGGATCTAAGATTACCAGGAACCCCGTATTCATGGTACAGCGGAAAAGGTCTGAGAATCCCAGGATCAACAGTTTACTAGTTGAGGAATCTTTGACTCCTATGTCAAATTTTGATTTACTCGATGCTGCTAAAAAACTCGCGATTAAAAACTTCAGAGGTGTTTTTATGAAAGATCAGTTACCGGCACAAACAAACAGCGTTGAAACCGGTATCATTAATCCCGATAACAGCACCGGACCTGGAACTCACTTGGTTGCATACGCGATTGATCCACGTGCAAATTGTTTATTTCGATTCATATGGATTAGAACCACCGAAGGAATTAATGCGCTATATAAACCGCTTAAAGACTTTTCATGAAATGAAGACTTGGTATTCTACGCTACCAACACAACAAATGAATGATCCACCAATATGCGGCAACGAAGTATTAAATGTCCTTGACGCTATTTCAACATCTGGAAAACCACCACATGTTGTCGTAAATGAATATACAAGTAATCACCTTTTAGAGAGAGATTATATAAAATAGCATGATTGATATTTGGGGGAGATCTTTATCAGCGCTGAAGAAACCAACCACAGAAATGTCTGCAACCGCTGATATAAAAAAATAATCAAAGATGAAATAGCTGAGACGTTGAACTTAGCAAGTGTTTATCCTAATGAAATAGTTGTATTTCAAGGTCGTCAGGGTAAATTAAAAACCTGTAATTTTTCCGTGGATCCAGCGACAACATCACCGAATTTATCATTAATAAAAATCTCTATGGACAATATAAAGACTGTCAATGACGAATTAAAATCAATTATGGCTTTCTTCGGCGAACCAGCGGTAATATCACCGAAGCTCACAGAGATAAAAAATTCTACGTTGGAACTAGCAACACTTCAATCTAAAATTGAAGATAACGGAAAACAGTTTTTAGTTTTTCGTAAAAATATCATCGAAAAATTTATTGGAACCGCGATGGATAAAATTGAAATAAAACTCCCGGATATTAAAAAATCCATCGATGAGACGAAAAACTTCATAGAGGCAATCAAAATTGATTTTCCGAGGATGATAACAATCATTGAAGAAACAAAAATTCCTAATGACAAAACCATCAACGTATTATACACGATACAACACGGATCATTTGCGTGGACTCCTACAGACAATATACTAAGTATCACTGCAACCGTCAAAGGTATTTATAGATTAACACTAGTAACACCGACTCAATTTAATATATCATCGTCGAGTTCATCTGGGGTCATTAATACGATATCAACGATCATCGACAAGGATACAACTGAAAAGTTTACGATAGCATCCACTGATAAGAATTTGATTAGGGTTTTAGTAACATGGTATGTGGAATTCGTAGCGGATTTGAGTAAATAACTAAATTGAAATCGTAAATTGATTTGGAAATAAAAAGTCGCCATCAACTGTACCTTCGGTATCTCAATATCGCTATGATCAAGCCAGAGAGTTTCAGACTAAACTCAAAACTCTCACTGAGGAGTATCAAACAGAAATAAAAAAATACCAACGAAGAATCATCGCAGTTGATGTTACCGTGTACTCGGTGAGTGGTGTAATGACCGGAGCCGGAATTATACTATCCTCGGTGACAATGATTGCTCCGATAGCTGTTCCAATTTATATATCAGCGGCAACAGCAATCGCGGGAATAATTTCGATAATAACAAAAAAATATCATCATGTAGCCAGAGTAAACTGCAAGATTACATAATTAAATGTCATGTTGTATCAACCGCGTACTCGCAATTGTTCTCGTTGATATCGTCGTCGCTCGATGATACATTTATGTCCGATAGTGAGTTCTCAGCGATGGTAAGTATTTATAATTCCGTGATGTCAAAATTAGAAATACAACATGAATATAATAACAATGACAACACCGCAGGAACTACTTCAAGAAATAGTGCAGAACAGAAACCCAGTACAAACAAGCATAATCTCAATAACATCAACCAATCCTGAATTCAGTGTGAATTTCCCTATTCCGATTTCCGTGAAGGAGATCGCGTTAGCAAAACTACGAGTATGCCATAGTTGGCCTAATATTAAGGTCGGTAGCATTTGGCGGTCAATAACCGAATAACAGCTTAATATTTGCGAATAAGAATCGCGAAGATGGAACTCCAGACTGGAACGTTGTTTCGCTGCCATCTGGGTCATAACAAATCGAACAAATCAATGCTGAATTCCAGCGTAGAATAAAATCAATTACTGGAACAGAATCAAAAATCGCTATAACGGTTCATGAACCAACACTATCATCTGCCATTGAAATAAACTCACCAAGTTATGTCGTAGATATCTATCAGAGTTCGATAAGGACAATATTGGGTTGGCCTGAAAATCCACCTCGACAAGTTAACATACCGCCTGAACCAAAAAATCTGATTATGTCACCGAATATAAATCATATTACGATTTTAACCATAGAATAATTGAAGGTGTTTATTGGAAAATTTTAACAGAACCCTTTCATTATTATTATGAAAATGAAGGAAAATGGAACTTTGGACAGCGGGATGGTAGTTGGGTCGAATATTCTTCACGTCACATCTCATAAACTTTTAATGCTTTTAAACGAGAACATAAGAATCATTTAGATAAATTATTGCAGAGTTTTCAAGAACAATCGTCGAAAACTTCAATTATCAAATACACGGAAATATTAAATCAAATTGTGTACGTTATGGAACACACGACTTATTCTAGTAGTATTAAACGCTAAAGATGATTATGGTGATCATAGAGTGGAATTTGCAAAAACATATAATATAAGCGTAGAAGATGTTCAGACATTTAAGTTTCCTGAGTATAATGTTCCAGAACTAAAAGAAATATACAATGATCTCCTCGATGAGTACTTCCCCCAAATACTCGCCGAGTGGAAGAAATTGAAACCACCAACAATTTTTAAATACAATAATGATCCAGATGGTGGTGGTAGGCATATTCCTCCTCAAAATGTGAATATATCATCGGTGATTGCATTGAATTTAGTATGTGATGTTATCGAGGGAAGTTATCAAATAGATCTTGAGCGATCGAATCAAGTTCAACAAGGATATATTCTATATTCATTTGCACCAACAGCTCCTCCAGGATTTCTAATCATTGAGGATCCAACTAATCCAGTGTATATGCGATGTCATAATAATTCTTTAACGATAATTAATTTCAGACTCACTGACCAATCAAATAATCTTATTGATTTACGAGGTGAGGTTCTGCAAATTAGTCTGTTTGTGAAATCGTAGCGATTGTCATCGTAAAAGATTTGTTAACCCATAGCAGCAGAGGGGGCGATTTCCAACAACAATGACGTCTTTTTTTGCCAAATGGACCCTTACAAGTAACCAAATAGACCTTTTTATTAAATATTTACTAGGAAGCCTCAGTTTGTCAAATAGACCGTTCTATTAAATATATAATAGAAGGAAGCCTCGTTGACGCCTAAAAAGTTGGTCTATTCGCCCACTCTGCTGCTGGTTTCAATAAAGTTTCTTGCGCATATAACAGCATTATGTACTCTGGCTTTGCACATTAAATGAAACGTGTATTAAACTATTAAAGTAACTTTATTTCGTACCACCATTTTATTATTTTGTCGTGTGATAGCCAGTGTATTCATAATAATTGACAGATTAAAATTGATATATTTAATCATTTCAGTTTTTCATCCTCAGCCAGTAATTACATTATTTGCATTGAATTGAAATTTAAGTTTAATATGACAGTTTAATATGTTCTGTCTAGATTTCCTTTCTTTTTTTCTGTTTGTCCTTTTCTGGGATATTTGTTTTGCTCACTTGTTCGCTTTGTTAGTTATGATCAATCAGAGGTAATTTATTTGCACAAATAAAGACAGATTGCCTATAAGTTGTAATAATAATCTCCGAACATAACTTGATACGTATATGCCAAGTCAATATATTAATGTCAACTCTGCCACGTGTTGAATCATGCAGGAATTGGTTTATGCATACATATTTGCATGTACTATTAGTCATGCCAAAACGTTAACTAGGTTGCTAATGGAAAGACTTAGAACTATCACATTTTGCGCTCTTATTCACAAGTTCCCATATACGTTCGGACGAGCACATGAACATCCAAACTATATTTATTCGGATAGTAATCACATCGTATATGTGCCGAACGGACTGTAGAAAGTGGTGCGAAAAAACATTTTACAGGCGATTAATTTACACTGATATTCATATATGTTCATTCATAATACGATTCAATTGGATACTGTAAATATACATATATCATATGTTAAAACAGAACTTGATTCAAATAATTGAGTTATTAATAAATCTACCACACAAATTCCATTTCCATCCTATAACACATGAATAAACAACAAACACTATTTGAATATTCAAATAGAATTTGTGTACCCTTTTTACTATCTCGTTTTCAGCGTTAGAAACAAGATTTTAAAAGGATGGTGTTCAAGAGCAATGAATGGCGCGAAGCTCAGCACAAAGAAGGCTGTGACAACGAAAGGCATTTTTGATACGAGTATTGTTTTTGCTCTATCAGCAATAGACTTCGACTCGAATTTCATGCACTTGACCTTTTGCTCAGAAGCATATTGATTGCATATGAAAGTTTACTTCTTGCCATATATATATATATATATATATATATATATATATATATATATATATATATATATATATATATATATATATATATATACATATATATGTATGTGTGTATATATGTGTGTGTGTGTCAGATATCAATGCCGTTAAGATAACAAACATAGCGCCAAGAAACATAGTGTATCCATTAGGAAAGAGTGGATCTTTGTAAACATCATCGGGAAAACATTGAATTCCAGTTATATTCGCATACCCAGTTTGTACTGTGTTTCTTCCATAGAGAACAAAGGTAGGTATCGAGAAGACAAAACTTAGACATACAATGATAACAAAAATATATTTTATCATTCTCACTGAAAATTGGTGTCCTTCTGGTCTGCATATCCTTTTGTATCTATCTAAAGCAATCACTGACAAGACCATGAATGATACCAAAACGTTGAAATTAGAAAATGTGCGTAGACACTTGAAGGCCAGTGTGTTTGTACAATTGTATGGATGGGTTAAAATTCCTATGATAAATGGATCACCTATCATGCAAAATATCTGCCGTCATTGGTTCATTCTTTCCTTGCCTCAGAAATATATATATATATATCCTTCTGGAGTGTACGGATAGTGCTGAAGGGGATGGCGAAGTGCTTTGACCAGCGATTCAGGATTGATTCCCTGTCAGTGAGTAGATAATGACCTTATGAACTCCGTAGTGGACACTGTATTAAGAAAGGAAGGACCATACACTGCTTTAAATGCTTCATAGAACCCCCTGTAGTCACCAGTCTAAGCGTACATCTGGGTTCCTTTAGATTTTTTATGCGGTTTGCAGAATGGCGGTCTGCATGTGTTTCAACATCTTTTCAGGCGGTAAATCTGATGATAAATTAGGTTCTTTAAGTCTAGACTGCAGGATCTCATGATAATCTGCCTTGATATCAGAACACAAAAGGGATTTGCTCTGGGGATTCTTCTGGAACATATCCTTCTTGTCCGGGCATGGGTTTGAAGTGGGAGTTGTGCATGTTATGACATGACAATGATATGTGTGGTACTCTGCACTGGGTATCACTCTGGTATGAAGGTCATATGTTACGTACCTCTAGTGTACTAGGATATAATATATTAGGTGCCAGTGTTTTGACCTGGGATGCATCCTAGGTCGTTTTCTAGCTGTCTTTCTGCTGCAATACGACGTTTGTGATGGTGTGGTGAGCTGTAAGTCTGCGCACAATTTAATATGCAAGCGTTCGTTCTCGTTGCAGATAGCCACGCGATGTTTCCCAATAACGGCTTTCCACGCTTCTGATTCTCATCTCGCTCTGGCATTGAAATATCTGAGGAGGAGGATTTTGTCGCTCTCTTGGACATATCGGAGAAGTACGCGCAGATCAGTGCAGAATGTATTATTATTAGAAGGATCTGTCTCAAGTGTTGGAGCACATACGCTGAAGAGTGTTTCGTGCTCTTTGTTCCCTAACGGGGGATGCATGGTCATGATGCGGTCGGTGTGATCAGTGGGAAGGTTTGTCAACTTGGTGGCGATTGAGTCATTTAGTATGAAACCGATTCCTGAAAGCCGTTTTTCAGTTTTTGGTTTTTCAGTACAGGGTGTATCCATCGCTGTGGTCTCTCAGAATTCCCTCCTCTGAAAGACTGACTTCGCAAAGTGCATCAATGTAAACACCAAGTGGAGAGAGTTCGTGTGCGACTAATGCAGAACGTCTTTCTGCTATGTATGTGTAGATCGGACATCCTTTGTGCAGGCAACCATTGTTACGTCGCTCACCTGGAGGAGCAAGCAGTACTCTGTGCCTAGATAAGGCTGCATGGTCACTCAAGCTGCTGAATGGTGATGATGGCGTCTACAGAACAACACCAGACGGCCAAATGCCTGAGTTGCCTGTATGAAGATTGGATACTTATGCTTCCTTTTTTGCCCCATTTCCAATCACTGCGAGTCGAACTTAAAAAGTAGACATACACAGGTCCTTCATGCCTGCGCAATGAAAACCTTTAGGTGGAGTGCAGTCTGCACAAACGGACCACACCTATGGGAGATAGGCGAGTTCCAGTGGGTCCGTGCACTCAGAAAAGCTACTGAACAACAATGGTAATGTGTCTATCCTAAGCCCCTATACATACATACATACATACATACATACATACATACATACATACATACATACATACATACATACATACATACATACATACATACATACATACATGCATGCATGCATGCATGCATGCATGCATACATACATACATACATACATACATATCTACATACAGACATACATACATACATATATACACATATATGCATATAATAAATACATAAGTACATGTATACTTTAATACATACATCAGCTGAGAGAGAATACCATTTTCTGCTATACAAATTTAGTTCTACATGTTATGTTTACTAAAACGCCAATTTCATGTACAGGAAGTCGGTAAGGGGAGAACATTGTTTAAGGTTTACACTTGAAATGCTCTATAATAATACCTACCTGAATAAGTTATCATATTATTACTCTCATATATATATATATATATATATATATATATATATATATATATATATATATATATATATATATATATATATATATATATATATATATATATATATATATAAAATGAACATTTTTTTAACATTATGCACTATATCTTATGCTGTAGTTACAGCTGTTGCCAGAATGTCAACTTTCTCACCCTCTTCTCCCTCTGAACATTTTTCATTTGATTTGAGGGATTCTCTGATGCAGAGCAAGACCTTCCCTAACTCATCAATGCATACAATAGATTTTGCATTTTCAGTCGTTGTAAACTGGTCTTGCTATCCTATCCAACAAACCTTTTGATGTTAATCGCATGACTCCACTGTATTGAGCTTCAACAACTCAACACATAGTTAAGGAGATACCTTGTTAAAGTTCAATTACTTTTAAAATATTGTAATGCTGTTTGGAATTTGACTGCATTTTGATGGTCTGCATACAAAATAATCTGCCAGTCATATTGGTTCTTTTTACGTTTGTGACATTTTTCAAATTTTCACCTATTTCGGTAAATCGATGTAGGAGATTCCAGCATATACATTTTTTCGTACAGTCGTTAGTATTTAATCTTTCAAACATCAACATTGGGACTTTGATTATTTCATATCAAAATTTGATATGCAAAATGTCGAATAATCATTTAGTGACATCATCCATTTCATCTTTGTTCATAAATTCAGTGTATTCAATGTTAGATGCAGACTGCATATTACGGGTTGCTAATGATATGCCACAGTTAGATTCATTAGTATATTTGGTAACATGCTTAGAAACCAAACTGCCAAAAGAATATTTTATTTCATTAGTTACTCAGATTAGTGACTGCCGGATACAGACGTAGTGTACATTTAATTATCTGATGGGCTTTGAAACTTGTCTATTACGTTCTTTAATTATTATGGGTGTGTCGATGTTAATCAGGGTTATAGTGAAAATAAATGCAGAGATCATATTTGTAGATCTTCCTGGTCGTATTGAATCTGTTTTACCTGATCATTCAATATTCGTTTTTAAACTATCAACACTTCGTGTCGCAAGTATATATTGCCAAAAGAAGATTTAATTACCGGTATATTCACCCAGATAATTACCTCAGGAATGGAGGAAAACCACAAAACTGCTAACACAAAATTAATGTCGTGTTAAATCACAGGCAAGTGAAAGGGTGATATCATTGAAGCATACGTTATCATCTCCAATGAACAAAGGACATTCACGTCAGACTTGACCTATAGGGATCCTTTCCAAGGCTACATCCTGCTACTATATCAAGAACACACCATGACAGAAGCGACTTTTGTTGCTAACTCATCCAGGGTCATGTTGCATTTGACTATAATGTATGGATATGAACTAGTGTGTTTTTGTTAGAATTGTGTTTTATGCAAGGAAGACATTTTTCAAAATGAATATGATACTATTGAAATACATGACTGTATTATCATATTTGCCTATGATAATGCATAGTTTTTAGAATCTTTAAAGTTTGCAAAAATTGCTGAATACATTGAATAATTATTGTTGCAAAGAACCATGGGTGTTGTATTAAAAAAAATTAAAAACAAAATTCAGTTGTCGATGTCTGTGTTCAAACTTGGGATATTTTTGTGCTATGACGTACCTTTATCACTGATAAATGAATTTAAATATTTAATATTTTATTTGGTTTCTGAATGGAAGATACATTGTCGTACAAGGAAATCAGGCAAATCAATTACAATCTTAATTGATAATATAAGTCTAGAACAGACGAGAATCAATATATACCGACAGGGATTTCTGATTTACTAACTTCATCAAAACTTAATGTGCACAGAGTATTCAAAATTGATATAAAGTTTTTAAAAACATATGTACCTTACTGATTATTACTATATCGACACATTAAGAGCCCATTAGAGTCATTAAAAAATTGAACAAACCGATTAAGGTATACATTTGTATGGAACCAAGAAAATCGATAATTCATAGATTCAAGATATATATATATATATATATATATATATATATATATATATATATATATATATATATATATATATATATATATATTATGACCTCAAATTAGATCTTATAAGGTAGTCTCAAACCCAAGACTATCAGGCCCAGCAACACAAGGTTGCAACCAAAAATATGCTAATTTAGAAAAAATTCAAACACTATAAAGATAGTTAACCCCAAAACTATCAGGCGTTGCAGTAACTTAATAACATCATACATTAACTAACAATGCAAATAGTTGTCATATGGAGTTATATAGTCTACACAAAACAGCAAAAAGGATTCCAAATTGATTGGGAAAAATACGGAAGCAAATTGACGAGGGAGCAAGGATGTTTAGAGTGAGAATCCGAAACAAAACACCCAAGATGTATACAGGGAATCATTGAGTGAGTACAGGGTCAAACAAGACACTCAAGAAGTATACAGGGACAAACTACAGGAGCAGAGGGATAATCGGTCACTAACAAGTGATCATGGGATTGTCCCAAAAAAAGAAGTCCTTTTTAGGGATATTGTTTTTCATTGCCTTAATAGGGTCTTCCACTTTGTTACGGAAACCCTCCTTGACAAGATCTATTAAAAAAGTTTAACTTGATCATTTTCGGACTCACCGCTCAAACTTAACAATCTAATCCACTCTGACAGTGTCTACCTTTCAAATGACGTTTAGTCATATCAGCAAAAGAAATTGTTAGGGACATATAATATGTATACTTTTGTACTAGAAGATTGGCATAGATAGGAACGTAATTTAATTCTTCAACTCTACCATTTGATGAACTGCATCGGTTGCCTACACAATTTTGGCATAGACAAATCAACTAGAAAAGCGTACGTACTTTCTATTGGTTGATAGGTTGAGTGCGTAATGGGTCTATTCCCACTCACCCAGGTCAAACATTCATATCATTAGCCCATTTTTAGGGGTATGATATGATGACCAAATTAAATAGCGCACTCTGTGCTCATAAACGCCAGGTAGATGAAGCACCATTCCATCTTCCTGGATAAATTAAATCACTGCCATGTAATTAAATAGCAGTGCAAAATGGTGAACATAAGACCCTAATGGCTGGTTTCACTTTAAATCCAACTATTCATTCATTTTACATGGAATTACCAACAGAGGACTGAGGCACTGTGTTAGAAAGCATTCTATTTGAGGTGCCAAAATACAGGCAATACTGGAAGATATAAAAATATATGATCTCTCCAAGTTTCCTAAAATGTACTCAATATTAGAAGGTACAATGGCAGTGAAGGGACCAATCTAGAACGTTTTGAAGAAGTACATGTCCAATTACTGAATTACATTCATAAGCAAAATCAAAGCTGTCATGTTCCATTGTGTGAAATGGCCCCCAGGGGAGATTGTGATGTGTTAGATATCAATGAGGTCATGCAAAGGCCGACAAGTGAAATGAAGTGATATTGTATATAATTACATGAGTTTCCTGGATGAAGAGGGACAAGTGATGCAACATCTGTTTGGAAAAAGAGATAAGATCCACCTGTCTACCGAAGGGGTGGAAAAGCTGGCAAAACATATAAATATAGTCATTCATGTAGTCTGGTATTACAGTCACATTACAAACTTAATCCGTCCCAATAAACACAATGTAGGTCAAAACAACATCAGACAATATGGTCAGCCATATCAATACAGGCAGTACACTATGGGATGTGATTACTGTGGTGAGATCAAACATTCAGCACAAAAACGCAGCCACAGACAGCCAATACAATGCCATCAGTGTGGTATCTTTGGACACAAAGCCAATACTCACACTAGATTTATGGAATAGGAAAAGGGCAATGAAGCCCTCTCAATTCCACATGAAGACTCTATTCAGCAGGATGACCAATTTATCTATCAAGGACTGTTATATACACTGGGCATCCCTTGTCAAAACAGATTTGCTGATACATGTTCTGAATTTGGAACCTTACAAGCTACTTGTACATATTTCATTAGGAACGATAGTTCAGATTTATACAATGATTAAAAAAGTAGAAAATTCAGTTGTAGAAAAAGTATTTTTATACAGCAATGATAGTTATAATGATGATCACTGTGAACATAGTTTTAATACTTTCAAGGTCTACTTGAGTGCCTCTAATAGCATTGATATTAGTCTCTTGAATTTAGGATTTTCTAGCAAAGGTTTACGTATAGGTCATTTAAATATTCAGGGTTTTCGAGGAAAGATTGATCAAATAAAGTTACTGTTAACCTCTCCAAATAATAATATCCATTTATTTTGACTCTCGGAAACAATGTTAACAGAAAATCAGGGTGCAAATTTCTTATATATTAATGGCTATGAACAACCTTATCGTAAGGATAGGAAACCGGCGGTGGCAGGCTCCTTGTGTATGTTAAAACCGGTACTATTTGTAAAAGACGGGAAGACCTAGAAATACAGGAAATAGAATCAATTTGGCTACAGATCACTCCAGAAAAAGCAAAGCCCTATTTAGTTTGGTTTTTTTTATAGACCCCCATCATCACATACTGATTGGTGTGAATATTTTGAACTTCAGGTAGATAAAATTTCAAATGAAGAGAAAGAATTTTATATTCTAGGTGATATAAATAGAGACCTTCTCAATGATCATATAAAAGGGAATCGGATGAAATGTATTGATTCGTTAGGTATGGAGCAACTAATAAATGAACCCACCACAGTAACATCTACATCAAAAACACTTATAGATCATATTTATACCAATACAAACGAAAATGTTTTGGAAGTAATGGTTCCAAAGATTGGTATAAGTGATCACTTTCCAATTTTTCTAACACGTAAAGTCAATGGCAAATCAACAAAAAATAATATCCATCAATCCATTACTTATAAATCATTTAAAAACTTTGATACTGTTAAATTCCTAGAAGATCTAAAACAGATTCCATGGAATACAGTCCAAATCTTTGAGGATATTGATGATGGTTTAGATACTTGGACAGATCTGTTCATTAGTATAGTTGACAAGCATGCCCCTTTAAAAACACACAGGATAAAGAAGGACCAGCAGCCATGCTGGATCTACCCAGAAAGTTTAGAAGCAATAAAGCAACGATACCATCTAAAATCAGTAGGAAATCAAACCGAATATAGAATTTGGAGGAATAAAGTTCATAAAATGATACATCAAGCCAAACAAGCGCACTACAAAAGAGTGTTGGATGAAAACCAAGATAACCCGAAAGCTATCTGGAAAGTGTTTACATGTTTTGGTGCAGGCAAATGTAAGCGTAAAGCTGAAATGTTATCCCTCAATCATGAGGACATTTATACTGATAATCCAAAGAACATCTCAGATATTTTTAACAACTTTTGTGTTCCAATTGCTGAAAAACTTTAAGAACCCAGAACTTCATATGATCATCTGGAACTCAAACATTTTTGTGCTAAAAAACTACAAACCAATATAAAATTTGATATCCTGAAATGAGTCCAGAATTTGTCTTGAAATATTTTAAAATCATCGATGTTTGTAAAGCTACAGGACTTGAAATGATTGGACCAAGGCTACTAAAAGTGGCTGCACATGCAATTGTAGAGAGTATAGTATTCATTTGTAATGAAAGTATTAGGTCTAATAAATTTCCACAAATATGGAAAAATGCCAAGGTTATACCATTGCATTAAGCAGGAACAAAAGATGATGTAAATAACTACAGACCCATCGCAATCCTTCCTTGTCTCACCAAATTACTAGAAAAAAGACATGTACATGATTCTTTTCGCAACTATTTAAACACTTATGATTTTATTCATGAAAATCAGTCTGGCTTTCGCCAGAATCACTCCTGTGAAACTGCACTTGTATCTTTGATTGATAAATGGCTGAAAGCGTTATATCAAGTAGAAATGGTAGGCACTATTATGGTTGATTTTGTAAAGTTTTTGATCTTGTAGACCATGAAAGTTTACTTGAACAACTAAAGATTTGCGAATGCAGTGAAAACTTAAACTGGTTTACTTCTTACTCAACCGACAGAGTTCAAAAAGTATCTTTAAATGGTCAACTTTCTGAAAGTAAAAGTAATAATTTTAGAGTACCACAATGCTCTATCCTTGGACCTCTGTTATTCATTCTATTTATCAACGATTTACCTCTTAAGATTGGAACTTCAATTTCTTCCACTGACTTCTATGCAGATGATACTACGAAAGCCCTACTAGTTACAACACAACAAAAACGAGCAAGACTAGATAGTGACCAGCTTCACTTTTTTAACAATGTGAGCATTAATATGACCTCTTAAGATAGAATTCTTGGTGTATTCGTAGATAACAATTTTACTTGGTCTCTTCACATTAAACACATTTCAAAAAAGATTAATTGTTATCTTTGGCTACTGAGAAAAATCAAAGCATACTTTCCTCTTCAGTATAGGGTCATCTTTTATAAAAGTTATATTCAGCCATATCTGGGCTACTGTAATGTAATTTGGGGTAATACCTCTAATTCAAACATAACGACACTTATACGGCTCCAAAATAGGGCTTGCCATTTAATTCAAGATCAATGTATATATAATTTTTAGGATGCATTGAATAATATAAAAGTTTGAAAGAATATTTCTTAGAAAAGCCAAATTGATGTATAAAAGTATTCAGAAAATCCATTCCTGTCTATCTAAGCAATATATTTCACCAAAGAGATGTTGATGGTACTCCAAATTTATGGTCATTAAGCAGAAAAAAATTACATTATACCAAGGCGAAAAAAGGAATTGTTTTTAAGAAAAGTTTTCAATATACTGGTCCAGTAGTATGGAACAAAATTTCCAGCGACATAAGGCAAGCTCCTTGCATTTCTTATTTTCATAATCAATGTCTTAAATGGATGAAATCTTTAGAAAATTTAACAGTGCTAGTACCTAAAATTACAGCCTGCTTGTCTGTAATTTTGCATCATTTTCAAATCTGAATGTTTCAACGCAGAATGATATTTTATGTTTTTGTTTATGTTTTTTTTGACAGATGCCTGCGCATGTGTTCCAGGCTTGATACTTTGAAATTTAAAATTCCCTAAGTATTTAGTGTTGAGCCAGACTCTTCACATCATATTGTATATATTGTACAATACAGATATAAGGCCTCAAGGTAGATTAGTTCTGTAACTAAATGAGTTACATTGTCTAAATAAAGTCTTTATTATTATTATTATTATTATTATTATTATTATTATTATTATTATTATTATTATTATTATTATTATTATCACCATATCGATTGAGAATATTAATAACAAAGTACCTTTCTCAGGAAGAACAAAGGATAGTAGTTCGAAATATACCCAATATATATACTAGAGCACATATACCAAATATATATCCTAGATCATATACCCAATTTATATACTTTTTTCGGGGGGGGGGGGGTGTCGCTCTCTCCCACTTTTATCTTCTCAGACCAGTTGTGGAGGCCCGCCTGCCCTGATATTTGCTGTTTGATATATAAGCATATTTTTAATGTTTGTTTTAATAGATTTTTTTAAATAATGCCTTTTTATACAAAAAATTGTCCGTTTTTTTAAATGTTGTATTTTAAACTTTTTTAAAAGCATTTTAAATTACATGCATTCATCGTTTTTAAAAAAACCTGCCTCATGTTATAATCTTGTTCTTTTTCCTTTGCTGTTGCTGTTTCGTTTGGTCTAGATAATTTGTCTTGTTTTCTGTTGTTAACTGTTTTTTGACTGGAAGTTTACATGTAATTGCTTCTGTTCTTTTCTAGATTGGTCTTTCTTTAGAGACTGATGTGATGATTTCTTTTGCAGATGTTATTTGTTTTTACCTTACGTCTATGTTTACTTCCCTGTTGATATCAACGTTTCCACTGGAGTTTGATTTGTATTTCCCTCAGTTATTTTCTCTGTAAGTTTTATTATGTGGGCTCCTATTATACTCGCTATTCCCGGATTCTCCTGTTGTGTTATTATTTGGGGCATTTGATTTCCAGTCAACTTTGTCGAAACAGTTAAAGTGATACTCGTCCGGTTTTGAGGGATTGTTTTTGTGTGTGCATCTTTTTCCCTGTTCCAAGTTCTCTACTGTATCTTGGTTTTGCTGTTTTTGTTGTTGTTGCTGTATTTTTTTTCTTGGATCAGTGTCGTTTTGTGGACATTTGAAGGGAGTGTGACCTGTCTCATAGCACCTCTTACATTTATTGTCGTAAATACAAACTTTGTACCAGGTTTTGGGAAGAAAGCCATGCATAAAGTATGACCTTTTGATTGTCTTTCATTGTTCTGTTTCTATTTCGAGTATTCGCATTCCATTTCTATTTGTGGTTGTCTCATTTGTTCCCAGCCTTGATGTAATTACTTTGATTGCAAACTTGTCTTCAAAGTGCTTGACCACTGCTTCCAATGTTATCTCTAAAGGAATATCGGAAATAAACAGTTCTCCTGTTCTCTTTTTTTCAAATTATAATTTGAAATAGTTTTGGTTCTTCCACATTTATGGGGTCTTTGCTCATCCGAAATTCCTCTAATAACAGTATGGGTTATTTCCCTTTCGGCATAATTATATACCCTACATATCCCATTGGGTTTACTGAGTCAAGCTTGTTGATATATCCTAGATTTGTTACTTTAATAGCTATCATTGTCTCTGTTGAACTTGGAAAGTTTTCCCTGGGTATTCTCGACGCATTTAAGAACTGCGCTCCTTCTTTGTACAGGTGGTGTAAATATCCTCAGTACTCGCTCGTGTTCAACACTTTTGACCTTGAAAAACTGTTCAATGTACCTTATCTTCTTTGCATTTTCTTTCCTTCGCCATGCTATTTTTCTTTTACCATACAATATGTTATATCCTCATAGTCTCATCGCCTTTTCGTCTTGCGCATCCTGTCTCCAGATCGTGGAACCTTTGATCCCTTTTGCTGGTTTAGGTGTCATTATCCTGTATAACATAATGTACATAATATACAAAAACCGGGATATGAAAAAAGGAATATAATAGAGACACTTCATAAAGGGACTGAAACATAATAGTTATAGATGTATATAAAGGGAGATATATATGGTATTAAAGCAGACAACTATGTCAGGGAACCATATAACTATAATGTTGTGTAGAGGTGGACATAACTTTAGTATTTGTATATCTGGATATAAACAATAGTGTGCAAAAATTACTTAGTTTTTAAATAAGAATATCACTGAACATATGTCACCCTGAAGCCGGAAGAAGAAAATCCTCCAGTCAGATGTGGAGAAACTCAGGTCTCACTCGTATCTTACAACAATGCCCGACAATGTCTATATATGACCCTTGTATCTTACAACAAAGCCTGACAATGTTTATATATTATTGTGGTATCTTACAACAAATCCTGACAATGTTTAAATATAACACTAGTATATTTACAACCAATCCTGACAAAGTTTATGTAGGATTAAACTAGTATCTTACAACAAAGCCTGACATTGTTTATATATGACACTAACATCTTACAACAAAGCCTGACAATGTTTATATCTGACACTAGTATTTTACAACAAAGCCTGACAATGTTAATATATGACACTAGTATCTTACAAAAAAGCCTGACATTGTTTATATTTGACACTAGTATCTTACAACAAAGCATGACAATATTTATATATGACACTAGAATCTTACAACAAAGCATGACATTGTTTCTGTAAGATGACATGGTGTCTTAGAGCAAAACCAGGCAACATTATTACGAGATGGCATGGGGCTCTTTATATAAGATGACAGCAGTATTATCGTAAAACAAAGTCTGACAATGTTTATATTCTTAGGAGTTTATTAAGACTTGATTAAATCTAGTAACCTTGGCCATATTATCAAGGTCACAAGGCATTGTTTTAAGGTTAGACATGGACACTTAAATTGTGAACATTGGCCGTCTATATTGGCCTAATGAAAATTAGTTTCAAAATATGCCAACAAAATAAGCTGAAAGTATATTTCATGAATATAAATTATTTTAGATTTTTTACTAAATTATTCATGAATTTTCAAGATCTATAAGTAATATCGAAGCTTTGATTAGATTTCAGATAAAGCATGAAATAAGTCATTTTCCTCCATTTCCGTTTTCGTATTGGGTTTCTCAACTTTATAATGTATATCGTTGAGAAAATGTAAAAATGAATCCTTTGCATACTCTTTTAATAATACCTTTTTTATGCTAAGACAAACAATGGATATGATATATACAAACATTTCACCTTTTAGACAAGTGAAAAATGCATACAGAAACTTACATTTTCGTAGGGAAATTCATCAATTTAATATCAACAAAACCATACGTATTACTATTATGTAGCTGTCATATTTCCAGGTTGAAAATACCCTGACTGTATCAGCTATATTTGTCCTCCCATTAGTATGAAACAGATCATTCCATAACACTTCATCGCCCCTAAGATACCTTTTGTGTTTAATGTCATCATCCATTTCCTTGTGGAGAAAATTATCATCACTTCTGAAGATAAGCTAGTTAGTTTTTATGTATCTATTACCAACTAAAGAAGACCTTAGGTAAAGCCACAGAGAAGGGTGGCATCCCAGCAGAAGTCATCAAATGTGGCTGCATTGTGCTGCTCACAAACCTACACAACATCCTTTTCCAGTGACGGGATGAGTGTCACAGAATTAGGTGAAAATTTAATTTATTTTCTAATTGAATTACAAACTAATTTCACCATTTTTTTGTTTCGTCGTACATGCGTTACCTGGGGTGAATAAGTGGTTTTCTCCACGGTAAGCGGCGTGTAACGATTTGCATGTGCCTGACTTCGAATTACATGTAGTTCGGAACATTAGAATCACGGGGTGCACGGTAATTTTGCCGTGAATTCTGCTCACCTATTTGAGGGTATATAAGGCAGAATATTTCTGATAAATATTACGGGACCAAAAGTATCTTATCACAGGAAAGATAGCTCGTCATTCAATCTCCAGCCAAAGGGGTGAGTGTTAAATTTATATTTCGTTTTATTGTGAATCTTTATTCAGTTTATCATTTCATATAATGATGCCTTTGTTACAATGCAGATTTTAAACGTGGAATATTTGGAATTACTAGTCACCTTTAGACTTTAAATGCAATATCGTAATCTAAGGTTTAGATTATTTTTTGAGACAACTATTATTAGTCTGGTTTCTTTATTATAGCTGATGACGTCTCTGATATCGTAGCTGATTTGTTGCGGAACATCTCTGATAACATCTCTGATAACGTCTTTGAGATCGTAGCTGAAATTGTAGATGATTTGTTGCGGAACATCTCTGATAACATCTCTGATATCGTAGCTGAAATTGTAGCTGATATTGTAGCGGAGCATCTCTGTTTGTCGGATTGTCTGTCCGTCTACATCTGTCGTGACGTGTAAATATCCGGAAATCTAGAAGTCCGAGTGTCGGAGATGTCTAGAGTTGTAAACATCCGGGGTGGCATCTAGGTATTTGGGAACGTTGGCTTTGTATATGCTGTATGCTGTCTGTACGTATAACTGTGGTGGATCCGTGAAGGGCAAGTGACCGATAAAAGTACTGAGTCAACCCTAGGTATTCGGGGACACTGGGCGGCGATTCAACAGGTGGTGAATCGTACGGTTATACAGGCTCGAGACACATGTGTGTGCTGCAATTGTAGTACAATTGAATACATTGTTATATTTACATAGTTACTTCAAATCACTATAGTATTTCAAGGGATTACATGAATCTCAATAAAAGCTAGCAACTTGATTAAATACATGTATATGTTCGTGCTAGTTGTCGCAATCCATACGTGCGATAGTATAGTTTGAAGTTTGCGTTTATTATCGTAATTTATACTTGCGTTAATATAACGTTTGTAAAGGTTCCTTGGAGCTGTGTATAGTCCAAGAGATTTCTTTGTATCTGTGTTTTATTTTGTATTAATATTTCATTTATTCATGTATTGTGAATGGTTGTGAGTGTAATTGTGGGTTGAACGCATGAGTTATTGTGTTGATACATCATTTTTTTTCATTAATAATTTATTTCATAAATTTATATTTTCTTTCACATATTGTGTTTGTGTTGTTCATTTAATGCACCATCCTCTCGGTAACAATTCTGTTACAATGAGGGTACAATGCATCAGGACATGAGATATGCCAACATCGTAACCTTGTGCAAGAACAAAGGCGAAAGAAGTGACTGCACAACTAAAGGGGCACACCCCTTCTTAGCTTCGTGGGCAAAGTATTCGCACGCGTCATCCTGAACAGACTGCAGATGCTTGCTGACAAAATATATCCAGAGTCACAGTGTGAGTTTAGCACTGAGAGGTTCACAATCAACATGATCTTCTCGATCAGGCAGCTGAAGGAGAAATGCAGAGGACAACACAAACCCCTCTTCCTGGCCTTGATAGACCTCACTAAGGTGTTCGATATTGTCAGGAGAGATGGATTCTTTACAATCCTGGTAAAGATAGGATGCCCTCCAATGCTGACAAGCATGATCCAGTTCTTGAAAGGCACAGTGCAGCATGGTGGCTCAATGTCTGACTCCTTCAACAACCTCAGCAGAGTGAAACAGAGTTGCATCGTAGTCCCCACCCTCTTGGGCATCTATTTTGCTCTCCTGCCCAAGCATGCCTTTGGTATGTCCACAGAAGGAATTTATCTGCATACTCGATCAGACGGCACATTGTTTAACTTGTCATGACTAAAGGCAAAGAGCATAGTGTGTGAAGCATCTATCAGGGACATGCTATTCACATATGATGCCGCTCTAGCCACACACACAGAAGCTGAGTTATAACACTAGATTGATCACTTTGCTAATGCATGCAATGATTTTGGGCTGCCCATTAGCCTAGAGAAAACAAATTTGATGGCTCAGAATGCATACTCCCCAAGAATTATCATGAACAAATATGAAATTGGACTAGTCAGCCAGTTCACTTACCTTGGTTCTAACATCACCAACAACTTATTGCTCGATGCTGAGCTCAACAAGCATATACGAAAGGCATCAACAACTCTCTCCAGGTTGTTGCAAAGAGTTTGTAAAAACAGTATGCAGACCCTGAACACTAGGATATCCATGTAATGTGCCTGTGTAGCACTCTTATGTATGCCAGTGAAACTGACTCTGTACAGCTCACAAAAGAAAAGATAGATCGTTTTACACATGTGATGTCTTTGACTCATACTCGGGATCACTTGGAGTGATCGAGTAACAAACAACGAGGTGCTTGAACGTGCTAATATTCCCAACATGGTCACTCTCCTCTGCCAATGTTACATCTACTGACTGGGCCATGTACGTCAGATGGATGCTAGAGAAATCCACAAAGACCTTCTTTATTCAGAACTTCTTTATTCGGAACTTGCTTCTGGCAAAAGATCAATCGGATGGCCACATCTCCACTTCAAGGATGTATGCTGCAAGCATGACATAAAAACCTTTGACAATCGAAGTCAACATCGGGGTGGGTAGAGTTTGCTCTAGACAGACCCAGGTGGCAACTATCTCTGATCACTGGATTAAAAACTGGTGAGGACAAGCTACGCTTCCTAGCTGATGAAAAGCGATCTCTGAGAAAGAAGAAGCAACTCCAACAAAAACCAGACTCATCTTTCAAAAAACAGCAAGTACTGCCACTGCCGTGTCGGGCTACATAGCCACTGCAGATGCTGCACAGCCACTAAACTTGGACATCTGTCATGGGCGCATATCCATTGTCTGTCGAGTCCAAAGGATGCCAACAATGTTAGCAATATCTTCTAAATGCACATTAGTGCACCTTAATACATATTTAAGCACACCAGTTAACATTAGTATACATTAATACACATTATTACACACGAATTCGCATTAGTACAAATCAGAAAATATAAGTACACATCAATACACATCAATTCACTTTAGTAAACATTAATACAGGGGGCCCCGAGTGACCGGGGGGTCTAAAGCGATCTCGGTTATGGATAACTGCCATATCCCCTATGCGTCGTTTCGAATCACAGATCCAACTAATATGGGTATGTGAGAAAGCTTGTCAGTAGCTTCTCGTGTGTTGGTGGTTCTTTATGGGGGTTTCCTGGGTTCTTACTCCATCATTAATACTGGCCGCCATGTTTAGCCTATATTTTGCTGAAACGTGGCGTAAAATCCTACAACAACAACATTGATACACATTAGTTCACATTGGTTTTCATTGATCAAATTGCTTTTAAATCAGTGTACTAAGCTCCCACTTGCTCTTGAATTATTTGAATTTGAAAATCCTTGCATGTTGTATGCTATTTGCTTTTATCCTTCTTTATTCCATTAACATTAATGATTAGAAGACAAAAATAAAATTTGATTGTGCCTTTCTTCATGCTTGGGTATTTGGTGAATTTTCCTTATCTTGTCATAACTGTGGCTACAAATTCATGTTGATACATATTATTCTTCATTACAAATCATTTTAATTCACATTCCTTTGGTAACAAACAATGCACAACCATTTTCCTTCATATTATTTACCCAGTTTTTGAACAGAGACTCCATTTCAAAGTTAGTGTCACATAGCTACATTAGGGAAGGAGACTAGATCCCACCTTATCTATTATTTATCTCAATCTCTATAAGGTGAGGCCTTCCACTACAAGATATCGAGTTGTCCTTTTCATACATGCCTTGGATTTCTGGATGGACCATGACCATATGGTAGTGAGGTCATTGGTGTGGGCTGTAGATATACATAGCATATAGATATTGGATAAATCAATAGGACAGGAATGGATATTTTCCAAGCTCTCTAGGGTGGTGGATAGCCATCTACTGTCTTCTGAGTCTACTGCTAGGAACAGTCCATCAGATACCCTAGAGGAGTAACTGGTTTAAACTAATGTTTCCCCATGTCCTGCCTGATAGAGGCCCTTTCTGAATGCATCGCTGCATATGAGATTGATACAGAACAGTCTGAGGTGGTATGCCTGCCTTGTCTCACCCATTTGTTATACAACAAAGCAATCATATACCTGATTTGTCAATCAAGACTTCTTACCTAATGACTGGAGCCAAACATCAGGTTAAGGTGACTCTAAACTTCTACCCAGTTTGGAACAACTTTGTGGGACGAATTCATCATCAGCTCTCTTATTGCTTACTTAAATGGATAGAGTTTAGGAGCTCTGGACAAAATATTATAAAGTGGCAAATTATTTTTCAAAATTTATTTTTATTGTGTTACATGCTTAGGCTTGAATAAACGGTAACATAGAAAGAGTGAAGATAACAAGTTTGTTAAAACTTAATAAACAATTTATTAAGCACAGATACTTTCCAGAAAAGAAAAATAAACTTACAGTTTTAAGAATCAATTCCAAAATTAATCCTAAAATAATTCAAAATATAATCCACTAGTGTAATTGCAAAAGTCCTGGTAATAAAATGTTCTAATAATTCCCAGTTCGTATCTTAGGGAAGCATCCAAGATGGAAGACGATGTCATGTGATGAAGTCAGTTCTGGTGTTATGAAATTCAATGAGCACAAATTTTTTCCAGATAAATAACAAAATAAATCCTCTTGATCCAAACTAATTGAAATAATTTCCAGTACAAGGTAATTTAAAATAACTCAAAAAAACACACATCTTAGTATTCTAACAGCCCAACTTCTACTAAATAGTTCGCTCCAAAACATAATTTATATACCTGTATTTACGTAAACAAGGAAGAGGTAACATGATCTTCTAGAATCTTCAGAACAAATTTACGTTCAAAAAAATCTAGTATACACCGTATGACCCAAATGAGAATCAGTTATTTTTACTTTTACTCTCAAGAACTAAAAATAGAAAGATGTTTATAACAAAGCTCCATAATGTCCTTGGAATCAACCAATTATTTTAAAAGCTTGTTTACAACTCTGAAGCCAGGTCAGAAATGAGGTCAACATCTGGTGTTTATTTGTATAGTACAGGTAATCTCCCAATGAATGAATCTTAAACTTAAAATGTCAAATTTGAATCTGACAAACAAACAATTAAAACACAAATATATGACTTTAATCAAATATACGTAACAATTGCAAAGTTGCAAACAGTTTCTAATTTTGGTTAATTTTCACTGATTTTATGTCATTTTTCATCGATTTTTGCCTGTTCTTGCTCGATTTTGTGGTATTTTCCCTTTAGGTGAGTCAAAAAAAGTAAAAACACAGGGTGAGATGGTCGATTTTACATGCGATTTCCCGTAGACTTTTCTCATTAAAATACAAAATAACTGGAATAATCTGGAAAATCACTAAAAACATCAAAAAAAGACTAAAAATCTACAAAAACCATCAAAAAATCTAGAAAAGTCCGTAATTATTCAAGAGGGTCAGATGGTCGATTTTACATGGGATTTCTCGTAGACTTTTCTCATTAAAATAAAAAATCTTCAATTGCTATTGTAAATACCACCGCGAAAATAATTTTCTTTCAGCGTTGGTGTGGACTGGTGGTTGGTAATTACTTATGACTACCATCTCTGTGCTGTGGTGTAGAATATTGAACAATACTATGGCTCTGTGACCCATTACAAATCATTGATTTGAAAATCTTCGATTTTCGTTTTTATTATTATTATCGAAAATCTTTTGATTTTTATAGAATGCCTCATAAAAGAGTAATCTGTGATAATGAGATCGCCGCGATAAAGCTATTACAAGGTAAAATTCCGATTGAGAATATTGCAAAACAATACAAGCTTGGATTTAACAGAATCTATAAGATTTGGAAAATTCCAGTCCCACAACCAGTTGTTGAATCCGATGATGATGAAATTATTAACAATTGTTTTAGATGATTTTGATAAGACTGTAAATTCACCGGTAGTTGAAAACCCTATACATAATACTTTGAGTCGTTGAAATATCTTATTTTTGAGCTCTTTTGTGCCCACTTGGAGTGGTAAACCGCTTACATGCATATCCACAGTCTTGCGCCCAATCTGGCGTTCAAAAGGTGGGGCCTTGTTCACATTTGCTGTTTTACCATTGGCAGTTATTTCGTCCCATTCCAGCAGTGGTGTCATCGTATCCACAGGGTACAACATATACTTATTTAACTCTGCGTTTTGCAGTCCTGCAATACCTAACATATTTACCCCAATGGCTTGGAGGGCGGCCAGGACCTCGGCTTGGCGTGGTGCTTTTCTTTCTCCTCCAACGTCCAACTGCTGGCAGCATGGATGATGATAGGCTAGTAGGGTATATACTTCTACAACAACATTGTAGTATAGGTGCAGACGGGATCTGGTCCCTTTCAAATATGCCCGTTGATTTTGTTCATTCCCCAGAGAAATATCTTGGGGAAGATTTTGTGTAGGCACCGCTCCCTCGTTAACAGAGTACATTTCCATCATTCGTGACCTCTTCCATGTCTATATTTATTATATTTGAGGCAATCTCTATAATAAAGGGTTCAAAGAGGTGGTCAATAATAAAACGTGCTAAAAATCAAATAACGAAAAGTGTGATCAAAAACAAACGAAAAAGTGATATAGAAAGGTCAGTGAGATATAGAAAATATCGACTGGAAAAAACACTTCTTACAAACTAATGAAAAGTTCTTGAAAACTGATATAACGAAAACCAAGTAAATCCTTTTGATAATCCTTTGTTGATACAACGTCTTTCGAATAACACTATACAACTGTCTTCTCACTTTAGTAAAAGGCGAAAGATTAATACGATGTGAAGAGAAACCAGAGTGCATGTTATTTGAATATATATAGTTTTTGTAAACATTATTTAATTTAGAGACAAACATGACAGAATGATAAATATGATGTCTATACGCAGTCGACACATACGATTTTCTACATTTATAATCCAGTTTACATAACCATTGTTGTGCAAATGTACCCAGGAGAATTGATTTAATTATATTATAAAGGTTTTTTAGGAATTTGTCATACGACAAAGATAATTGTACATCAATAATCTTTTTAAATTTAACTATTCGTTTCATTTTTGATTCAATTCAGTATAAAAGCGGCAATACCTCAAACAATAAACAGTTACCTACTGAAAGGCTAGATGACGCGTTGAAACGGATCTGCTTTGAAACTTGAAAGTCAATGTAAATCTGTAGTACATCTAATCAAGGAATCTTCGCAATGTTCACACCATTGAAAAATCTACCAGAAGGGAAGAACTGGACATTGGATGAGCTGAATGACAGAGAAGTACAGTTGTTAATTCCAGTAATTATATATATTTCTATCACCATGGTGGTCGGGACAGTAGGCAATGCTCTAGTTCTGTATGTTAATATTTTTGTAATCAAACTACGACAATCTACACACAGATATTGTATAACCTTTCTTGCTTTGGTGGATATCGCATTTTGCGTGATAGGCGATCCATTTTTATTAGTGGATTTAACCCAACCATACACGTTCACAAACACATTGGCTTGCAAGACTCTACGCACATTTAATTACTTCATTGGTTTTCTATCCATACTCGTCCTATTTACCATTGCATTTGATAGATATAGAAGGATTTGTAGACCATATGGCAACCAGTTTTCTGTACGATCCATGCAACGCATTTTGGGCATCATCGTTGTCATATGTTTCATCCTTTCTATTCCATTCTTTATCCTTTATGGAAAAAACACTGTACAAACAGGGGTAGCGAATATCACAGGAATTCAGTGTTTTCAAGATGATGACTACAAAGACACAATGTTTCCCTATGGCTACATAATGTTTCTGTACGCCATTTTCATTATACTAACTGCATTTATGTCTATTTTCTATATACTCGTGTGGCGTCAAGTAAGGAATCATGCAAATCAGATAGACACAAATGTTGTATCAAGTGATACCGAACCAAACATGTGTTCTGTTTCAACAGAAATGTCATCAGAGCGAACTATAACGCAATCTCATAAAAATATACATGAAACTCCAAAAAGAGCTGATTGTCCTGGAAAATATACAAGCAAAGGAATCATTGAGAGTGTGAGCAAAAAAGCAAATTCCAGAGCCAAGAGCATACGTGTATCCAAGATTCTCTTTGTTGTTACTGCCTTCTTTGTGTTGAGCTTCACGCCATTTCTTTCTTTGGAAATACTAACATTATCGGATGCAAAATTAATCGAAAATCTTGACCATGCAAGAACTGTGATGTATCAGATTTTCTGGAGATCATTTGCGATAAACTTCGTGGTAAATCCATTTATCTACAGTGTCATGGACAGGAAGTTTAGAATGCAATGCAAAAGTATTCTGTGTAAAAGATTATATTAATAAGACTTTTGCGGATAAATATGTGCACTGTCAGACATATATTTCAGCATGAGTTATGGCCATATGGTAAATGTGATCATTCATAATATACATGTACTTGAACATTATTCTATTATGGATTATTTGTACATAGCTGTATACTGTATACATACTATATGTATGTTTGTATATATATATATATATATATATATATATATATATATATATACATGGAACAAATGTTCATTTCAATCAGACAGAAAGACACAGTGGTCACTTGTCTTGTATCTTATCTGTTTTCAGCATGCTTTATGTTTTCCAATTAATTGTATTTGTCATTTGTTTTTCTGTAGGTAAGTTATATCATTATAGATGTTGTAAAGTGCTTATAGCTTCTATGGATCAGGCGCTATACAAGGTCCTCACTATTATTAATTTGCATACATACATACATACATACGTACATACGTACATACGTACATACATACATACATACATACATACATATATGCATATCATAAATACATAAGT